>LNAC01000275.1:1997818-2093319 GCA_002007465.1 Ailurus styani
TTTTTTCCCCCCCCCCCCCCCCCCGATAAAGAGACAGGTTCTCTGAGAGTAGCATACTGTGAAGGATTTTGGTGATGGGAGGGCCAACCTAGGCATGAGACAAAGGCATACAATTCGGGGAAGTATAACCGAAAGGAGAGGGAAGAATGTTTTCGAGAGACAATGTTCCCGAACAGGACTGCACTGATGAAGTTAGGGCACGTGCACATTCTGCTCCCCAGACCATGGCATCTGGGCATATCCTGTTTTCTATAGGACAGTGAGTGTAAGGAATGGACAGCAGAGGGAGCCCTTGATGGGCTTTGCTCCACTCTGGGGGCAGAAGAATGAGAAAGTGACATTGTCCCTGGGAGCTCGTTTCTTCCCTTTCTGGTTTCCACTCAGTACCCACACGGCGTTTCCCTAACGAAAGTGCCCGTGAAGTGCTAGCAAGGCCTGGGCCGCCTTATCCATCTCGGCTAGATGAGGAGACCAGCCCCAGAGGGATTGAATTACTGCCCCCAGTTCAGTTACACAACTGGTAAATTGTTGAGGCAGGATTCCAGGGCATAGGGCCCTGGGATTCGAAAGCGGAGCCTCCTCCTCCACGGTCATTCTTCTGTGCCTCTCAGTCCCTCATGGGCCTGTGTCCCCGCTCTGTAAATGCCATCTTGGGCACAAATGGAGTTCAAGAGTCCCTCTCAGAATAGCAGAGTTGGTTCAGTTGGTAGCAGTTTAGCAGATGGTTTAAAAACAATGTTTTAACTTGATGGAGGTGCCCCACACCCTGCAGGAGAGAAATGTGGGCTGATGGCGACAGCCGTACCAAGGGTGCGGATTGGGGGGCTTTAAAATCCCCCCATAATTTCCAGTTGCTTCCTCTTTCTTCTCAACAACTGGCATTATCTTAATCTTACATCCAAAGCTTTGCAAACACAGCTTCAAAGATCTATCCTGGCTGCCCCCTTCCAGCTTTCCCCAACACTCCACTGTGGCAGCCTCTGCTGGCTGTCCTCAAACCCTGCTCCTGGGAGCGATGGTGGGTTGTCTACTCGGGGACCCCCAAAAGGAAAGACCTCCAACTTGGCATCTTTAGTTGCAACAGAATAAAGACTCCTGTCTTCTCCCCTTCCTCTTCTGGGACCCCACCGTGCATGCAGGTCGGCATGGGACCAAGTCTTGGGGTGGGTGGGGGGGCTCAGCAAAGACTTGGTGACAGGCTGATTGATGGGTTTCCCGCCTCTGCTTGCCCTCCCGCCCACTCCTGCAGGCTCTGGCCCGGGTCCACCATCCGGCTGCCTGAGGGGTCTGCTTTTCTTTGTTGAGTCAGCACCAATGAGTCAGGGCCAAGATCAGCTGGGGGTACTGGGGAGCACTGCAGGACACTGGGAAGGGAATACGAATTAAGTGGCCCAAAGGAAGGCATCACAAGGAGCATGTGAATGGAGGGCACTGGGGTTGTGGTCCGAGAAGCCTGGGTAGGGAGGTGACCTGTTGATGTCATCAACTGACCATCAGCTGTCGGCGGTTCGCTTTCTTGTAGAAAAACACAGGTCACCCAAATCATAGTGCTTAGGGCCTTAAAAATTCCCAGTCTTGTCACTCTTGTGTTTTTACACTTTTAGAGATGCTAAAATGAAACCAAACACTCAGCCAGTGGAAGATAAGGAGAAAGCAGACGAGAGAAATTCTCAGATACACTGCAGTGGCAGCTCATCCATGTCTTTTTGCCAGGGCTGCTGAGGGTCAAAGCAAAGTGGCTAATGACATTTGGTGGCATCCTTGCATACTTCCTCATCCATACATAGGTTCCATACATTGGTAGTGGGGGCAGGAGGAGAGTTGGATGTGGCTAAGTAGAGGGACAGAAATTAAAGAGACATCAACCTTCCCATTAACAAGGAGGAGTGAGTGGAGGGTAAACCGGTGATGCTATTCTTGCTCATTCAGGCATAACAGTTATGCCAATGTCCTCAGAACCACAGATACCCTGGTAGCCTGGAATCATATTGCTGGGGGTGAACTTAGAGGCTGTCTCCTCCAACTCCATCATTTTAAAGGATAGGAGATGCAGATCCAGAGAAGGGAAGTGACCTGTCACAGTAATATAGCTAGATGACAACAACAGAGCTAAAAGCCTAATTCTGGGCTCTTTCCATGACAAGAACCCAGGATTAGATCTGTAATTAGCGTTGGTGGAGTTTAGCATTGGTCTTAGACACAGATTTGTGGATGAGAGATTCATTACTGTCCAGGGGCTAAGAGACTCTTGAGGACTTGGTTTGACATTTCTGTTCCTCTGAAGGAACTAGTGTCTATTCAGATCAGTTGAACTCTTGAAATTTTTTCATTCTCAAAAGCCAGGTCATCAGGAGAAAGGCCCATGGAGAGTAAAAACTGTCCTCTCAAAAAAGTCTTTTTTTTTCTAACACAAGAAGGGAGACGATGCAGGAGGGTCTGGGCACAAGATATGGGAAGTCTGTGTGTTCTACCACTCTATGAAAATAGTAGGGTTTCCATTCTTGGGAAAATTCTTATCTCTTGCACCCTTCTTAGGGGGCTGAGAAATGCCTGTTGTGAGGATTAGTAGGGTAGAATGAACAAAATTCCCTGGGACGAGAGGCTGCAAACCTGAGTCCAGAGCCACATGATGAGTCCACCCCACCCCCACCCCTGGCCTCCCCAAGAGACACCCCGCCCCTGGCCACCACTTCTCTGATTTTCATCTCTCTATAACAATCTAGTAAGAGCAGAAGGTCTTTCTGCTTTAGTGGCACACTTCTCCCACAGCAAGGCAGCAGCTTCAGCCAGGAAGGTGTCTGGAATGGACCTCCTGCTCCTAGGGGGAGGTTCATCCTCTGTGGACAGGGGCACCCACTCCATTTTTCCAGTGCTTTCCTCAAAGATGTTCACAGCACAGCACAGATGACTTTCTTAACCCTACACGATTCGGGCAGCGGTGAAATGGGTCTTGGTTTCAAAATCGAAGACCTGGGGGGCAGTTCCCATATGGGGATGTCACAGACTCTTAGCAGGTCCAGATCGACAGGATCTTAGAAATGACCCCACAGACGTGCCACGGAGGTCAAGGGACTAGGCTTGTTAGACCATCTGTGTGACATCACTAATTATACTTAGTATCCTTACTCCCCTGGGCAGCTTCTTAACCTCTCCAGAGCTCTGTTTCCTTGTCCATAAATGAGGACAATGATCATACCAATACCTACCTCTTAGGTTTGTTGTAAGGATAAAATGAGATACTTTTCCTAAAGTGCTCAGCCTGACACATAAGTATTCAATTAACATTTTTTATTGTTATTATTATGTTATTTCCCCCCCTCACTTTATAGAAACTGCAGTCCACAGAAGCATTATTTTAAGAAATAAATTTTTTTCTCTTAAAAAATCACAAAACCAGCTTAGTTGTGTATGCACATTTTCATTGATTAAAAAAAGGGGGACATGTGGGCACCTGGACTTGAGCCAGGCAAGGCCAGGTTATGTGGCAGTAACAACTCCCAAATTCCGGGCTTTACAGCAGAAATGTTCATTTCTGCACAGACTCTTTGTCCACTGTGGGTTGGCTGGTGCTCTGCTCCTATCATCATCCTTGTTCTGGTCCTGGGTGTTTGGAGCATAAGCCTACTCTTATGGCATGCATCTGGAAGTGACTCTGATCATTTCTGCCCATAGTTTGTTTCTGGCCAATGCAAGCCACATGGCCATATGGTGGTTCAGCAATGTGGGGAAGCATGATCCTCTTACAGGAGGTAACTAGATATCGGGTGGAGTAATACAAGTTATGATGATCTGCTACATAAACAAATATAATCTTAGTGTGAGTGATCCTCTGACATGAGCCCACTGAAACACCTGCCCTAAGATGTCAAAATTGTTATGAAAAATGAAAAGACCCTTCGCATAGCATTAAAAGGAATGTCTGTTGATGCCCAATCCTTGAAATAATTTCTCAAAACTCCCAAACCATGGCCAAGATAAAAATCTCCATTCCTTGGGGCGCCTGGGTGGCTCAGTTGGTTAAGCATCCAGCTCTTGGTTTTGGCTCAGGTCATGATCTCAGGGTCATGAGATCGAGCCCCATGTGGGGGGCTCTGTGCTCAGGAGGGAGTCTGCTTGCGATTCTCTCTCTCCCTCTGCCCCTTCCCCCCACAAAATAAATAAGATCTTTTAAAAAAAAATTCTCCATTCCTTGAAAACCAACCACACACCGTCATGTGGCTCATCCTAGAATGAGAGGGAGCTTGTAATAGGACATCACAGAGAGTTCACTTACCTCTCCCACCCCAAAGTGTTTACCACCCACCACATCCCACTGCATACACTTTGTGGTTCATTCATTAACCACCGCCAATTTAGTGCTGATCACTGGTCCAGATGGTGGGAACACAAAAGAGGGGGGCACAGCCCTTGTCCTCAGGGAAAGGGGCCAACTTCCTCCAAGTCAGGGAAGACTAGCAGTACAGTTAACAAATAGAATATAAGATAAGGGCTGGTATGGTCTGCGAGCTGTAGAACCACAAGGAGAGGTCACTTACCCTAACCTGGGGGTGTCAGAAGTCTCAATATGGGAAGGTTGATACTGCGGGAGTTTTATTCTTAAGCAAGGGCAGGGATATTGCAACAGGTTGAAGTCGTGCAGTGATATTGGGGACAATGTATTCTGTCCTTCAAGAAGTAATTGTTCAGCCTTACTGGCATTTCTCGTTTATTAGCAACTATCTTTTGAGCATTGGGCATTGGTGATACCGCGGACAGTTAAGTGACACAGGCTGTGTTCTTGGGGACTCAACCCAAAGCTGGGGTTCTGAAGGAATGGGTCTGGGTCACCCACAGGTGCAGACTTGTGGGGCCCATGCCAGAGGCTCTAGGCATAGAACACAGAAACTGGCATTTTAAACAAATGCCTATGATATTTTTATCACACCCCAAATTTGAGGGCTACTGCCAAAAAGGTGGCCATAATACTTATAAATGTGGAGAGGACCCAGGGGAAATGGGACGAGTGTATTGAACTAAGAAATACATTGGAGTAAAAAATATTTGTGTTATCCTTGGTTCAGGGGCCAATAACCCTTTGAAGTGGGGTGCAAAGGTTAGGGACCTTGGCATTTCTTTGTCAAGACTGCCCTTGGCTTCAGTGCCCACTGAGCTCTCCAAGGCAGCTCTCCTATGCTAATGTTTGGTTTTGTTTTTTATTTTTTTATTTTTTAAAGATTTTATTTATTTATTTCACAGAGGGAGAGAGATCACAAGGAGGCAGAGAGGCAGGCAGAGAGAGAGAGGGGGAAGCAGGCTCCCCACTGAGCAGGGAGCCCGATGCGGGCTTCGATCCCAGGACCCTGAGATCATGACCTGAGCCGAAAGCAGAGGCATTAACCCACTGAGCCACCCAGGCGCCCTGGTTTTGTTTTTTAAATTTGCATTGCCTTTTTCTCTCTTCCAATAAAACAATTTAATGGCAGAATCTGATATTCGTTTTGTGCATAACAGCCAATTAGGGCCTCAGGCAATAAGTGACTGAAGAATAATGACATCTCTCTGTTGGCTTGGAGTTCACAAAGAACTTAGATTGTGTCATTGGATCTCCACCCAATACTGTGGATGTAGGTGTCTCATAGTTGAATATACTGAATTTTAAGAGGATAGATAATTTGCCTAAGGTCACATCAGGTAGCTGGTAAGCTAGTTGTGCTGAAAATTGATGGACTTCTTTGAGATTTTAGCCTTGGGAGTTATTCCTTTGACTCTAAGTATCTGGGTGAAGAGTTTGCCTCATTTGCAGCCAGACTGCCTCTAACAGAGAACTCGGTCCTTCAAGAAAGCCCCATGCAGCCCGCCCCGATCGTGTGATTCCCCCTCTTGAGTCCTGGCATCCTCTCACAATGCTAGATCAATAAGAATGAGGTGGCCCAGGTGAGTGTGAGGGACAGAAAGCAGAAGAGAAGATCAAAGAAAATTTCAGAAGACGGAGGCCTCCTTCTCCCACTTCCTGAATTCAGCACACTGTCTATAGCATGTTGGACCAACCTTGGCAAAACTATAAAGAAATTTTATATGGCCTGCAGTCCCCTCCCCTCCCCTCAAATGTCTCCCTCACCCCTGTCAGTGGCCCCCTTTCTGTCCCAAAGAGACTGTGAACTTTCTCCAGATGGGAGAATTACGGGGCTGAGATGTGACTCTCCAGGGGTATGTTTGTGCTTTGAGCCTCAGGCCAACAGTGGGAACTGCAAGACCAGAAGGAACAGATGATTAACGAGAGTCTCAGCTGGGAAGGAATGGCCGCCCTCGGTCATTATGGAGAATCCCAGAGAACTGTTTTTCTGACCTCTGGTGAGAGAGGGACCAGCCAGAGAACCCGGGACCTTGGAGGGTCTCCTTCCCCACCTCGTTATGACCTCGACATAGCAGCAAGAGCAGATGGCTTGGCTTTAGAAAACTGGGCTAGAATTCCAACTCCACCAAATGCTCACAGTGACCTTTGACAAGTCTCTTCCCCCCTGTTATGCTCAACTGCCCCATGTGTTGAGTGAGGATGGAAAGGCCTGCCTTGCCCTCCTCACAGGGTGGCCACGAAACTCAAAGGAGAGGATGTACAAAATAAGTTCATGCCTGCTGCACATGGGAGTGATAGCGAGTGAGAATGGAGATGGGGCATCGCTGAGCGCAGGCGTTTTATGAACGACCACTCTGAGTCCACTGGAGGATTCTTCTCTCATCCTGTGATGGGCATGGACACAGGTCACCAGCTAACCTGTGGGAGCAACCAGAAGTCAGTTAAAAGGCAGTAGAGGGGACTGGTTCAGAGGGTGGGCTTCAGCCCCACTACCTGGGTTTTTATGGTTCTGGCTCTCCCAGCTGTGTGATGCTGGGGAGATATTTAACTTCTCTGGCCTCAGTTTCCCCATGTGTGAAATGGAAATAATAATGATCCCCATCTCAGTGAGTTGCTCAGAGATTTAAATGAGACAAGAGTGGAATGCTTGGCAAAGTACCCAGCACAAGAGAGAAGCCACAAGTGTTAGCTGGTAACATTACTGTTATATTTTACCAGAGGGGTAAGCTAAGACCAGCGCTTTCCAAGAGACGTGGGCTAAGCATCGAGCAAGTGCAGGAATTAACTAAGTGGATATTGGATGCAGTCAATGAATAATGCAATGGCACTCGTCCATACCAAGGAGCGGGTCAGTGCCCATCTGCTTGGGTGCCTCTGTCTCCTGTGTGCTCTCGGAGGAAGAGCGGTCGCACAGCGGTCCCTGCACTGCCACACTCTGTGTAACAGACAGAATCCGACCCTTTGCCTTGCCTTGCAGTCGGGAAAAAGAAGTGACTCTATGCCTGGGAGGCTTTTCATTCCAGCAATCTGGCTGCTTCCAGCTGAGCTGCACCTTGGTCTGCAAGTATACTGCAGCCCTGAACCCCCACTCCAGGGCGCTCCCCCTTCCCCAGCCCCCAACCTCAAGTGGAAATGCAAGTGCCGCTGCAGGAGAGCTGGTGTTGGTGTTACTGAAAACAAAGGCCTGACCAGCATCCGCCCTCCATCCCCAGCTTACAGTCTCAATTCCCTTCTACTTGCGCCTGGGTCAGCCGCTCTGGAGCACCACCCTCGCCCACTGGTTTCACTTAACAGTGATTCTTTCTGGGAAACCGCGAAAGGGGGCTTTGTGCCGTGTTGGTGATTTACGGAGTCAATGGGAGGCTTGATGGGAGGTGCTGAAAGACGCAGGTTATTTCAGGGACAGTGCGGGGCGGGGGTGGGGGGCGGCTGGACCCCCTGGGCTCCTGGTCACCTCCACCAAGGAGAGCACCTGTGTCCGCAGAAGCGGGCAGGATACCACCTTTCTGTCTGACAGTGCCACTGCTTGTGGGGGTGGTTGGAGTAGGGGAGACCCGTGGTCCTGGGGTGCATTGGTTTGGGAGGAGGAGAGTGGGGGTTCCTACCTCCCATACCACTAGCTCGAAGTGCCTGTTGCTTATGAGCTTTGGATGAGTTAGGAAACTTCTAAATCTTGGGGGGGAAAAGCAAAAGGAAACTGTAAGATCAAAATTAATACATGTGCAATTAAAACTTCTCTTTATGTCACCTTCATTAGCTATTAAATATAGCATTTACAAATTCCCTGTGAAAACCATTTTTAGTTGAGGTTTTCGGACTTTGTAGGAATCCCAGCGAACACAACTATCAAAATACCCAGGGATCATATGCAACCATAAATTTAGTAAGTTCCTAGTAGTCAAACCACCTCAAAAGCAAAATTAGAAATACGCTTTAGAGATTGTGTGGATAAAGTTTCCGCAGTGCGGGTGCATTCCAACATGCCGGAGGTGACGGAGAGCCCCCCAAAAGCCCAGATGCCCAGGGGCTAGGAGCTCTCAAGCCACTCTGCCAACAAGCCTGGACCAGTCGCTTTCCTTCCCTCTTTCTTTTTGCTTGGTGAGGTCCCCCAGTTAGAAGCTCCCTCAGTGTCTTCTGCATGTAAAAATCTGTGAATAGTTCTGCTGTTTTTTCCTCTTTTATTAGTTTATTTTTCAGCCCATAAGATTTAAAGGGTGATCAATAATCAATCAATCCATAGGAACCCGACTGGGACTCCACTGCGGGGAGGCAGTTGAATGAGGTTGGCGGTGTTTTTCTACACTAATTATTTCTCTAGGACCTTTATGACTTTATCATATTCACATAGCTCCTCACTATTATTCAAGTTAATGATTTCCTGTAAGTCATCCTATTTTATTTTTTTCCCAATTAATTTTTTGAATAAGTACAACATTCACATGATTCAAAAGTAAAACAACAGAAACAGAAGACAGAATTCCTCCCCTGCCCTGCCCCCATCACCCCATTTCCACTCCCTTCTCGTTGCCCCTGACCAGTGGGTTTCTTGTATAACCTTCCGAAGATATTTTGTGCACATATGACAACATGCAAATATACTTACGTACCCCAGGGTTTTTACACAAAAGTTTTGCAAGTTAAATAGATAACGCACCTACTTGTTTTACTCAGCCATATTCCGTGGTAACATTTCCCCAGCAACACACAGAGAGCGTCCTCATTCCTGCTTGGTAACAGCTGCAAAGAATTTTCATTGTGGGCATCTACCAGAATTTATTTAAACCAGACATCCTATTGATGAATCTTTGGTTTTATTCCAATCCTTTGTACAATAGTGTCCTCATGAATATATCTCTAACTAAAAATCTGTGAGTATCTTGCTGTTTTTTTCTTCCAGTATCACTTTATTTTCCAGCCCACAAGACTGAACATATGTTGTTGGGTTTGTATGGAAGTGTTACGGAATGGATGCTTGTGTCGGCCCAGAATTCAAATGTTGGAGACAGGGCCTATGAGGAGGTGACAAAGGTTATCTGAGATGGTACCCTGATCCCGCAGAGCAAGTGCCCTTAGGAGAAGAGGAAGAGACTTGGGAGGACATGGCAACGAGACAGCCATCTTTGTCAGTTTCTTCTTACTCTTTTCCCCCATTTGCGTTGCTGCGCTCCTTGGAAGGAAGTCACTATGCACAGCCCATACTTACAGAGTGGGGGGGTTATGCTCCCCTCTTATTGAGAGAGGATTATCTATATAAATCACTTGGAATCCTTCTTTAAGAGAGATCTTTCTCTTCTTCCCCTTTTATGCATTTATTCATATATTTATATCACATATGTTTATATCATATATATTTATATCTGTGCAGATTCATGGTGATTTTACACTTTGGGGTAGAAATCATTACTGCTTTACTTCGTGGCTCAGATTTTTCCAGCTTCGTCCATTGGGAGCTCTTTTAGTTGGTTCTTGTGTCCCTTTGACATACCCCTATTAATGCAGGTTTTAAAATTTTTTAGAAATATATTTTTAGTACTTCCTTACTTTTTGGCCTTATAAGATGTTCCAACTTCATAATGTGTGTGTGTGTGTGTGTGTGTGTGTGTGTGTGTNTGTGTGTGTGTGTGTGTGTGTGTGTGTGTGTGTGTGTGTGTGTGTGTGTGTTTCCCCTACAGTCTTAGAATTAACCAGTTCTTCAAGGAGCCCTGGTTTCTTGTGTTCAAGAATGATATTAGAAATCAAGATCTGGGTGTTGGGTGTCCTTGTGGCCACTGGAGTGTCAAGTCATACTTTTAATTCACTGAAAGCATTCAGGACACCTATATTTTTAGTCTCTTCCTCTTAACCCCCGATAATGCCCATCAAAGTCGACTGGTGACTTCACTGTTTCCTCAAAAGTTCTTAGGGACCCCTCCCTGCCTCCTTCCTCCCTCTTTTCCTTCTTCCTTCCTTCCCTTTCTTTCTTCATTTATTTTTTTAAAAGATTTTGTTTTTAAGTAATCTCTACACCCAACTTGTGGCTCAAGCTCACCAGCCTAAGATCGAGAATTGCACGCTCTACCAACTGAGCCAGCCAGGAGGCCCTCTTTCTTCATTTGAATTGTGGCCCACACTTTGCCTAAATCCTTCCCATCCTTCAGACCTCAATCCTCCCTCGGCCACCCACCCTGGTTTCCTTTCCGACAGGCCTGTCTTGTTTCCTGCTGCAGGAGGTTCGGAAAACTCAAATTCAACAGAAGCCCAAATTACTCTTGGACAGCAAATTCCACGAAACCCAAGCAGAGTGGAATTAGGAGGGGAGGACACCATCCAAACAACATGCTTAGGCTCCATTCTTTTCTTAAACTTAGTATTGTGGTTTGAACCCATAGAGCTCAACTCTCTGAGCTTTATTAGGGTTTCTCTGCCTTTCCAAGGTTCTGATACAGGCATCAGGGTTGAGTTCTGTGATTCAGAGCCTGAGATGAGCAGTGAATCATGCCAAAGCAGTGAAGGTGAGCAGGGCTTCGAGATCACTTCGTCCAGCTTCTTTCTCCATAGGTTTACAGAGGGGGAAACAGACTCAGGGAAGAAAACAATCTCACCCAGGGCTACAGAGCTCATTAAAAGGCAGAGCTGGGTCTAGAAGAATTTTTGGTTGCTGGTCCAATGTCCTTCCTGTTGTTGTGTGAGGGCTCAGTCAAAATTTTTCTTCTTGGGGCGGCTGTGTGGCTCAGTTGATTAAGCTTCTGACTCTGGATTTCGGCTCAGGTCATGATCTCAGGGTCGTGAGATCGAGTCCCCTGTCAGGCCCCATGCTGGGTGTGGAGTCTGCTTAAGATTCTGTCTCCCAGGGTCCTGGGATCAAGCCCCGAATCGGGCTCCCTGCTTGGTGGAAAGCCTGCTTCTCCCTCTCCCCCGCTTGTGTTCCCTCTCTCGCTATGTCTCTCTCTGTCAAATAAATAAATAAAATCTTTAAAAAAAAAAGATTCTGTCTCCCTCTTCCCCCCATGCCCCCCAAAAGATTTTTCTTCTCTAAGAAATGTGTCCTAACATCCCCATCCTGCATCCATTGAGACACCCAACTGCTGTCTGGTGGAGGGGGGCAGCCCTGTTCTTTGAAGCTACTCAGGTTTTGGAACCAATAAGACCTGCACTGAAAGCTTCGCCTCACCTCTTAACAGCCACTTAATCTCAAGCTTCCTCTTAGAGTCTCAGTTTCCTTATCTGGAAAATGGGTCTAAGGATGCTTGGGCCACAGGAGTGTGTTTCAGCTTAAGTAAAAGCATGGGTACGAAAGCACCTGGAACATGCCAAATAGATAATGGGCGTTCAGCATTTGCCCAAGGAGTCTGAATTTGCTGGACTGTTCTGTAGCTTTCCGTTGGTACATTCTGTCTGCTGAAACAAATGGAAAGCTTCTCTGTTAATTTGACTTCCTCTACACCCTACAGAACTGGACACATGGTGCTCAAAAATTCTTGCTGAAGGAAGGAATGTCATAGAGAGCAAAATCTGTTCTTTGGAACTCACCCCCTGGGGGGGAAACAGAAGGGCAAATGATGTCACAGAATTTTCTGGAGTGTTTATGCATTCTGAAGGGGAGGGCCTGCTTCCTGCAGGTGTGGGGCAGGTGGGAAAGAGAGCAACCCAGCTACCCTCTCATTTTACAGGTGAGGAGACTGAGGTCCAAGGCTGGAGGGAATTGCCTGAGGCCCCCGAGGAAGGGCACTGCCAATGGGCGTCAGCTGGCCGGCCAGGCGGGAAGCCTGATAAAGCATCGTGGGGCATGGGGCCCTTGTGCTTTCATGCGTTCTGGCCTGCCTGTCCCTGCTTGGGGCCCGGGCATGTTCATCGTTGAACAAGATGTGGCAGGAAACCATGAATCAAGGGGAGGGGGTGTGTGTGAAGGCATTAATGACGTCGAGCTGACTTCTGGGTCTAAATCCCTTTCCCTCTCCTTCAAGCTTGCTCTGACCTGTCCCTTCCTGGTGGAGTCTGGAGGCTGCCCTCAGCTCTGCCTTGCAAATCGCACCTAGAGCCAGGTGATGGATGTGAGAACCCACAGCTGGCTCAGCGTGCACAGGGGAAGTCAGAATCTGACACCGAGCTGGATTATTGCAGGGATGGGTGCCTTTCTGGAGCACGACTCTTATGAAAGGGACATCTCCTTTGCAGGAAGTTTATCCGTAAGAGGCAGCGTGGCGTTGAGCAGGGGTCAGCAAACTTTTTCTGTAAAGAGCCGGGTAGTAAATATTTCAGGCTTTGAGGGCCACGCAATCTCTCCTGCAAATATTCCGACTCCTCTGATTTGGTACAAACGCAGCCAGACCAGACACACGTGAACAGATGTAGCTGCCTTCCAATAAAGCTTTATTTATAGATGCTGAAATTTGAATTTTGTCCAATTTTTACATGTCACAAACTATTAGTCTCCCTTTGATGTTTTCCCGCCAACTACTCAAGAGTGTAAAACCCTTTCTTAGCTTGATGGCCGTACAGAAAGAGGCACCCGGGCAAACGGTGAGGAAGTTTTCAGAGTCCATAGACTTGGGAGTCAGACAACCTGAGTGAGGTCCGAAGCTCAACTCAGTGGCACACTTGACATCTGCCCTTTGCCAGGTGACAGGCCCTCTGAGCCTCAATGTCCTCATCTGTAAATAGGGATAACAATGTCTACCTCACAGGGTGTTCGTAAGCTTCGAATGAGACTGCAGGTGGAAAGCACCTGACATGCGTGAAGTCCTCGATGGATGGAGGTGGTTCGTGCTGCTTCCGTCAGCTGTGAGAGAACTCATAATGGGGTGCACGTGTTTCCCTGCGCTCCATTTCTACTCCGAGCCTCTGAGGCCTATTTGGAAAGGCAGTCACCACAGGCCTTTTACAAAAGTTGTAACCCTCTGCTCCTGGCTGCTTGGAAATCCTGTTTGTGTCCAGTTAACTTCAGCTGAACACGTGCTCACCAGGTGCCTACTTCGTGTGGGGTTTAGGGTGCAGGGGATGTGGAAAGATGGACATGGCCCACTTCCCGCCAACGAGGTGGGTACCTCCTCTGGAGGGGAGGTAAGATGCAAACCCACATAGCCATAAATTGAAATAGCGTGCTGAAGAAGCCCTCCCAGGGAATTGATCCCATTTATGGGGTGCCAGGTGCTGTGCTAAATTCTTAATGTCCATGTGTTAATCTCATTTATGTGACCCCGCAGGGAGAGGGTGATGATGAACCTCATTTGATAAGTGGGAAGATGGCGACAGGGAGACCACTACAGTCCTCGTGTGGAGATTCATAGCCAGGCCTGACTGGTGTGGGAGCCGGGACTTCACCCATGGGAGCCCAGACAGCATTCTGGCTGTGAGGGTTGGGTCGCTTCACAGAGAGAAGCTGGGAGGGTTTCTCCAAGTGTTGATGGGGGAGCAAGGGCGGGGTTGGGGGAGGGGGATTCAGGCAGAGGGAACAACAGAGCGAATGCCCGTTGGCGGGACTGTGGAATGCTCTAGGCATGTTTGGGGAACAGCAAGTGGCCTGTTGGACCTGAGGAGAGCGTTCTGTACAAGGGTCCTGTCCCCTCACGGATCTCTCTGTGTCTTCAAGTGGGGCTGGGGGAGGGGCAAGGCCCAGTGACTGCCCTGGGCTCAGGGAAATAGGAACTTCTTGCGACAGAGAAAGAACTTCTCATGGAAAACATCTGCCGTGCAATGTACTCAGTTCTTCACACTTTTTCACCTGTCATTCCTCTCCCCTCGTCCAGACATGACTTTCCTGGAATGAAGAGGCCACAGGGCATAGGGGCTCCGGTGCTGGCCTGGACGCAGGTGTCTCAGCGGATGCCATGTGACCCTGGGCTGGTCACATCCCTGCCCTTGTGTCAATTCCCTCAAACGTGAACTTAGGGGTTAGGGAATCTCTAGGTCCTTTCCAGTTCCAACCTTCCCAATTACAGCACACTGTCCCTGTGTTAGGAAGGGAGGCAGCCTTCAAGGCTGGGGTGGTGTAGATGGGGTTCTGGGGGGCAACGGGAAGTGACTGGCAGCAGCCGCTCCCTGGACAGCGGGGAGAACTCCCAGCCTGCAGGTCGTCCGTGTGGCGCTTAGTGAACCCGCCCCTACTGAATTCCTTCTGCACCCCCGTGTCACTCCTTCTGCACTTCTGGGCGTTTCCATATCCATGTCCTTCATCCATCTGTGTCCACCAGTACATCAACTTTTTGATTAGTTCATTTATTCACAACTAGCCTCTGGAGCTGGAGTTGGAATCCCAGATCTGCCGGCTCTCAGACCGAGGGTGCGTATGAAACCTCCCTGTGCCGTGGTGTCCTCCTCTGTGAAGATAATCGTGGAATTTGCCTTACGGGGTGGCGAAGGATTAAATTAGTCATCTACACGAGGTGCTGAAAATCATCCTGGCAAGCTTCCCGCCTTCACGATCATCATCATTATTATTTTAACTAAGCACTACGCCCAACATGGGGCTTGAACTCACAACCCTGAGACGGAGCATTGCGTGCTCCACTGATGGGGCCCACCAGGCCACCCTTCTCTTCGTATTATTATTGAAAGCATCTCTTGCATGGATATTGTGTGCCAGGCAGGGTGTCAGGAGCTCTTCCACTGTAACACGTTCGCCTTCCCTACAGCCCTCCAAGGGAGGTGTTACTGAGCCTGCTTTCCCGAGGAAGGAACCAAGGTCTGAAGAGGACGTGACTTGCTCAAGATGGGCTTCTGCCCCCCAGGGCAGCAGAGGACACATCGGCGGGGCCGAGAAGGAGCCGGCGGGGAAGGGCGGGCAGGTCACCTCTTGCCCCTGTCACTGAGCACCCGTCTCAGGAGCCCCCGCCCCCCTCCCGAACGTTGCACAGTGTGGTTCTTTGCTCACACCCGGACTCTCGCTGCTGTCTTGTCTCGAACTGTATAACCTGTCAACACATGAGAATCATTTGCAGTGACTGGGGAGGAAATGTGATTTAGGAGGGGAGGGGTGGAGAAACTCCGGGAGACGGGTTCACATTGGAGCTGCCTCTCAGCCAGAGCAAACGGGAAACCTCCGGCCTGGGACCGATCAGGATGTTCATACTCAGGTCCCAGCTCACATCCAGGCATATCGGACCGATCCTGCCGCATCACAGAGCAATTTCCTCTCGGGTCCTCTTTCTGTGGCCCGATGTTGGGCAGGTGGTGTGCTCTGCTTACTGGAACCAAGTGTGGAAATGAAAAAATAGAAACATGAGACATTTGGATGTCACCGGAGCTGAAACTCGACACTATAGGTCTGATGAAAAATCCAGCAGGCCTCGCTCCTGACCCTTTGTCCCTGCAGGTGCTTGCAGGGGACCCCCCCGCACCTCCAGCTCTCTCCAAGTCCCGCTGTTGTTAGCTCGGGCTCCATTAGCCCTATTCCTCACAGACGTCTGGCGAGGTAACCCCCTCGTGCAAGTCCCGTGACTCCTCCATGTGTGCGTGCGAGCTCGCACCCCACTCCCGTGCCACCCGGGCTCCCCTCCCAGCTTTAAACTTTTTGTGGAAGACTTCCTGCCTGCTGTCCACTGAACCTTCTTGAGTTTCTCTCTCACACTTTTCATGGGAAAAAGCACCTTCCTCTGTCCTGTGGGGTGCATTTCCTTCCTCCTTTGAGGCCCGGCTCCCGGAGTGCCTCCTCCAGAGTGCCTCAGACCCCCGTCTTTGGCTAGCCTTCTCTTTGTTCTCGTAGCCCGGACCTATTTCAAAGTCTGCTCTCCACACAGAAATCCAACTTTCTTAAAGTTTTAGGATGCCTTCGTCCCCCCATCTCCAGGCCCACTGTTCTGCAACCTGGAGCCCTCACTCTTCTGTCCTTCTGGTGATTTCCATGTGGACTGCACATTCTAGAGGTGAGTTGAGTCTCCACAGCACCTACATCGGGGGCTGACCAGGACTCTTGAAACCCTCTTTCCCATCCAATCTTGGACTAGACCAATTTTGATTACCCAAACCTTCAGACTCTATTTTTGCCTTTTCCTTTGAAGATTTTTTTAAAAAGGAATTTCTACCCCGAACTTGGGGCTTGAACCCACAACCCCGAGATCAAGAGTCACACACTCCACTGACTGAGCCAGCCAGGGGCCCCATTGTCTTTTCCTTTAATGATGACCTTGCTTTGAGGAATCCAGGAGCCCAGATATAGTGACTACTGACCTAGTTACTGACCCATCCTGCTGTCCATCCTCCGGGCTCTAGCACATTTCATGTGAGAATGGGAATTCCTTTTGGGCACCAGTTTCCCTTCTCAACCCAGGCCTAAGCATTGATCTGCCCCCCTTGACCCCATGTCTCACAGTGGTTTGCTGTATAAAGGCCTCTAGAGTGGAAAGATTATGATGGCTTTGCTTTGTCTTAGGTTTCATGTTTTAATCTCTTTAAACCGCTGTTTTTGATCCTATTGACTTCAAGCCCTCATCTTGGGAAGGAAGAAACCATCAACTGTGCTGCTCTGCACAGCTCCAAACTGTCTGGGGCTCATCACCCCGAAACCGCCTGGGGCTCGTCACGCCCAGAGCTGGGGAGGTTGAAGGGTCCTCAGGGTCCCCACAGCCAAGGATGAGGCAAAGGTGGTGAGTCCCTCTGTGTGGGCACAGCACATGCCCATCCCAGACCTGCTTCTCCTAGCCTCTCAGAGGCACTCCTGGGCCGCTGCTCCCTGGATCAGTCTGTCGGGGCCGTCATAACAGTACCATAGCCCCGGGGCTTAAGCAACAGAAATCCCTGGCTTTCAGTTCCAGAGGCTGGGGAAGCCCAAGTTCAAAGCGTTGGCTTCTTTTGAAGACTTTCCTGGGTTTCTCCCCGAGTCTTCATATGGCCCTCTTTCTGCACCTGTCTGCATCCATTTTTTCTCTTATTAGGACCGAGGAATGTTGGATTAGGCCCACCCGAATGACCTCATTGAAACTTAATCACCTCTTTACAGGCTTTATCTCCAAATACGGCCACATTCAGAGCTACCAGGGGTTAGAACGTCAGCTTACGAATCTGGGGGGACACAATTCAGCCCCTAATACTTTCCACTTTTAAATACCCACCGCCTAGTTTTAGGGCCTCTTGGACCTTCATTTAGGCTCCTGAAAAGACATTTCCTCCTCTGTAAAATGGGATCAGTAAGGATACTGATATCTTGAAGTTCTTGGGAAGATTAGGTGCCTAGGAGGCTTACCAGAGGCTGGAAGACAGTAGGTGCTTAGTAATGCTGGAACCATTTAAATAAATAACAGTGATGGTGATGCTAACAACACCACTGTTATTAGTGGATGTCTTGGTCAGAACAGATTTCCTTTTTTATAGTACCTGGCAATCATTTTGTTTGGGTCACTCCCATTTTGCTCATTTCTTTTTCTTTTCTTTTCTGTTTTCTTTTTTTTTTTTTAAGATTTATTTATTTGTTTTATATATATAGAGAGAGCACTCAAGCAGGAGGAGGAGCAGAGGAAGAGGGAGAGCAGCAGACTCCCCGCTGAGCATGGAGCCCTACCCAGGGCTCAAACTCATGATCCTGAGATCCCAACCTGAACTGAAACCAAGAGTCAGATGCTTAACCGACTGAGCCACCCAGGGGCCCCTACTTTACTCATTTCTTTCCAAGAGAGGCTTCCCTGTGGCTGCCCAGCTCCCCAAAATTCAGGCCCAAGGCACTCTGCGTTCCTACTGGGAGGACCTTGAAGTGTTCTAGTAGGAGGAGGCACCAGGCCTGGGGCCCCAGCTCTCCCATCTCTTCCTGGTAACCAGGCGGCCCTGGAGTGACCTTCATGACAACTTGCTCCGGCATCTGTTTTTGACCTTGGCACCTTCCCCTGAGCTGTGCCAGGTGCCTGGTGGCCTGCCAGCTCTCCCAGCCTGCCAAGCTGATTCTCTTCTGTCACTCAAGTGACCTGGGAAATCCCATCTCCCCTCCAGCAATCCAGCGAGATCGATCATGGGAAAGGTGCTCCCGTGTGAGCACTCGGCCCCATCACCATCCCCTACATACGTGAGGCTTGGCTCACACTCCAAGCCCCTGCTCAGCAAGGTTTTCTGCTCAAGACTTTCTGTTTACGTGCCTCCAAGTGTCCATCTCTTGCAACATGTTTTTTTGATCTTGAATTGTAGGGCTGGGTCTCATTCCGTTCTCTGTCCGACGTGTTACACGTGCACGGACATGCCCGGCAGAGAGGCGGGGTCTCTGCCGTTTACAGAGCAGTTACGCCTGATCACTTTGCTCCTCTCTCCACCCTGCTTCTTGCTCCTGTGCTTTAGTCTCTGCTGGTTCCCCTCTGCCTGGAACCACGTCCTCTGCCTTGTACCCCGGTGGCTGCCTGTCTTAAATCAGGCCCCAGCCAAGGCTTTGGAGATGCATCGCTGACCTTGCCCAGCTGAGCCGAGGCCCCCTCCTGGGTGGCTCCACTGGACCTCTGGGAGCATTTTGGCCATACTTGCCATCTTGTACCGGGATGGGCTATTCGTGCAGCCTCCGCGGCTGGATCAGTGGCTCCTTGAGGGCAGGCATGACAAATCCCAACTGGACTCCGCATCCCCAGTGCCCAGCACAGTGCCTGGATATGGATGAATGGGCCTGCAAGGAGGGTTCTGGGCCCTGGCTGTGCTGGGCAGGGCCTTTCATGGCATTTTCCGTTTGGCCTCCCCTCTTCCTTTGTCCTGTTTTTAGCCTAATTCCTTTCAAGGAGCTGGCATGGGACTCTGAGCTCATTTTCATGATTGCTTTAAATATTTGGGGCTGTTGGCATGCCAACACGAGGACCCACGCTAAGGAGGGAGAGGAATTCTCTAGTTCGCTGGGTCCTGCCCAAACACAAGGAATGTGCCAGAGACAGGGGAGGTTCTAAGAAAGTGCCAGATCGGGTCAAACTAAACCGCTTTTCTACCTGGCTGAGGGAGCCAGGAATTTTGGCAGGAGACAAAAAGTAAGAGGACACAGAGATCTGCGGGGGTGGGAGCAGGGGAGGGACAGCATTCTGGGAAACCCAGGAAGAGTCCCTGGATGGCAGCGAAGGAAGGGGTGGCAGCAGCACCCATCTGGAGATGGAATGTCCGTGCCCCGAAATGGGGAGGAGCCCCCTGGAGCAAATGCCTGGACGCCTGGACTGTCCTAGGAGCCCATTTGGAAAATCAGATAGATAGGAGGAGACTGAAAGTCTTGTCATGGAAGAACTTGGGAGCCACAAAAAGAAGTTCATGAACATCTTCGTAAGAAGGGACCTCAGAGGGCAGCCCCATCACCTTATGGATCAGGAAACGGAAGCTCAGAGAGGAGTGGGATGGCCGAGAGCCCACAGTTTAGGGTGGAAACAGTATGGGACCCAGCTGCTCAAGGGCTGACAAGGAGTTGGAATTAGGTTCTTCAAGTTCCCCCCAATAATTGTTACACATAGACTAGAAAGCCTCGCTTCTGCCTGGTGAGCTCTTGCCAGGCGTCGTGCTAAGTGGGTCCCATGCTGGATCAGAGCAGCCTGACAGACATTCATAGCTTCATTTTAAAGATGGGGAAACTAGGTGTAGAGGCTAAAGGATTTGCCCAGATTAACCAACTACTGAGCATTGAAGTCCAGGTTCTAACCCAGAGACCACCTGATTCTGGAAGGCATGCTTTTTTTTTTTTTTTAACATGTAATGTATTATTTGCCCCAGGGGTACAGGTCTGTGAGTCATCAGGCTTACACAATTCACAGCACTCACCATAGCACAAACCCTCCCCAACGTCCATCATCCAGCCACCCTATCCCTATGCCCCCACCCCCCAGTAACCCTCAGTTTGTTTTGTGAGATTAAAAGTTTCTTATGGTTTGTCTCCTTCCCGATCCCATCTTGTTTCATTTTTTCCCTCCCCACCCCCCACAAGCCCCCGCCCTGCCCCTCAAATTCCTCATATCAGAGAGACCATATAATAATTGTCTTTCTCTGATTGACTTATTTTCTTAGCATAATACCCTCTAGTACCATCCACGTCATTGCAAATGTCAAAATTTCATTTCTTTTGATGGCTGCATAATATTGCATTGTATATATACACCACATCTTCTTTATCCATTCATCTGTTGGTAGACATCTAGGTCTTTTCCATAGTTTGGCTATTGTGGACATTGCTGCTATAAACATTGGGGAGAACATGCCCCTTCGGATCACAACATCTGTATCTTTAGGGTAAATACCCAGTAGTGGGATTGCTGGGTCGTAGGATAGCTCTATTTTCAACTTTTTGAGGAAGCTCCATACTGTTTTCCAGAGTGGCCACACCAGCTTGCATTTCTACCAACAGTGTAGGAGGAGTCCCCTTTTGGAGGGCAAACTTTTAACAGCTATTCTCTAGAACCTTCCCTGCCCAACCCTGACAGATCCCAAGAGACTGGGTCAAAGGAAAGCTAGCCTGGAGCTTCTGGATGAAAATGCAATACCACAGCTCTCCTGACAGTGACTCCCCAGTCCAAATGGAATGTTATGCAGCCATAAAAAAGGATGCACTCTTGCCATTTGCAACAACATGGATGGATCCAGAAGGTATTATGCTAAGTGAAATAAGTCAGACAGAAAAGACAAATTTCATATGCGTTCACTTACATGCGGAATTTAAGAAACAAAACGAATAAACAAATGAACAGATGATAAGCAACATCAGATCTATAATACAGAGGAAAAATGGATGGTTTGCAGAGGGGAAGGGAGTAGGAATGGGCAAAACGCATGAAGAGGAGTGGGAGATCCAAGCTTCAAGTTACAGAATGAGTGAGCCATGGGAATACAAGGTACAGCATAGGGAGTACAGTGAATGGTATTGTGAGAGTGTTGTGTGGTAACAGAGGGGAGCCGCACTGTGTGGTGAGCACAGCATAGCATATAGACTTGTTGAATCACACTGTTATACCCCTAAAACTAATGTAACACCATGTGTCAACTATACTCAAAAATGTTTTTCAAAAAGAAAGAAAACTAAAACAAAGACTCTTCAGTCCAAAAGAGTCCTGCTACTATGGGGGTAGAGACAGACCGAGGGCCCCTGGTGGGGCTCCTGATCCAAGAGCAAGAGTGGGGAATGAGACGAGGGAGCCCAACAGAGCAGCTGTGTGGACGGAGACAGAGTTTCCTGACTCACTTCCCAAGTTGGCTGCTGACTTTAGAGCTCTCTTGCCTCAGAGCGTGGATTCGTCAAAGAGGACAACAGCCCTTGGGAATTCACACACTTCACATTTCTAGAGCAACCTCAAGCTCACCAAGTGCTCTCTCTCACAGATTCTCATTGGATTCTTACAACAACGCAGGGTAACTATTTCCACTTTAAAGACAAGCACACTGACCCCGAGAAGTTCAGTGACTTGCTCAGAACCACCAGCTAGCTAACAGCAGTGTGCAGACCAGAACCTGGGTTTTTTGAACCCTACATGGAAATCCTTTATTTTGGGACCACTTCTGGTGGACAAAGGAGCCAGTAGAGATGCTGCTGGAAGCTACATTGTTGTCTCAGGGGACGATGACCCCACTTCCAGCTCTACACTTGCCCCAGTCAGGCTACAGAAAATCCTCTTTCCTTTGCCATTAATTGCTTCAAGGAAGACCACGTGACACAATTCTAGCTCATGAGGCAGGAATGGGGGTCTGCTGGGTAGCCTATGGAAAAACTTCTCTTGCTCCTGCAGAGACATGGGAAGGGGCAGCCTCTCTAGTCCTCTGGTGCCCTTATGCCTTGCAACGTGATGGCTGGGACTGCTGCAGCCGACTTGCTGCTTGGGAGAAGCCAGCAAATGGAAGAGGAATGAGCAAAGAGACGAGAGAGCCTGGGTCCTTGATGACATCATTCAGTCAACACTGAGGCCTGTTGGCTGCACATCCCAGACATCAGACTTTGGACATGACACACTGGAGAAAATCAGAGTCTGGAAACTTTGTGTCTGCTTCTGAAGGGTTAGCATAATCTCCCCCAAAGGTCCCTAGCAGACTGCCCTCATGACTTTTTGACAAGTGCCCTGGGAATGCCACGATTGTCTTATTAGTTGGGGTAAAAATAGCAAGCCCTCCACAATACAACTTTTGCTATGTACCAGGCACTCTCCTAAGTGCTGTATCAAAAGGCTCTAGAAGAGATACTATTAATATTCTCATTTTATACAGTAAGAAGTGGAAATAAAGAGTTCTGATAATTTACCCAGGGACCACACAGCTAGGAAGTGGCAGAGCTACATTTTGAACTCAGCTGAAGTAACTGTGTCCTTAGTTACTACTTACTCAAGTTAAAAATGAGGGCACCCTCCCTGAGCACATGGCTGTGTGAAGGAGAAGTGGGGATTTGAACAAAATTTAAGTTCTGTTAGGAAAGAGGGAAAGACAAATAGATGTTGGTTAGCAAGAGTGTTTGCTACTGTTGACCCCGTTGGTTACTACATCTATAGCTTTCCTTTGAAGGAAGCCAGCAAATATCCTTGTGGTTGAAACTAGTTTGAGTGTTTCTCAAACCATTACCTGTAACTCAGCTCTCCTAAGACGGGTTATTGTTACAGGCTAGATCAGAAAAGCCTTCAGGGAAGAGAACGATTTGAGGATGGATAGGATTTAAAGCAAATGGACATTCCAGGCAAAGAGAATTGCAAAAGAAAATGTGCAGAGGACACAGCTGGAAGTATAGAGTAGGCTCAGGTCTTTGAAGTCCTTGGATGTCAAGTGGAGGAGTGTGGGCTTTATTCAGGCTGTGAGGACTCCAGGGGATCTTTGAGCAGGGGTGCGGCTGGGCATCTAGAGAGATCCATTCCAAGGCTGAGCAAAGGAAGGAGTGCGCAGAGGAGAGAGCTGGTTGACAAGAGGACTTGCCTTATAATAAAAGTCTGAATGAGGGAGAAAGTGTTGGAAATGGCAAGGGAGAGACATCTAGGAACTACTAAGGAAAAATGCCAGATTGGTCTGATGGCTGGTTAGATGTTTGAGGAGGAGGAATCCAAGGTATCTTTGAAGTTTTCAAGCTTTGGTGACAGGAAGAAGGAAACCAAGAGCTTGCCTGGCAGAGGGGACGACAGGCAGCAGGATGGGGCGGATTTGGTGTTGGGCTTGAAGATTTAAGACGATGGACACCCACGTGGGGATGTGAGATTGGGACATTCATGATGAGTGAGAACAAGACGTGTCAATTAGCAAGCTAAGGGCATGGGTGGGGGGAATGAGATCTCCAAGGAGGAGCATGTGGAGAGTGGATTAGGGGCCGCTGAGGCCTGGACCTGAGGAAACCCCCAGCACTGCCTGGTCCCCGGGGAGTGTGCATAACAGAAGACATGGAGGCAGATCGGAGGCCTTGAAGGAGGACCCAGGAAGCCCGAAGACAGGACTGGGGACTAGAGGGCTTTGGGAAAAGGGGGTCAGTGGTGCTCAATCCTACAGCTACAGAGAAGTCCAGCTTGGTGAGAACAAACATCTTAGGTAAATCAAAAGAAGAGATTTGGAAGACCGTGGACAATCCAACATCTTTACAAGCTGCTGGTGGGTATATAGATTGGTAGAATCCTTCAGAAGGCCCATTAGACAAGAGGTTTCCAAGGCCTTAAAAATATATAAAATTGTTGATCCAGAATTTCTTCTTCAAGGAATTCTTCTTCAATATGCCCTTCTTCCCAAGGGCATAATGATTAAAGCCTGAATACTTTCTCAACCCCTGACACAGTGTCAAGAATGGCATTGTTTTCAGCCCTTTATATTTAATAACTAATTTAATGACCAGGACAACCCATAAGGTAAGTAGTATTCATACTTTTCATGGGCGAATCGTCATTTTACAAAGAAAAGGAGGCCAAGAGAGGTTATGTCATTTGAGCTAGGGGCTGGAGATCCGGGGAGAACAGCTGCAAGGCCCTTGATCTTAACCACCAGGCCATCCTGCTTCTTGAAAAGATGAGGACTGAACACAGCATTGTACCCCTGAGGGAGTTCAGCTTAGCGTTATAATAACAGGAAACAATCTAAATGTTTAACAGCTGGAGGTTGGCTAAATAAAGTCTGACTTCCAAATGAGAGCACAATGCTATATAGATGTTAAAAATCATGTCATAAAAGAACACTCAATGACATGGGAAAAAGGTTGATAATACATTTTTAAGTGAGAAAAGCTGTTTTCAAAACAGTGCGATCTCAAAGATGAAGAAAGGAAGATGTTTGTTATTACTCACATGTGTGCACACTGACAGACGGGTCTGGCTTCCGTACTGGATGGCCTGTGCCCCTTCCAGGTGCCCTCCTTCACTGACCCTGCCCGGCTCGAGAGCCCGGCCCCGTGCCCCAGTCACCTGGCAGTGGTCGTCCTCCTACCTCTGGATTGATGTGCTGTGTATTTTAACAAAGGTAAGAAGGACGAGTGGCAGAGTTCGATGCCCCCATTACCATCGCTTCCCCTCAGGTCACTCCTGGAATACTTTCTCAATGAGGCAGGATTCCTGGGGAGTGATGACCATCGGAGATGGTTGGGTGGAGCTCACAGGAAGAATATTTCAGATCAATAGGACCTCTTCTGAAGAGGTGTAGAGGAGGATGCATCCTTCCAATGTAAGGGATGCTGAAACGTACCTGAAAGTAGGGTGTCCTGATCCTTGGACTAGGGAAGGTGGGCCAGTCCCCTACCCCTGGAGTCACCGGCTTTCTGTTGCAGGTAACTGAGCTCCAAGATTACTCAGAAACCCCCTCAGAGTCCTCCTGCTTTCTGTCCTATGCTTCACCCCAGCCCCGCAGCTATGGCCAGGCAAAGCCCAGAACTGATGGCTTAGAAAAATATTTAATTGAGATTCCTCCTACAGTGCTTATTTCTGTCTCAATAAGGCCTCGGCATGTCATGGGTAGCTGAATATATTGGCTGTTTCCTCTCCAGTGCCAGCCTAGTTTTTCAAATGTCCCCAAGTACATCTGCCCAGTTTTCTCTTAGAGAGAATGTACAGCACTAGCCCTCTGTAACCCAGAATCAGGAAAAAACAAAACAAACAAACAAACAAAACCATGGAGGAAGTTAACTTACTTAGCGAAGAGAAGCCAGGGGATTTATGTCTGTGCAGGATAAGTATTCATTCATTCATTCAGGAACCATCTGTTGAGCTTCTCCTGAGTTACTGGCACTGTGCTTAATGTGGACACTGAACGGATTTATGGAATTAGATCTGGTTCCTGCCCTCAAGGTGTTCACAGTCCAGATCAACCAGTGATACAGAGTGTTAATGGTGAAGGATGAACAAAACAGAGCTGAAGGGAGGGTCTATGGTGCCCCAGAGTGAGGATACACAGAAGACATTTCCTAAATAGCACCTCTACCTGTCCTAGCAGGACCTAGGAATTGGAAGGAGGAAGAGCTCAGCAGAAATATAAGGATACATAGGATTTATGTGCACATCACATTATTTGGGGTCAACAGCACTTTTCTCAACAGAATTCCTCCACTGGGTTTGGTATTTGATTCTAAGAAGTCTTGAGTTCGATTCGTTTTTCCTCTCTAAACTTTGGTTTCTTTATCTATAAAATATATTACTGCCAGGCAGATATTTTATAAACATTTAGAAGCATGGGATCCTTTTGTAAGACAGGTAACATCAGAACTGCTGTGGTTGAGGAAGGGATAGGGGACCCAAAACTAATCCTGATCTACCCCTGTTCCCCATCAAAATTCCTTCTCGGGAGTCCAGAGTTCCCTAGGCTGTAGCTCAAACACATGAGTTAAGATGATGTTTCAGGCTTTTCTGGCTCTAAGACAGCTCTCCCTGCTCTCTCTTTATCTCTGTCTGGGCAAGGGGCTGGTTCCGCCTCCTGAGGAGTCTGCACCTGCTACCTGGGAGCTCTGATGGAGGCTGGCGGGAAGTGGTCTTGGAAGGCTTGGGATCACCCAGTTCTGGGAGTGGTCAAGTCCTGGTTCCTTTGGTGAAGGAAGTAAGCTCTCATCATTTGCAGCCAGAAAGATAAGCACAGTCTAGGAGCACGTTATAGATGGTGCTGGCCCCATTTACTCATCTAGGGCTTCTGGACGATGACCTAGGGGTGAAGGGCCCTTTTGACATGTCAAGGTCTTTAGCATCTAAAGTGGGGTTTACTCTCTGTGATAGCAATAACCGCAAGGTGGAGAATGGTTTCCCCCATGTTACAGATGAGGAGGCTAGTGCGGCTGTCTTTTCCACGATAGAACATCAAGACTCCTTTTGGAGGGTGGAGTCTATACTTCACACCTTCTCAGACTCCTGAGAAGTGCTTTCTAGTCTCTAATTTTTACTCATTTCATTGATATGCATTACTTCCCCTGCATCTATCTGTTTCCTTCTAGTTCAGAAAAGCCTGTAGTTTGATTTTTTTGGTTCTTCTTGACATCGGATAGAAGGTTATGGAAATATGAGGGGGTCTTGAATGAATGACCTGCGAGAATTGTGGCAAATTTTCATCTCTAATCGCGAAACACTGCTTTGGTGATCTTGGCAGGAGACTGGAGTGTGGACATGAGAATTTTAGGGTGAGGGTGATTTCTATCCTGGGGAGCCTATAATTCCTCAGATCTTATTAACGTAGGGGCTGAATACCAGACGTTCCTTTGGGTCTGCGTGCCGATGCTCTCAGCCATTCCTAGCAGCCTTTCTCCACTGGTCTGGAACCTTTTAGGGCATTCCAAGCCCCCGCCCCGCTCCCCCCACCCCGGGGCTGGCCTGCAGTCAAGCATCTTCACACTCTGCTGCTTCCATCTGGAACACTCTTCCTTGATTCCTGATGCTGGCTGCCTCCAGGCCTGCTCGCTTGTTCCTGTGCCCAGAATCCCACACAGCAACGCTAGCAGAGCAGCAGATAAGGGTGGGCTCCCCTGGGGGCAGAAGGCATGGGCAAGAGGATGCCTCCCAGGGACCTCTGACCACTCATCAAAGGGTACCTTCCAGAAAGAGAAATGACCGAGTCCCAGCTGGGAGGAGGTATCTGGAATACACGTAACTGGCAAAGGATATTATCAAGAGCACGTAAAAGAACATCTCCAAGTCACCTTTGGATTCTAAGATTATAGCATTTGACTCTCAGTAAGACATGAGACTTTCCCTGATGTGGAGTCTCCAGAAACTCTTATGTTTCTGCTGCAAAAAGGTGAGGGAGTCTGAGCCCTTTTAGGGGCCCACCAGCTGACTATTTCAGGAACTCAACTAAGACTCGGGAAACACAGGTGTGAAACACACTCTAGCTTCCTCTGGACACTTGCATAACGTCCTGCGTCCAGGCAGACCCAGTTAGGAATTCGGTTGAGGTTTTAGGAAGCAGAATGCTGGAATAAAATGCGAGGAGGGGTAGACTCGGGAAGGAAGCAGGCCCCGCCCGCCCTCCAGGGGTTGTGCACTCCCTGGGGACCCGTACGTAGGCCTGCTTCACAGCAAACCTGCCCCACACCGACAGCGTGGCTTTCTTCTTCAGTCAATCGCCTCGCCCAAGAACCTCTCCATCTCTTGTAGCGGTAGCAAACTTCCCTTGCTTTCCTGACTCAAACCAGGCTCATCAGTGATGACTTTCCCCTCGTGTCCTCCACATCCGAGCCCCTGCGGAACCTCACCCTTCCCTCCCTTGTTCGTGATTCTCCGCTCGCTCGCTCGTTTGCTCCTCCTGCGGGGCCTTGTGTCTGGGGAGGGAGGAGGCCCTTAACATTCCAGTCCATAAAACTCTCATCTCATGATAGCAGACTCTGCAATTAAGCTCATTTCCGATGAACTCATGCCCACCTGCCTTGCCTGGCTTCTCAATGTCTCCACCCCACGCCCCACAACTTCCCTGCTGGAGACTTCTGTGTGGGTCTCCTCCATGGCTTTTCCTTCCTGGTCAGTCTCGTCCTATCTTCCTGCCCTCTTCCTGCCCCCGCAGCTGCGCCTGACCACCAGCCTCCCCTCCGCTCCTAACCCCGGTCCTTCGAGGCCCATCTTCGCCAGCAGGCGGTCCCAATTGGACCAGCTCCTTTATGACCTGGCGTTGTACGTGTTGATGATCTCCAGCCTCCCACCAATTTGGCCGTTTATTATACATTACTAAGTGTGGTCTTCTCAACAAGGTGGTAATCTTGATGGTAAGGATGTGGCGATACCTGTTTGAATGATCTCTCTGCTGCATCCAAAGCAAGGATGTGGGAGTGAGGCAAATTAACATTTAGCAAAGGCTTTAAGACATTATCTCATTGAATCCTTTCAACCCTAAGAGCTGGGTATTTTTTGGTCTGGGTTCTGTAGATGAAACCAAAGCTCAGAGAAGTATTTTGACATCTACAGCTGGTGAGTGGCTGAGTCAGGGTTTGAAACCAGGGTTGCTTGATAACAAACAATTTTTCACTACTCCCTGTGTTTATTCTAAGGTGGGGCAGAGAGCTCTCATAAATGCACTGAATCAGAAAAACAGCTGGACACCGGAAGCTGATGCGTGTTTAGAATCATTGCTAGCCCTGAACATTCTACATGTGTTTCTTTTATGCCCCACCTGAAAACTTGAGCCCCCGATTAATCTACTCCAGTCCTTATTTTTTTCAAAGACACTAAGAGCACATTTTATGATTGACGTCTTTAAAAGTGTCCTCTTTATTTTCCAGAACATGGTTCTTCTAAAACCTTTGCTTGTCAAGAAATGGCCTGGGGATGTGTGATGTGGCCTCTAACTGAACAACCAGGGAGGAAGCTCTGAGAGCTGCCAGCTGTCGCTCTCAAGGCTAGTGGCCCAGCAGAAGGTGCTCCCGCACTTGCATGGGGTTAGGGTATCATCAGAGGAACAGGATGGTGAAGCATTCTTGAGATAGAGCTCAGACAAAGGCATACACCTTGGCCACGTTCCCAGATGTCAGAAACTCCCCCCTGAGCCCCAAAGAAAAGTACTCAATTGAATGAATTGGATTGTGAAGAAATGAGAGAGGGAGAGGGATGGCGGTGGGGAGATGGAGAGAGGGAGAGGGGGGAGAGAGAAAGAGGGAGAGAGGGAGAGGGTGGAGGGGGAGACAGAGGGAGAAAGGGGGAGGAGGGAGAGAGAGGAGAGAGGGAAGGAGAAAGAGAAAGAGAGAGAGAGGGAGGGACGGAGGGAGAGGTAGGGAGAGAAGGATGGAGGGAGAGGGAGAGAGAGAGGAAGAGATAGTGTGAGCACTCAAACACTGATGAGGACGATAAAGAAAGCAAGCAAAGGAAGAACAGGAAGGATGAGGAAGGTTGGACGGAAGCTTGGTGAAAGATTTTCTCTATGAAGTGAATAGAAAAAAATACCTTGACTCTTTAGAATTGGAAGGGAAAACAATTTTTGTATTAAGTGGCAACCCTCCTCAAATCCTTTCTCACATCCCAGTGGGATGAAGACAAGGCCTGGTGCTTTGGGATTTCAGCTGAGTTCAAGCAACTTGGCTTCAGCCTGTGCTCTCTGCCCAGGATGCTGGAACTTTCTGACTAAATAGGTCAAGGCCTGGGCTCTGCCTGACCATCCTCTGGGCTTTCCTGGGGGGACAAGGAAGGATATGGTTGACTAATCCCGTCTCAGGTCCTCTGTGGTTCCCTGACCCTGATTCTCAAAGATCTTCTCTACAGAAAACAAAGGTTGCCGGAGCATTGCCACAGAGCAGACACAGCTCTCTGGGCTTCTAAACATGGCAGCTGCTCTCTGTTTCTCTGATGCTGCCCCTGTGATGCTCTTCATTCTGTCTCCTCAGTCCTCCTTTGGTTCCGAAAGAGGGGATTCGAAGGCCCAGAAACCTGGAGGAGGGGAGGGTTCAGGCCCATCGAGGAGTCCTATTTCTCTCTGTTCTGGCCTCTGGGTACCTCATGGCCACACACACCACGGCCCTTCTGGAGCCTGGGGGAGAAGGCCGAGGAGAGGCATCAGCGCACCGGGAAGAGCGAGTCTCTGTTGTCTGCACTGGTCAGGGCTGATCTCAAAGGGCAGGCATTTGCCACGGTTTGTCCAATGCCCAGACCATGGGCCTTCGTGTCCCGTTCGGTCACTGCTTAGACGAAAATGCCTCCGTTCTTGAAAAGGAAAAATTCTGTTTCGCAGAAGACAACAAGCCATAGCGGAGAAAGAATGGGCTATGGAATCATACGGTCCTGGGTTCAAATCCCAAATTGACCGCTAACAATCTGTGATCTGGAGACTTCTGTGGGTGCACAGAGGGTGGTTCTGAGGATGGAGCAGGACAGATGCCTGACTCATAATCTTCCTAGGCTGTCCGCTGGCGTGGGGAGAGCAGGGGCCCTCGCGGTCTCCAGTTTTGTCTCCTACTCCCCCCCCAATCCCGGCGCCTGTCCAGCCTCCACCCACGGCGGGGAGGGGTGGGGGTGAGGGTGGGGGTGAGCGTGGTGACGCTCCATGCCCCCTCGCCTTGGGTCTTGCTGCCACCAGCTCTCCTTGTGGCTTCTTTACTCCACTCCGGTCTCTCCCCAAACATCACTTCCTCTGCAAGGTCTTCCCACATCCCGGGGTCGCAAGCAGCCCGTTCCCACTCTCCTGTCCTCGGGAGCTCACCGCCCCCTGGACCTGACCTTTGTCTCCTCCCCGAGATCACTAGCTTCCCAGGCGCAGGGATTGGGTTTGCCTGGTTTTTCACTCCCTTCCCAGGGTCTGTAATAGTTCCGGGCACGTCCCCGATAGCCAGTATTTGTTAAATGATCCTCCACCAGACCTGTCCGGCGCGCGGGCTCTGAGTGAGGGTGCAGAAGGCAAGGGGCACAGGTCCCCGTGGCCCGGGGGCAGGTCCGGGCAAGTCGGTCCCACGCAGAATGTCAGCCTTCGCTCGCTGCTTCCTCTGGGGCCCCGAGGCAGGTTCCGACTGGCACAGCCGCGTGGGGTGACCTGGCGGGTGCGCTGGACGGCCGTGGGAGAACGCTAACTCTCCCGGCTCGCAGACCCGGACCCCTGCATTCAGGGGCCCCATTTTCCCGATCCCACCTGCGGTTCTGGGCCGGTGCTTCTTCCCCCTCCTGCGAGGGGCGTGCGGGCTGCTGTGGTTGAGAGAGAAGGGCCCCCGGGAGCCTCCTGCAAGCGCCACAGCTGCCCACAGCATCCTTTCCACCGGGCGGGAATTTATGCAGAACGTTATTGTAATGGGGTGTCAGGTGGTGTCTAGAAAGTACGTCCCGCCTCTACTGCCAGTGGCACTGGGGACTTCGGAGCAGCTTCGCATTGGGGGGGGGGGGCTGAGTTGACTGCTGATCAGGGAACCCGGGCTCTGCAAATCTCTCAGCTGCTGGCTTTTTGAGAGGAAATGTATAGGTGCAGGGGGTTTCTAGGCTCGAAACACGTTCTCATCAGAGATGAGCTCCTCAACACAGTACGAGCTGCAGAGGCAGCAGGGAACAGATGTGCCCTGGGCTGGTGGAGGGGCCCCTGGGCTTGGGGGCAGGAGAACTGGGTGCTAGGCGCTGTCTTTCCAGGCCAGCTTCTTTCTGCTCCAAGCCTCAGTGTCCTGTTCTGAGAATGAAGGGCTGCCCTCCATCCGTGAGGTCATTTCTCAGGGGCTTAGGGAGTCACAGTCTCAAGAGAAGGGCAGTCCCACAGCGCTGCACCAAGCACAGCTAGCTTCCTCGTCCCCTTCATTATTGCTTGGAGAGAAGTGGCCTGATTCTCCCGCCATGTGGCTTCTAGCATATTCTGAGGAGTTGCAGCACATTCCCTTGGCTCACACAGGTCCTGAGGACCATCAAGGACTGGAGGTGGATCAGTGTTATTAGGGACAGAGGGGGCAGAAGGAAGACAGTCCAGAGGCTGGAGGGATCCATTCTGTGGGTCCCTGGGGAGGGGGGCAAAAGAGAGGTACCGGGCTTTCTTTTCCCTGCCAGAGCAGGCGGTTTCTCTATGGATGTGGTGTGATGTGGCTCATTCTACAAACTTCTCTTCCCGACCATCCTGCATGAGTGCTGTAAACAGCTTGGCCTGAAGGGGCCCCCCCAAAAGAGATCTTGTCTGTGCCCCTCTGCGGCGGTCTAAAAACATGGCCTCCAAATTTTTCGATCCAACCTCCCCTTGACAGGGGGGATGTCCCCCCCTCCCTAAAATCTGGCCTTGTGACTATCTGACAAATGAACAGAGTACATGACGTGCTGGGCCAGTATCTGGGCCCCGGCCTTCAGATGCCGGCAGCTTTCACTTCCTGTCTCTTGGGATGCTTGCTCTTGGAACACAGCCACCATGCCTCAAAGAAGCCAAAGTCGCCTGTGGAGGGGAGGAGCCCATGTGGAGTGGGACCGACGCTCCCAGACCTGGGCCCTGGCTGAGCGCCCAGTGCCAACATGCCAGCCATGTGAGGGAGCCATCCTGGGGCCCCCAGTCCAGAGGACCAGAGGCACGCTGTCCCCAGCACGCTCTGCGCGAATGGCAGGTGCACCATCACGACAGAGACGTGGTGCTCTTGGGAGCCACTAAGTCACCAGCTGTCCATGACTGGACAAGAGAGGACCGGCCTAGCAGGTGTTAGAGACCAAAACCCTCACATCCTCCCAAGCCTGTAAGTTACTTATTTTTTTCTTTCTATTTTTAAATAAGATTTTATTTATTTATTTGATATAGAGAGAGAGAGCACAAGCAGGGGGAACAGCAGGCAGAGAGACAGGGAGACGCAGACTCCCCATGGAGCAGGAAGCCCAAGGAGGTGCTCGATCCCAGGACCCTGGGATCATGACCTGAGTCGAAGGCAGATGCTAAACTGACTGAGCCACCCAGGTGCCCCTACTTCTGTTTTTCTGAAAACGGTAGCCCCCCTGCCATCACGTAGACTCTAATTTCTCTGGCAAAGACTCTCAGCTCATCTCTCTGAATGAAGATGGTGATTAGCAGGAATTGAATTCCCAGAAGTCCATCCCCTTCCCCTCCAGCAGATTCCTTCTTCCCAGCCTCTGGCTCCTGCACAGCCCCCAGGGACGTCACTGCATGCCTCGGTGAAATCGCAGGGTGTGTCCATGTGCATGCACGTGTGAACATGTGCGTACACGCGTGTGTGAGGTGTATGCAGAGGTTAGTGTTGCAAACACTGGAGGTGGGTAGCAGGTAGCAGAGGAGCTGATCATTTCGATCACCGATGTTCTTGCCGAAGCCACTGGAAACCAGCCATTTTTCTATTAAAATATTTTAAAAATAAAACCAACCTTTTCTGGTTTACCATTTTGCATATTTCAAATTTTCTGCAACGGACATGGATTACTTTTGTAACGAAGGAAACAAAACTCACTTCCAATTCCAACACTCAGAATTGACCAGAATTCCCGTTCTGGTGAATTTCCTTCCAGCCTTTCCTCTGTACTCAAACATCTGTTGGATATTTGAGATCATGCCATAAATACTGTTCTGTGTCTTGATTTTTCACTGTATTTAATATTTTAAGATTCTCTCTCTAAATAGTTTCCCAAACGTAATTTTTAAATGGCCTATTCATTCTGGAATGAATAAATATTTATTTATTTATTTGTTTAATTTGTTTGGCATTGTTTATTTGACATTCTGGTGGCAATATATTATATATTATTATTATTATAGTATTTATTTTATTATATTATATGTTATACATAAAATACACAATATGTATTGTATATTATTGTGTCACAACCCATGTCATTATAATATATCCTATATATGTTGTACTTAATTATTCTATATTATATATATAATATCACACCCGGAATGTCAAATAAAAATGTGTGTCAAATATAGGTGTGTGTATCTCATGTCCTTCTACTTTTAATCTTCCGAGAAGTGGAAGTTTCAGGTGAAACACTGAACGTTGAGGGATCAGGTGAAACACTGGTCCCAGTATGAATGAAGGACAAAATGGCAGAGCTCACTCCTTCTGGGATGCCTGCTTCGCTTCAGGAACCATCTCCTGACTGGGCATCTCTCACTGTTTTGGTCCTGGGGAGGGGGATCAGAGATGGGGAAACCAAGGGAAGAAAACCCCTGGATTAACTCTATGCATACTTGGACAGCGTGGGAGATAGTTTTGGTTTCCTTGTGCGACTTCCCTTGATGAAGGAAGAGAAGGGTGCTGACACTAGTCACAGGGGGACATGCCTTGCCTCTGCTACCTCATCTGATCCGTCTACCGCCTCAGTGTTACCGCGATTCCTATCTTACAGATGAGGAAGCTGGACTCTGAGAGATTAGATAAGCTGTCCGGAGCCACACAGCTGGTGAAGGGGAAGAACGGGGATGCGAACCAGGGCTGTCCCGCTCCAGAGCCGGTGGGACGAGCTGCCGTCTACGTTTCCACCACAACGCAGGAGAAGGGGCATGGGCTTCGGCCCCCCCTTCCCCTCCCTCTCTACCTGTCCCACTTTGCCCTCTCTCTCGTTGAACTTGAGGGGCCAAGGTGAAGACCAGGAACCATTCCCCCCCATCATAAGCCACGGGACACCATCTCCAGCAAGCTATCGAGCCTCTTTCCCCGCAAAATATCTGCCCGTTGCTGAAAGCCTCCTACCTGGGACCCTGACTGGGTGACCTCTGGAGGACCGTGCTAGGCAGAGGATTTGGTGGGTTGCCGGGGAGCCCTCTGTGGCTGTTCTGACCTGCATTCTTCCAGCACGTGTTGTCTAGGAGCATAAGCCCCCGGCGTGTGCAAGGAGGGGAGGGAGGACGCCACTGGCAGGGAAACCTGCAGGGAGCCCGGCAGATCAAGGAGTATTAATAATGTGGCCTCTGGCTACCGGGCTGGCCCTCCGAGTCTGCGCAGGGGAGAGGCCCAGGGGAGCAGCGGAGGGCAGAGGGGTGTGGGAGGCGCCTGAACCCTGTGTTTAAAGCTCAGCACGCTGCAGGAGGACGGCCCCTTAATCAGAGCTTTGGTCCAAACCCTCACTCTCCTAGCCACTAAATTGCATCTCTTACCCCTTCGGATTTCCTCTGCAGGATCTGTCCTCTGGGGAGCCACTCAGATGGACCCCATGTGGCTCTGTTTAGATGCTTCATTCCATTTGGGGAGCTTCGGCTGGAGGTGACATTCAAACGTTAAAAACAGTGAGAATGAGGGGCGCCTGGGCGGCTCAGTCGGTGAATCCTCCGACTCTTGGTTTCAGCTCAGGTCGTGACCTCAGGGTCCTGAGAGGGGGCCACGGCAGGCTCCGGGCTCAGTGTGGCATCTGCTTGAGATTCTCTCTCTCCCTCTCCCTGCTCAGGCTCTCTCTTTTGCGTGCTCTCTCTCTAAAATAAATAAATCAATCCTAAAAAAGGGGGGGGGGACCCCAGCCAGTAAGAATGGATTCAGCCCTAGACCATGTGTCACAGCGAACTCTGAAGGCAGGAACAAGCTACCAGAGGCCTCTGCTGGGGCAAGTGTTAACTGTGTAGTTGCTGGACTCGGGGGAGGTATAAGGCTGTCAGCGGAGAGACCGGGGTGACCAGGGGCACTACCGGGGCTCAGGGCAGTGGCTATTTACCAAGTGGTACTGATGTTTTCAGTATTTGAAGAACTCGTTGGCTATACCTGTGTGTACATGCGCAGCTGGGCTCTGTCTAGATGGGGAAAGAAATGGAGCCCCGCCCTTGCTGTCTGAGGATTATCATCAATGAGTCTTTCCTGACCCCTCGGGAGACATACCACAGGCCCTCCTTCCTCTAGATCTCCACACGGAGCCTCACGTTGGTTTCTTGCTCTGTGTTCCCACAGCTGCCTCGTTCCAGCTCATCAGAGACGAGCTTCGTGTGGCCGGAAGCCCATTCCCAGGTCCACACAGGAGGGGTCCTCCCTCTTCAGCCTCCCCCCATGGCGAATGCACTCGCTGACGCCTCTCTCGCGGCAGACACCCCATCAAAGCTCTGGTTTGTGGGCTACATTTGAGGATTTAAGTGAAGACCTGCAGGTGGCCAACCAGCATTCTAGTCTCTCTCCCAGCAACTTGGACTATTCCTTTTTTCTCAGGGACAAGACAACTGGCCTGACAGTCCAGGTGAGACTGGGTGAGACTTTCCCTTCCCTGGGCCCAAGTTGCCTCTTCTACAAAAACGAATCTGGAACAGCTGCTCTCTCAAGTGCCTTCAGTTTCTAGAGTGATTTTAGTCTCTGGTTCCTTTTCATCGCCACAGGGATGGAACATTCCTTATGGATAACAAAGTAGATTGGAAAACCAGATGGTCTGGGTTCAAATGTCAATTCAGCCACTCTATGGCTGTTAACCTTGAAATAATGGTGGGACAGTTTGGGTTAAATAATGCTAATAAAGCATTTCAAACACTGACTTGGTCCTTAGTGAACCCTTGATAGGCGTCATCTGTTTTTGCTGCCTCTGGGAGGTTTCCTATTAGCTGATACCCATGGCTGCCATTTTCTGATTCTCAGTTGAGTAACTGTGTGGGCAGGTGAGCACAGGCTCTCTGTCCTCCATCAGAAGCATCAGAGCTAGCATCCATTGAGGTTTCACTCTGGACCAGACTCTCTACCAGACACTTTCCCATTTCATCCTCAGAACAATGACAAGAGGTAAGGATCACACCCCCTCCCTTCACTCCTAAGGAAATGGAGGCCCCAAAAGATGAAAGCCACACCACTAATAAGCGGTGGATGGATTCAAGCCCAACTCTGTGGGGCCTCAAGCCCACACCAGTGTGAATGGAAGGGATTCTTCTGGAAAGACAATTCCCTAACAGTCCGGTCTCTTCCTGGGGCAGAAGGCTGACACCTGCATGGAGAGAAGGAAGCCATCCTGTGGGCGGAGGGCTGAGCATTTCCCCTAACGCCTGCTCCCTCTTCTTTCAAGCTGGCCCCGAAGATCCGAACCGCAAAAAAGATGAAAGAACCTTGTTGATGAAGTCCTCCACCCTTGGGAAGAAGAAGATTAAAAAAGAGAGAGAAAGGAAGAAAAGGAAGAAAAGAACAGAGGGAGGGGGAAGGAACAATCCTTGACAAATATTTTCTGTTAATAAATTCCATTTTGCCTCTAAAATGTTTGCCAACTATCTAAGCAGGAAAAATTTTTCACATACCAGGGCAAACTGTCGCCGAAACGCCTCTCCAGTTGGCCTGCCCGCAGCCCCTGTTTCTATAACCTCCCAGGAGGCAGCCTGTCATGGACCTCTGTGGTCTTCCTCTGGGAAGACCCGCCTTTTCCATGAAGAAGATCCAGGGAGTTTCATGCATGCTCTCCTCCGAGCCTGGGGGAGAAGCTGCCTAGTAGCCTTGTAGGTCTTCCTGTGTCCCCAGCTCTCCTCTCCTCTCCCTCTGCCCCTCTCTCCTCCCTCTCCTCCACTTCCCTCCTTTCCCAGCCCTGCCCCCTGTCTGACTGAACCAGAGTGCAGAAAACTTCCTGCCTCTCCGCTCTCCTGCCGCCCTTCTAGGGTCAGCCCCCCTCTCCTGTCAGAAGCAAGTCTCTCCTACCTTGATGGCTCTTCGTCCTTCTTCTCCTTCCTCCTCTCAAACCTGGTTGGTTTTACCGGGTTGGGAAGGGAAGGAGCTCTTAAATCCTCGCTGTAGTCTTCCCACACTTCTCACACTCTGTCTTCACGCACTCATACACTCAAAAAAAAAAAAAAAAAATGAGGGCCTATGGGGGGATTCCAGTCTTGAAATGTGCATCAGTTCTCGATATTGGGTTTGGAGGGAATTCTAGCAAGTGCCAAGGACTTATTCACTTTGTTTTATTGAATTTGCTTAGGGCTAAGACCTCCTCATGATCCCATGGGTATACTTGTGCCCAAACATACCATTCAGGGACTCCTGAAGCCATCTGGGAAATATTTGGATGAAAAGGAAGGCATCTATCGGCATCATTCTCTCAAGATGGAGAGCAAATGTGGATCTAGTTAAAACTGAAATAAGGCCAGAGGGTTGATTATCTTTTCCCCTGATAGACCATCTTTCTAACTCTGGCTCAACTTTTCCCTTCCTGGAATAGAGAGGGATTGGCTTCCACAGTACTGTTCTCACTCAGGCCAAGTGGAAGATTGGCACCCAATACAGCCCCTTATCTCAGAAGGAAGCACGGTCTCTCCTCTAGGGCCTGACCTTGGGGTTCAAGTTATGTTCATTTTTCCCTCTAGCGTCCTTTGGAAACTTGTTAGAGGGCCTGATCTTTCTTATTCTATTAGGTCATAGAATCGGGGCCTTTGGGGGAGCACGGCTCCCATGGAGTCACTGCTGTACCCAAGGCCTGGCCTCTATTCAACTCTTCCTACCTCTCTACCTCCCTTTCACAGCTGTCGTGGACGCTACGGTCTAGGCATGGGGCTGAATGCCAAGGATGCCAGGATAAATAAGACGCACAGCTTCTTGCCTTGCTGGAACTTCCTGTCTAGTGGAAGAGACAGATTTGAAACATCAGTGTGGGCCGGTCACTGTGGGGGAGCACATGTAGCAAGAGCCATGTTCAATCTTTTAGCCACCACATTGCATCCCCTGCAATTAAAAGCTGAATTTCAGCATGTACTCTTCGACCCTGAGATTCTACTTCTAGAATTCATTCTTATTTACACGTGAAATGGCACCTATGTGCGCTTATTCGTTCCAGGAATGTTTAGAATGGCAAATGACTAGAAATACCCCTAAAGTCCACCAATACATTATTAATTAAATACATGATGGTATATCCATAAAATGGAATTCTATCCAACTGTAAAGACTCCCAAAATGAGGAAGCTCTTTTTGTATAGACATGAAATAATCTCCTCCAAGACACATTATTAAGAGAAACCAGTAAGGGGACTAGCAGGGAGTTAGGTATGTTGTTGTTTTTGTAAACATAAGGAAAAAAGAGAGTCTGTGTGTGTGTGTGTGTGTGTGTGTGTGTGTGTGTGTACTCGGTTGTTTGTGTACAACCTACACAAGCCTATAAGGGAAGGATAAGAGTGAAAAGGCTGTTCACTGTAACCTGCATTGTCCATTCTAACTTTTAAACCAGACGATAGAGCACTTTTTCAAGTACTTTAATTTCACTGTATAAAAGAACAACAGCAGGGATGTGGACACACTGGTGACCCAAAGCATGGATGCCCTTATCAAGACAAGAAGCAGGTAGGCAGTTTTACCCGTTATTGGCATAGGGGGATGTTGGTTTAATATTGCCAGATCTTCCAATTTTTCAATAAGCTGGAAAAAATAATATGCCTAAGGGATATTCTGATTTCAAATGGTTGGGTCAAATTTTTTTAAAAATCAGGCTGAAATAAGACAGGCCTGTGGGTTATGTCCGGCGTAAGCCCGTCACTGCGGGATCCTGTGGGAGGGACTCCAGGGTCCTGCAGGAAGCTACTGTCTTTGTTTGGGAGAGAGGTCACCAGGCTACCTAGGTCAGGGGCCGCAGGAGCAAAGACAGATGGAGTGGAGTAGTGGGGGGAGGGAGGGGAGGGTACAAACAGCAGGATCCGGTGACCCTCAGCTGTGGGGAATGAGGGAGAAACAGAAGGGAAGGAAGACTGAGTCGTCAAGCTCCAGTGGTTTGTCAGGTGGAAGGATTTCTTGGCAAAATGGAATGAGAATGTCTCTGAAATCAGGGGGACCTGGGATCTCACCCCTTCTCCACCATTTGAGGTCATAGTTGGGTTTTCTTACAGTGAGATGTAGATAATAGCACCTAACTCACAAGGTTGGTGGTAAATAAAAGGATGCACTTAAAAGTGTCTACGGTGCTCGAAATCTGAGTGGTCACGGACATTTGCTATTTTGGGTCGCTATCGTTCCTTCTCCGAAGGTCCTGTTTAACAGCCCATTTTCCTTTCAGCCCACGTGGTCCCCGCGGAGCTGACTGCACCCCCAAGAGGGAGTAGCAGGAAGCCCAGGTCTGGCCAGCGGGTGAATCACGTCTTCCTGGCGTGGGGAGTAGGCTCAGGGGTAGTCATCCGCCCTGGTCCAGGCCAGTGAGAGCCCGTGAGGCCAGTGGGGCGCTTGGGTTGGAAGCGGGCCCCCTGGGAGCGTGGACTGCTGTGGTTGTGCAAGTGTGAATGGTGCCGCCCGCAGCTGGCAGAGCCTGAGATGCGGGGCGAGGAACCAAGGCTTCAGGGAGAGAATAAGTGTCCCTCCGTGGTGCCTCAGCTGCATGGCCAGAGTTCCCATTTACACCTGAGCCGGCCCACTCGCTTGTCTTAAATATAGACACGTGAACAAACAAACAGACACCAGTGTCCGTGGGCCTGCCGGCCACAGCCCCGTAACCGTGTCACAGAAGCTTCTCGATCAGTGAGAACTTAGACCTAGAGTCGGGGGTGAGTCCGAGGTGAGACACCGGCGACAGAGGGCAGAGGCAGAGCAGGAAGGAGGGTGTGGGGCGGTGGGGAGCGCTGAAGCTGCTTCTAGACGCCCGTCGGGGGGAACTTCGTGGGGAGGCGTGGGATTTCGTGGCATCAAATGGCGCAGGCCAAGTGGTCCTGAGAGAATTAAAGCAACCCCCCACCCCCCAGGATGTGGCACCTGCAGAGCGACAGCATAGGGCTCAAGAGTTCAAGCAAGAGAAGGTGAGGCCTCCCTGTGAGCGTGAAACTGTCGCGCCCCCCCCCACCCCCGCCGAAGGACCTGCTGTGGCTGTCTTAGGGGTGTGTGAACATCTGTCTTCTTGTCCAAACCCTCAGGGTAGAGGACAGGGCCTGCTCTTTTCGGTTACCTGCAGAGGACCCCACACGGTGCCTGGCACATAGAAAGACCTAGAAGAAAATGTTTCACCCAGAAACAAACTAGAAGATTTCAGTGGACTATTTCTCCTCTCTCCCTCCAGAAGATCGACCCAAGCCAGTGGGCTAACCTTGGCACTGAGTTGCCAGGCAAATCTGGTGTGAGGAAGGGAGTGCAGGCTACGTGTCTGCTGGAATATTCTGTCTGCCAGGAATGTTGACGGAGAATTGGGGTCACTTCCCTTCACACAGGGTCTCCCCTTGCCAGGCTTCACTGGAATTGCAGGGTCAAGGGGGCAAGCCTGCAAGTTCCAAGGTTAGGTTTGGAGGAGGACTGCAGCTGGGAGCCTACTGGCATCTCAGCCCAGCTTCCCTGCCTTCAAGGACCAACAGTTAGGAACTTCTCGCCTGGAGGTTGCTGGGCCCTTTGGGTCCCTGCCAAACGACAGCACTTCCAAATGATTCCCACATCAGAGCTTCTAAACGATCTGCCCTGGTCTGCTTTCTCTCCCTCCCAGTAAGGCAGTTGGATAGCAATCCCCGGGTCACAGTGGGATGGATGCAGGGGTGAGAAGGAATGAGTTGTCGGTCCATGTCTCAGATGTCCTTTTGGCAAAGAAGGAAATTCTATTTGCGTCCGGGAGAGTGGAGGGGGAAGCGACAGCTGGATTGGCAGGGTCGGAGGTCTTAAAGCTCCCTGGAGGAATTCAAAACTCCGCTTGAGCCCTCACAGCATCACTGATTGGCAGGGGCTCTTAAGAGATCAAATCGAGGTATCCTTTCATTCCACAAACATTGAATGATTACTCTGTGTCAGGTACCCAGTTGTGCCCTGGAGTGACAAAGCAGAATATTTTCTGTCTTTACAGACAATATAGACAATAGGAGGAAATCAACAAGCAGCAACTTTGGGTAGTACCTGGGATGCCGGGAGGGACCCCGGGCGATGGCCCCCCAGCAGAGGGCCCGATCCTGCAGACTCGCTTCCTCATCTGGGCATTAGGTGTGTGGTACCAGATCACGAAAGGAAGTTAAGGGGATTTGGATGTGCCTGCCGTGGTCATACACTGAGAAGGAACTTGGGCCCAGGTTGGACTTCAAAGCAAATGCTGAGTGGTGGGTCTCAAATTCCAATGTACATTAGCATTAGAACCTGGCGGAGAGCTTATTTTATTTAATAAGTTGTATCCCGGGTGGGACCCAAGCTGAGGAATTCTGGTGCAGTAGGATTGGGGTGGCCCTCCTCATCTTCATTTTTAGGAAGTGCCTTGGGCTGATTCTGATGCTGATGACTCACAGGCCACTCCCTGAAAGACTTCATTTAGAGCGCCTGACAGCTCGAATGTACCATACTTCCCCCAAACCCTAAGTATTTACTCTGAGCAAGTATGAGTGTTGGTGACACAGCCTGGGGTTTGGTTGGGCTTCTCCTCTGAGGTATAGGCTTGAACTTTTCTCCATGAGACCCGCTAGTAAAAATTGCCAGGATGTCTGTTTGACAAGCACGTCTATTCACACAGTTATTCTTGATTTAGGTGTTTTGGGAGAAACAGTGTGCAAATACCATATGGACGCTAAACAGTTTCCCCTGCAAAAACACCTAGATAGGCTAAGTAAGAAAGCAGCATGGGAGCACCTGGGTGGCTCAGGTGGTTAAGCATCCGACTCTGGATTTTGGCCCTGGTTGTGATCTTAGGACCCTGGAATTGGGCTCTGCATCAGGGCCCCGTGTTGGCCCCATGTTGGGCTCCATGCTCTGCATTTAGTGGGGAGTCTGCTTGGGATTCTCTCTCCCTCTGCACCTCCCTCTCTCTAAAATGAATGAATAAATCTTAAAAAAATAAAAATAAAAATAAAGCACTATAGAGTATTAAGAGCACAGGTCAGTTTGCCGACCCTTAAACTGAAGCTTATTTACTGGCTACAAGACAAGACCTTGGGCAAGTGACTTTATTTACCTGCACCTCTGTTTCCTTAAACGAAACGAGATGGATAATAATGTTACAACAGCTCAAAGGGTGTTACAGGAGTTAAATGAATTAATTGGGAGAAGCACCTAGCATGGTGCCTGGTGTTTACAAACAAGAAACGCTACTTGTTACTGACAAAGCTGAGTATACAAAAAATTCTCCAGGAGTCGGAAACCCATCGGGAAATGAAAACTGGGAAAGTAATTGCAGGGGCTGCCCTTTGCAGTTACCGCGGGGGTGGACAAGTGGTAATGATGTTAGAGCTGCACTTATTTACATGGGGGTTTGGGTTTTTAATACTCTTCGGGGACAAGAAACAAGATGTTCAGTCCCTGGGAGGTGGAGTGTTGGCACTAAGGAATTCTGCCACGACCCTAGAAGGACAACATCCTTTAAAAAATTGTGGACCAGAAATAGTCAATCTCTAGCATAAAAAATGGGAAGAAATCTTGTTTATCTTGAACTGAGCTCCAGGTCAGGAGGGGAAAATGTCTCCCCTGAGAATTCAAAACCACTGGCATGAGCCTTTAGTGGCTTTGGGGTTTGAATAAATAGTTCCTGAACAACATAGAAACCCCTAGGCTGAGAAATAACATAAAATTTGGTTTGGGCCAGTGGTCATCTGTTAGAAGCAAACACTTTGATTGTACTGGCTTCACCAGGTTAAAGGCCTGTTACAGATAAGCTCGCAATCTGAAATCACACAACACACACACACACACACACACACACACACACACACATGAGCAAGGAAGGGTCCACAGATCCAACAAACCATAGGACTAGATCTCCCAGAACCTTAGATAATAGAACCATACTAGGAGACCCAAAACAGCATGTTAAAATGACTACTAGCACAAAATAAAGCTTCAAAAACACAATAAGTGTCTAGGAAGTAAACATAATCAGACAGATTAAAAAAAAAAAGAGGGGCACCTGGGTGGCTCAGTTGGTTAAGTGTCCGCCTTTGGCTCAGGTCATGAGCCTGGGGTCCTGGGATTGAGTCCTGCGTTGGGCTCGCTGATTAGCAGGGAGTCTGCTTTCTGTCCGTTTGCCCTTCCCCTCATTTGTGTATTCTCTCTCTCTCTCAAATAAGTAAAATCTTAAAAAAAAGATTTTTCTCAATGTATGATTTCAATAAACCCATTTTAAGTGGAAAATAGAAGTAAAAAATACATTTAATACACCTACCCTACCTAACAGCTTAGCTTAGCCTAGCCCATCTTAAACACGCTTGGAACACTTACGTCAGACAACAATAGGGGAAAGAAATTCAACATGGAGCCTATTTTATAATAAAGTGTTGAGTATCTCATGTAATTTACTGAATACTGAAAGCGAAAACCAGAATGGTTGTAAATGTGGGTTGTTCGCCCTTGCGATCGTGTGGCTGAGTGGGAGACGCACGTCCCGCTGCTGCTCAGCACCAGGAGAGATTGTGGCACCACATACTGCTAGGAAATAAATCCAAAATCAAAATTAGAAGTGTGGTTTTGACTGAATGCATACTGCTTTTGCACCATTGTAAAGTCAAAAAACCGTAAGTCAAACCATTGTAAGTCAGGGACCATCTGTAGTATTTTTTCTTAGAAATTAAAAAAAAAAGTACTCATTAAAATTTAAAACTCAATGAACAGACTGTGTAGTAGATGAGACACAGCTGAAAAAAGAATTCTTGAACTTGGAGGTGAATCGAGGAAATTATCCAAAGAGAGCCCAGGATTGGAAACTCCAGGGGACATGGAGAATAAGATGAAACAGTCTGATATAGGTCTAACAGAAGCTCCAGAAAAGAAAAGAGGATGAGATGAAGGCAAGGTCCCTGAGAATCAATGAGAGTTGAGAATGTTTAGATTTAGGAATTACAATGAACCCCAAACCAGAGAAGTAAAACCCATTACTCTCTTAGATACACTGTAGCGAAACTGCAGAACACCAAAGACAGAGAGACTTTGTGAAAGAAACCAGAGAGTAAAGACCAAGACCCGTTCAAGTTGAGAACGCCCTAGGAGACCATGTGAGTGTCAGTGTTCCTGGGACTCCTGTCCTAAGAGCCGAGACCCCATAACGTGGTAACTCTGAATGTGAAAAAAAGGGGTGGGGGGCCAAGGCAGGGGCTGGGATCAAGGTTGACTTCAAAAACAGGAAAAGGATTTGCATTTGCTCTCAAAAGATGCAAGGAGCTGATGAGACATGTAAATAGGCTTGTTAACTAAAAAGCATTTTCCAAAGGACTGTTTTGCAGTGACTGTGGTGTGGAAACGAAACTGTTCTGGGACTCTTTGTTCCCAAATCCAAACTGCTGGGTTTTTTTGTTTTGTTTTGTCTTTTCTTTTCTTTTCTTTCTTTCTTTCTTTTTCTTCTCCTCCCCCTCCTCCTCCTTCCTCTCCTCCTCCTCCTACTCCTCCTCCTCCTTCTTCCTCTTCTTCTCCTCCTCCCCCCCTCCTTCTTCTTCTTCTTGAGGTGCATAGAGAAAACCTCATTATTTCACTCTAGATTAACCATTCCGGGTATAATTTTGAGATTTTCTTTTCTTTTCTTTTTAAAGATTTTATTTATTTATTTATTTATTTATTTATTTATTTATTTATTTATTTATGAGAGAGAAAGAGAGCATGAGTGGGGGCAGGGGCAGAAGGAAAGGTAGAAGCAGACTCTTTGCTGAGTGTAGACCCTGAAGCAAGGGTCATGACCCGACAAGAAAGTGAATGCCTAATGAACTGAGCCACCCAGGTGCCCTGACATTTTCTGATGGAAATGGCATACATAACCCTATTTCCTTTCCCCTCTTCATAGCTTGATTAGATTAGATGGACCCTGCTTGGAAAAACTCTGGCTTGAACCAAACAAGGGTATGCTCTGGGCAGAGGGGATGTCCCTGAAAACCCCGAATTCACATCCAAATTGGTAATTCTCTGTGACCTCCAGTCTCCTGGGTTGCTGTTGATAAATGCAAAATTGCTAGGCATTTGGCCGGGAAACCCCTGAAAGAATTGTGCTCGACGAGCCAAGGAGTGTGAATGGATTAGAGAAGGCTGAGCCCAGGGGAATGAGGAGATGGTCTGGGTACCATTCAATTCACCCCATCACCCACTCAGGAGTATTCATCTCACTGGCCTGTGACACGAAGACCCAGCTGGCCCCAGGAGAATTTGACACATTTTTATGGAGTAATGATTTTTCAACAGTCACTGCACGCAGTGGTTGGGGACACTACAGTGATCCAGACAAAAGCCTTTCCCTCTCAGAGCTTAGAGTCTAGTGAGAGACGCAGGTAAGTAACACTGATGTGCTTTGAGAGTGTCATATGAGGGAGGTGGTAGACATGGCAGTTGGGACACTTATAGCTGAAGCTTGAGAGGAGTAAGAGTAGCTGAGGGAAGGAAAGAGCAACATATATGCAAAGAAGTTCACATTGTCCAACTTTTCTGGAGCATCAGAAATGAGAGCTGAGGGGTGCTGGGGTGGCTCAGTCGGTTAAGCATCCAACTCTTGATCTCAGCTCAGGTCTTGATCTCAGGGTCATGAGTTCAAACCTTGCATTAGGCTCCACACTGGGTGTGGAGTCTACTTGAAAGAAAAAATGGGAAGTGAAAGTGAGAAATATTACTAGAAAGGCAGGCAAGAGTCCCCAGAAGGAGTCTGTCAGCCATAGTCAAAATAAGCCTTGATCTTGAGGACCCTGGGGGCCATCAAAGGATTTTATGCAGGAGAGTAACCTGATTAGATTTTATTCTTAGAAAGCTCACTCTGGCTGCTGTCTGGGGATTCTGGTAGAAGGCAGAGAGGGGCACAGGGAATCCATCAGGCAGCTGAACCAGATGGTGCAGTGGAGATGGGAAGGTGAGGCCTCGAGTTGCTTTGAAGGAGAATTAACAGGGATTGGTACTGAATGTGGATTTTGAGGAACAGAAAAGACATAGAATGATGTGCAGGGTCCTGGTTTGAACATCAGGTAGATGATAGAAAGGGAGAGCAGCTAAGATACCAGAGGGTGGAGAATGTAACCACTCTCGAGAGGCCTCAGAATGACCAGTGGGCCTTTTTGCCCTGGCTTGGGTCCCCTTTGTAACAGGGAGTGGAGTCATCAAGGACCTAGTCTCGTGACAGCTTCTCTGTTAGCTGTTGCTTGGACCTCTCAGGTGGACTTTGTCAGAGCTGGTGCTCAAATGTGATTTGCTCATGGATGCTCAGCCCCTACTTTTTGCTCTGCCTTCAACTTGCCGGTTTTCAGGATTTAGGAGCCACATTAGTTCCAAATCTCCAGGAGATGGAGAGTGGCAGTTCCCCCTGAACGACCACATAATTATCATCATCAGAAAAGAGGCTTTAACACCATTTCTGTCACTCACTGGATGACTTTGACCAAGTCGCTTCACCTCTCTGGGACTCAGCTGACCTGACCGTGGAGGGCAACAAATTAGGCGGTTTTCCAAGAAAGCCACCATAGAATCCCAGTATGTGAAATGATGTAAGTGGAGAAGCTCTGGTCAAAGGTAGGGAAAGATAGGAGAGGGATAACCTAGAGTCCCCTTGCCCCACCAATGCCCTTGAAACTGTAGAGTTTCTAGAAACCTCAGGGTACCGTGGAATACAATTCAAGAATCTCTATCTGGCATGCCTTCTTCATTTTATAAACAGAAGGGCAAGGGGCTTGTTCAAGGTCATACAAGGAGTCAGTGGTCATTATGGAATTAGGACCCACGTCCCCTGACCTCTAGTTCAGTGCCCTTTCCCCTCATCGTTTTGCCCCAATCCTGTTGTGACCACTTTTTGTTTATTGAGTTGGAAACACCCTACCAGCCCAAACATGAGCTCTGCCCTCTGGAAATGGGAACAGCAGCCCACACACAAATCATTGCCACTGCCCGTGCAAGGGCACCCATACAGAGTGCCAGCAATATGATCCTGAGTCTCGCAGGTTCTTTGTGTTTGTAATCGAGTATGAGGTTCCTGAGGTCCCTAAAGCCTCTGATAAAGATCTGTCAGGGATTTGGACGAGCCATTAGTTGAGTCTTGACCAATTTTATCGTTTGATCTCTGTACCAGCAAATCACTGAGTTATGCACAGTCTTGTATTCTTAAAGCCCAGTTCTTTCATGAATATCAGTCTTATCTCTCCAACTAGATGCTCTATTAGAAGACAGTTCCTCCATGCCTTGTTTGGTGTTCTGTATACAGTTGGCGCCTGGATAATAGTGCTGAGCCAATCATGCATCTTCTCAAGGCCGTTGGACCTATTTCTTCTTATTTTTTTTAAGTAATCTCTCCACCCAACGAGGGGCTTGAACTCACAACCCTGAGATCAAAAGTCACATGCTCCACCAACTCAGCCAGCCAGGTGCTCCATGGGACCTATTTCTATTCACAAAATGGGAAGGGGAACAGCATCAAAAGGGAGTTCCAGAGGCAGGCAAACCTTTGAACTGATCAGAAAGGACGTGGCGCCCTTTTACTCAGCAGGGCCTGAGGAGGAGCTAAGCAGGCAGCCAATGAGAGCACGGTGCTCTCATTGGCAGCTGCTAGTCTGGAGCGTTTACTGTGTGATAGGTACCGTGCTGAAAACTGCAGATGTATGACCTCCAGGAGTGCCAATAACAACCTTGAATGGACTTCCTCTTCATTAGGGAGTGGAGGCTGAGAGAGAGGAAGTCACTTAGAGGAGGTTCAGAACTACCACTAGAACCCAGCTCTAGCTGACTCCAGAGCCCAAGGTCTTAATCCCCAAATCAAGATGACCGAGGGCAATAGAGTGAGCGTTGAAAGATCCCGTGGGTAGCACGAAGAGCTTTTGAATCACATACTTTGATATTCCTCTGCTTGGTCTTTGCCCTTCTGCCCACCTTGCTGTCTTCCTGCAGCCTGCCAAAGAATGTAGACAGGATATCAGATGAAAACAGCTAGAGAATGTGGAGCCAGCAAGTTTGTAAACCAGACTTATTAACATGGTCCAGAGACCTCTGGGGACAGGGGAGGAGGGGTGCTGGCTGAGACATCAACGTGGTCAGAGATGGGGTAATGAATACAGAAAATCTGCAAAGTTTATCCCAAAGGTCTTTAAATCGGGAACATTGTGATCCTACCGAGCAGTCCCTCAGAGGCGCACATAAGAACTAAAGCTTTTCCAAAGTCCACTGGAGCCCTGGGAGTGTAGCGGGTAGTTACTCAGTGATCTCAGAGTCAGACGGCTCTGGGTTTCAATCCCAGATCCAATCCAGATCCTTCATTTAATAGCTGAGGGATTTGGGGCAAGTTACTTATGCCTTTAAACTTCAGCTTGCCTGCTATATCTTGGGAATAATAATACGTACATCAGAGGGTTGCAAAAATTAAATGAGATTCCTGTTGAGTGCTTAGCATAGCATCTGACATATTGTAAGCATTCAAAAAAGAGTTATCACTATTGTGATTACTTATTAATATTCTCCACGTTCAGCTTCTCATCAAGGTTGATATAATTCTTTTGATAGCTGAAGTGACTAAACCTTCAAGTTCAGTCACACCCTTTGGTGTCACACACCCAAGCCAGTCCTTGGCTCAGACTCCAAGGCACGAATCAGCTCTTGCCCTCTGATTCACACCCCCTCTGCATTGTTTGAACATCTGGAGGCCAACTTGAAGCCCCCTGGTAGAAAGATCCTGATGCAGGCTCTTTTCAAGAATAGCTTGGGGGGCTTGGGGGTGGAGCCTAGGTGGCTCATTTGGCTGAACATCTGCTTTCAGCTCAGGTCATGATCCCAGGGTCCTGGAATTGAGCTGGGATCAAGTCCCACATCAGTGAGCTGTGAGCAGGGAGCCTGCTTCTCCCTCTCCCCCTTCCCTCTACTCATGCTCATGCTTGCTCTCTCTCTCTCTCTCTCTCTCTCTCTCTCTCGTGCTCTCTGTCTCTCTCTCAAATAAATAAATAAATAAAATCTTAAAAAGAAGAAGAAGAAGAAGAAGACTGGGTGGTAACTCAGAAGGAAACTTGTCCAGATCCCAGAATCCTTAACCTTCTTGAAAATTACTGAAGCTGCCAGGATATCCAAAACCATAAAATATTATAGGCTTCCCATGATTATATGGACTCAAAATATTAGAGCTAGACTATTCTCTGGGAACTTAGAAGTCATCTGCTCCAACCTCTTCGTGTTCTAGATTAGAACACTGAGTCTTAGAGACAAGATGAAACTTTGGCTGGAACCATAGGTTATTGGAACAGCAAGGCAACAAGCAGAACGTGAAATGCTGAGAATGAGACCAAGGCCAGAGTTTCTCTGGATGGGGTGATCTCTGGACACCCCCAGGCCTCCAAGCCTGTGGCATTCTGATGACAGTTCGGGAAGTCTCTGGGCTCTCTCAGGGTCTTTCCATCTCTGTCAAGTCTCTTGGTGGACCCATCTCTCTGGCATGCCTGGTTGTGTAACTGGTTCTGGCAGGGATTCATGGGCAGAATAAAGCCAACCACTTTTCTGTCTTCTTGTGCTTGTTGGGCTCAGTGTCCCTGGAAAAGTTAAGTAGCTTCCTCAGGTAAAAGCAAGGGTGCTTTCTTCCTACGGCAGTTCTCATAATTCTGGCAGGGGTAGGCAATAGGGAGAGGTTGAAGAAATAAAATTAATGAGAATGAGGCATGAGGAACCAAGGACCCAATTCAAGGAGCTGAGGATAGATAGGTCTGTGAGGAAAGAAGGGGTTGAGGCAAGGACCACATCTGCATTGTCCACTCTGGTGTCTACAGTGATCACATCTGACGTTCAGTGAATATATACTTATTGAACAAATGAATGGGTGAATGAATTGAGGGAGGGAGGGAGACAGAGCTATGCAGCCTATTAGTTCACTCGGAGAACCAGACCAGGAAAAGTAGTCTGGTCAATGTGCCATTTAGGCAGGTGCAGGAAAGGTGCAAAGGTACCAATGTACATGGAGCCTCCAAAGAGTACCCGACCCTGTGCCTGGCCCTTCCAGGTGGCATATCCTAGAATCCTCATCACCACCTCATGACACAGGCACTGTGCTTTCACAGTCAGGAGTACCGAGACTCAGAGCAACTTCTGTGTTTGGGTGGTGGGAAAGCCTTCTTGGCTAGGGTCCATACTGATGAACTCTTCTCTAGAGATCTTGTGTGACTGATTAATCTCCATGTGCCCTCACTACTCGACAGAGGGATCACTGCCCTTCCTGTTCTGCTCCATGCAGAGGAGCAGAGGCTGACCGTGGGAGGCTGACCTCTAGGCACGATGTCATCCAGACTCTTCTGCCCTTGGCCTTCTCTTTGGGTTTGACCCATGGAAGCACTGATCAGAGATTAGACAGCAGGAAAAGAGAGAGAGAAGTGGGAGCGTTTATTGCCCTGCTCTATCTCTGCCTTGCAATCCTCTCTGGCTGTAGGTCTTGACAGACAAGCCGCCTTCCGGTCCCTAGGCTCTGCCTGGGCTCTGGCAACAGCATTCCCTCCCCTGGCCCCCATGGTGTATTACTGCTTCCCCGTCGTTGCTAAGCCCTGGGTCTTTCACTATTGGTCTTTTTTTGCTTCCTTTTTCTTCTTCTCTGCTTCATCTCTAATTTCTGTTCAAAAAAACTTAGAATATCATTGTTGTAACACATCCTACTGCCTAAGGACCAGCACAAGGAAACAGATAAAGACCATGAAGACTTTCTGAATTATTCAACTGATGGCTCATCTTTAGTCCAACAGAGAGAAGGGCAGAGGGCTGACATGTACGACTGTGACATACCTCCTGGTTGTATTGCTATTTCTTCATAGTGCATTGTGCATTTTGTATATTCAAAGTATATAATGATATATATTTTCTCCCCTGCTCACCCAGCCCCTATGTTTACATTTAATTCATTAGTGTTGTCAAAAGCATTTTTATAAAATACTTAAATTCAGAGTCTCCCAGACCGTGTCTCTTTCTCTAGGACAGTGGTTCTCAACTGGGGATGATTTTGTCCCCTCTCCCCACACCCGGGGACATTTGTCAACATCTATAGTATTTTGTGTTGTCGTGATGGAGGAGAGATGTATCGGCATCTACTGGGCAGAAGCCAGGGATGCTGTTAAACATGGCACGAAACACAGGACAGTCCCCACAACAAAGAATTATGTGATCCAAATGTCAATAGAGTTGCTGTTGAGAAACCCTGCTCAGGGAGTTTACAATGATGACATCAGGGCTGACCTGTTTTACGTTCAGTGAAAACAGTATTGCAGATTTCTATTTAAGGCATTATTGTTGGTTTTTTTTTTCATTCAAATGTGTTATAAAATATTTAGAAGAAAAGAGACATGGGAGCACACTGCTGGTATGCGTTATGTTATGAAATACATAGTTTAGAAGAGATTATTTTCCATAGTGATCAGGCATTCATCACAAAGGAGGGACAACTGAAGAAGTTAGAACATAATTGCCAGGTAAATATTTTCCTGACTCCAAAGAGATGTTATGAGCTTACTCACGGATGGGATTGTTCAGGTGAGTGGCTATTTTTCCTTCATTTTTCTGACTCTGATCTGGAGGCGGATGCAGCAGCCACTGATATAGAGTCAAGGTTTTTGAGTCCCTTCCCCGTTATTAATAAGACACTAGCCTGTTCCCCAAAGGGGCCTGGACTGTGGGGTGAGACAGGTCAAGGCCTGGACTGGTCGGTTACTGAATTATGTAGTTCTGGAGTCAAGGGCTCCCTGTCAGGGTTCTGTCCGAGGTCTAGGCCCAGGAGAGCCTGGCTAGGTATTTCTGTGACCAGCACGAACTGCAATGGTGGCAAGTGAATAGTCTTGTCTCCATCGTGTAGGCCAAGGGACTCAAGGTCAGGGAATTTACATAACGTACCTAACGACACACAGTTGGTAAGAATTGAAACCAGGCTCTGAGCTTCATCTTCTGTCTTCTAGACTGGGGCACTTTTGTACTGACTTAGTTTGTTGGAAAGAGGACCGAGGAGAAGTCAAAAATGGCACCCAGTTTTCTGTGGCTTTGGGCAAGTGTTTAATACCTCCAGACCTCAGTTTTCTCTTCTGTAAGCCGGGAGAGCAATAATGTCTGGTGTGTCCATAGCCCTTTGCAATTTCCATAGTCTTGTTGGATCTAGACCTCTCTCACCAGGCTTTTGAGAATTCTAGTCTCTCCTGTCCACATGGGTGAGGAGTGGCTATGGGAGGAGAAAAGGCCACTGTAAGTTCCAGGGACTGGGAGAGGATGTGATTTGGGGGGCCGTCTTCATCCTACCATACCACGCCATTATACACATGGGAAAACCGAGGCCCTGCAAGATGAGGCAACTTGCCCAACATTATAGAGAGAACTAAGGCAGAAGCATATTTCCAAACACTGGGCTCTGAACTCAGTCCACTGCTCCTTCCGGTCCAGCAGGCTGTGCCCCAGACTAATGCAGGATGAGAGGAGGAACCTGCTGAGGAGTATGCTCTTGACGAGAGACTCTTCTTCAGAGAGGACGAGCACAGCAATTCAGCGAGGACACTTGGTGGGAGAGCCCCGCTGTCCTGGATTTGGATGAGACCAGGCTCGTGCTTGTGGGCAGGCAGATTCCTAGAAGCAAGGAATATGATATGAGCCTCAGATCCAGAGAAACTACATTGACTGGAAAATGCCTCTAGTGCAAAGGGCCGGGGATGCTGGAAGAACTCTGTGGTGATTCTGTTCGGCAGGTCGAGGCTGGAGATGGTGTTTATTCCCTTCAGGAACGAAGCAGTGGTCACGGAAGAACTTGCCATGTCTTGTTCAAAGAGGCGCTGGGAGGCAGGCAGACTCACAGAGAACGGCAGCCTCAGCTGTGGTTTGGCCCCGGATGTGGGAAGAGAGGATGGGGTCGGGCCTCTGGCAGGTGCTTTTCTGTCTGAGGAAGCAGATGCTTGCTACGAACACAAGAAGGAAGGGTGACCAGCTCACCCTGCTCTGTGGGGGAATCTCCCCATTTGAGCACTGAAAGTTCTACCTCCACGAAATCCCTTATTCCTGGGCAAACAGAGACAGCTGGTCACCCAGGCTGTAGCATTTGTTTGAGTCTCACCAGTGACCCTAAAGGTATTTCAGACGGCAAGACTCAGGCCACAGCTCTGTTTCCTCGGGCAAGGGAGAGGGCCTGTCTCTGCAGATTGCTCCTAAATAGGCAATATGAAAAGAGAGGCATTTGCTGGATCTGAGCTTGGCTGCTCTAACAGAGACTCCAAACAACGATGGGTTTAGCATAATGGAAGGGTATTTCTCTTCCACTTACTAGCCTGGGCTCACACAGCGCAGAGCCCTTGGGCAGCTGCACAGAGTGGGATCCAGTTCCCTCTGTCTTGATGCTCCATCCTCACCAGGGTGTTGCCCTTATTCACAGGAGCCCCCGGGTTCATGTTCCTCACCATGCCCTGCCCGGCTTCTCAGCTGTCCCATCTGTCATGTAAACAATTCCCTAGAGTCGGGGTGCCTGGGTGGCTCAGTGTCTAGAGAGGTTCCCGTTTCCTCGATTGGATGTGGACTGATACAGTCTGTGATCTGAAAATTTTAAGAGCCACAGGAAGAATGGACAAGGGAATGCCATAGACAACCCGCACCGCCCCCCTCCATTGTAGACATCTCGAGAAGGGAGACAAGATAGATGACATTTAGTGCCTAGATCGGAGATAGGAGAAATGTCTGGCATGTGTTGCCAATGAGAAGGAAGTTTGGGCTCATGAAGCTGCAGAGCTTCAACCTGGGTGGAGGTTGTGCCCCTGGGGTCCTGAGTAGAGGATCCAAAGGCAGTAGTGGACTCAACGAGAGTGGGCAGGACTAAACTGGGGTGAGGAGGACGGGTGGGACTCAGTAGGCTGGCTGGAGGAAGCAGGAGTTGGTGCCAGGGCCAGGCAGTGGGGCATTCAGGAAAACTTGCCTGATGTCTAGGACATGGGCAAGAAGAGGGGACGGCAGTAGAGTCAGTAAAGAGAGGTGACAAGATACTCCTGGATAATGAGGGTAGGTCAGCAGGAGTCATCAGTGATGGTCACTGTTACAAGATAAACTGTGTCCCTCAAATTCATATGTTGAAGTCCTAATGCTCTATTACTTCAGAACATGATTGTATTTGGAAATAGGGTCTTCAAAAGAGGTAGTTAAGGTAAAATGAGGTCATTTGGATGGGCCCTGGTCCAATCTGACCAGTGTCCTTGTAGGAAGAGGAAACTAAGGCACAGGCACACACAGAGGGAGGACCACGTGCAGACACAGGGAGGAGGCAGCCATCTACAAGCCAAGCAGCATGGCCTAGGAGGAATCCAAGTCCGCCTTGATCTTGGACTTCCAGCTTCTAGAACTACGAGACAAGGCATTTCTGTTGGTTAAGCTACCCAGTCAGTGGTGTTTGTTACAGAGCTGTAGCGAACTAATACAGCCCCTTAGTTACCAAAGCATTTTGATCCCTCCCTGCAACCTTCTCTGAGAGCATTTTGCCTGATTAAACTTTTTTCTTCCTTTTCTCATTTTTTTCTTTTAAATTTTAAGAAAATTACAAAACACAGAAAGGTCTGAAGAATGCCAAATAATCATCCCCTCATTATGCAGAATTAGCAACTGTAAAATAGTTCTCTATTGATAAAATAATTGAAATGTTATGAATATGCTTAAAATCCCTTTGCCAACAACCCTTTCCTTTTCTCTTGCTCCTCAGAGGTGATCACGGTTTAGGGGGTGATGTGAATTCTTTCAATCCATGTGTCCATGAAAAACATTTGGAATTGCTTTGTGCAGGTTTTTAGTGTTTTGCAATCATGCTGCACGTCTTGGGAACCTTAGCTCCACTACTTCCTAACCTCATATTTAGAATTTCCCAAAGTGTAGCAGGCAAAGCAATGCAAAAGAGTTCACGATACCTGGCACAGGGACCAGCCAGACACACCGTAACATTGATTGGAATAGTAACAAAATTATTCCTTGTGAGTTAAGTCCAAGAGAAATCTCAGGGTAGGGCTGAATCTTTAATACTTGCTAACTTGCCTCTTTCGCAAGAAAAGGTAGAGGTTCTAAGTGTTTGGCAAGCAAAGGTGTCTGTCTAGATTCTCATACCATTGTCATTTTCCATGAATTTATTTTTCTGATTGCCTGCTATTTGAGATGGGCCATGTTGGTCTTTCATGTATGAAAGTAAAATGAAGTTACCCTATAAAATAAAATTGGAAGTGTAAAAAAGTAGAGAGGTTTAAATAAAAAAAAATAAATGAATAATGGTATGGATAGAATGTGACAACTGAAAATTGGTGTAACTGTTCATGAGCAGAATTTTGAGAGAAGCCGGCTACGCCTGTGGGGCACAGGATCAGCTCCGTCTATGGGGCACTCCGACTGCATCCAGCGCGATGGAATGTATTCTATGCATTCTTTGTTGTGATCCCATAACAACCCTGCAGAATAACCTTCACCCCTCCGAGACCCACCCCGTATTTGAGCTTTCTGACTCCAGAACTCACACGTTTAAGCTGCGCCTCATGGAGTCTTGCCTTTGCCTGTAAAATAAGGCTTAAGATGGTCAACCTGATGGATTTAAAGGGCCATTTGCGCTCAGAAGAAAGGTAAGGATGTGAATGTGCTTTGCAAATGGTGAAAGGCTGGCAGGGCACTTCATGGGCCCATGACTGGTGCAGAAGGACCCACACCCAGTTTGATGCCCTTGTGTCCTCCATCTCGAGATTCTTAACACTCGCATCTTCGACTGTGTGTGCGGACTGAAGAGGAAGTCCGATGGGACGACAGAGCATGAGCGGGAAGTCTGGAGCCTCTGGGGTCCACCTCTCGCTGCCTCTCTGAGATGAGGGGTCCGCACTGTGCACTCTGAGTCCTGTTTCCAGGCCCCCACTGGCCTCGTCTGCTCCGGCCTCACACGGTAACAGCTGTTACCCTCTGCCTGGCCTGGTGGTGGGACACGTTCCCCCGTTCATCCCCCTGGCCTGGGTTTGGGAGCAAGGAGGGTGAGAGTCAGCGTGTGGCCCACAGTGTGTCACATGTGGGGTGCGGCGTGGCTGCCCTCCCAGCCTCTCGGGACCATGGTTTGTTCCCTGCCCACGTGCACATGGACCTCTCTCCCAGCCTTCAGGCGGGACCCTGATTATGAGCACCAAGCTCATAATCCCTGGGTTCACTGACCCACAGAAGGGGGGATCGACTTTCCCACTCCCTGCTGGGCCCCACGTTTTTTTAAAATTTTGCTCTGGGTGCCACAAATCATGTAGCTAGCCCCGAGTACTGTGTGAGCGTGAGGGAGTACTTGATGTGTGTGCCCATGCGGGAAAGCCAGAACCCAAAGGGAAAAAGAGGGAGGGAAAGTGTTGCGGGAAGCCTCAAGGGGCAGAAAATGCACACAGGTAAGGCAGAGCGCAGATGAGACAGGCCCCCCCGGGGAACTCCGTAGGACTCCACTTAGTCTCTGTGATGTGAGGGGGCTGGGCCCCGGGAGGGTTCCGGGGAGCAAAATGGGAATCTATGGAGTCTCTCCCCTGGTGGGTGCCCAGGCCCTCAACATTTTGCATGAAACTTCAGAGCATCACAGCTTCCCCAGAAGCTCATGGATGGACCACAAGGAAAACCCACAAGGGCTTGCAATTCCTGGACCGGAAGTTGTCCTAAACTCCTCCAGCACCCAAACCCGGCAGTAAAGGGCAGCTGCGAAGAAGGCCGAGGGCGTGGGAGGCTGGCTGAAATGTTCAAGCCCCAAAGGGGACTGAAAGGGAAAACTTGAAAAATGCGCAGGAGAGCACCATGGGTAGAGGCAGAGGGTGTGAGGTTCCTGGCAGCCTCCTGGGAGACCGGGCAGCGCATTTAAAACAAAAAAGGGGGGGGGAGAAAGAGAGTCCCCAATCCTAGAGCAAAATCTCGATGGCTGAGCAGATAATGCCATGGACAAGGCTTCGGGAGACTTCAGGAAATGGGAGAATTCCGTGAGGCAGAGCTGACTCATGACATGTTTGCGCTAACGGGCCCCCGGGGAACTTACCTAAATTCCATGGCGGGAGTGACAGCAGCTCCCTGGTCTCTGATGGGCCACTGATTGATTTCGGGGGCCAGCTGGCCCCGGCTCTGGAAAGAAAGAGTGGGTAGACACCGTCTCCAAAGAAAGCAACTCCGGGGCCTTGGGGAAAAGTAAAGAGGGAGGAGGCGAGCAGGCATTTGAAGTGAGTGCAGCAGCAAAACAATGCTTACAGTTCTGAAATGAAGACCAGGGCTGGGGAAGCGCCGAGAAATGACGCGGGCAGGGCGGCGGGGAGGGGGCGACCCCGGGAAGGAGGGCCGTGAAAATGGGACTTTGTGATGTCCGTGAGATGTGAGACACGGCTGGGTTTGTTGGCCCGAGAGGACGTGCATATTTGAGTCACACATTTCATAATTTCATTGCATGATTTGTTAAAAAAAAATTCTTTTGGTAAAATTCGTAAAAAAAAAAAATTAATAAGATGCACAAACCCAAACACAGTGTTATTCCTGGACACCTGGGTCAAGAAAAAGAAGGCTCTGCGTGGAGCTGACCGGGCCGAACACATGGGTGGGATTTTTTTGTTCCAGAACGTCGGCCCCCTGAGAGCCAGAACCACAACTCAGAACTCTGTACTCTGGCACGTTTAACTCTGTGATTGCTGTTATTTTGGTCCTTCAGATTGCAGTTTGATTATTCATGAAAGGACAAGGTAATATTTGTCGTGCCTCTGTGCTGGTGGTTTACAAGCTCTATGGAAAAAATGTGTGCATAATAGCTTCGTAAACGGTAAATTGCTTCAAATGTAAGGCACTATTTCTCTGCTCACTTATTTGTTTATTACCAGTCCGAGTACTCCCATTATCCCAGCTAAACAAAAAGTGTTTGCCCAAAGTTAAACAGAGTCAGAATGCTGTAACAACTCAGCCCGCTTTGTCCTTCATGTTATTCCCATTGTCAGTGAAATCGGGGCTGGAATGGGTCTTTATCCCCTCATTCGTTCACTTCTTTCTTCCTTTGTTGGGTCCATCATTCATTCTGCACGTCGCGGGTGAGACCCTGCTGGAGGGCCCGAGGTCCCGACGTCCCGCAAGTCACCAGGGGATCAAATGCCACGTTTTCTACCTCCGGAAGCTCATAGGCTCATGGGGGTTTTGTGTCCCAACCATAGAAGCAGAAGGAACTTTAGCCACTTCCCTTTACCTCCATTCACATTGGAACTCATCTATGTTTAGTTTTTGACAAGCCAAAGCAGGTTCTAGAGATTAATTTGGCTTCTGCCCTAGGCCACTGCTGGCTTTCCTCATTTTCATTTTCCTGAGACCCGGCTCAGTTTTCTGCTTACCGTGTAAATTAACCCCATCCTTGGAAAGACTGCTTTTTTCCCCCCCTTCCATTTGTCACGGTTATAGAATATGACACCCTGTCCTTGAGCTTCAGACTCCTTAAGGACAAAAGCTCCTTTCTCCCAAATTAACTTAGACTCTAAATCCCGGCTCAAAATATGTCGAAGTGTTGGCCATCATCGCTCTGGGGGAACACAATACACAGGAAGGATGCATTCACATTGCTCCTTAATCCTGCTCCTTCCTCTGGTGCCTTCCGAAGCCAGAGCTGGGAACATGAAAAGCCGAGTGAGAACCGTGGCCATGCCCTTTGGACATTGGTCACAGCCGGATGGGGAAGTTCACAGGGGTGTAGGAAGGACTGTGAAGAAGTGGGGGAGTGAGAGCATCTGTCCTGTGAGACGTGAGGACTGTTCCACGCGAGGTCACCGCGGGCTTTGTATAAACACACACCGCGGAGCACATAGGAGACAATGCTTAATCGTCACGTCTTGACACTCCTTCCAAGCTTGCAGCTATTTGCTTCAAAAAGGAATGCAGGGGCGCCTGGGTGGCTCAGTCCTTAAGCATCTGCCTTCAGCTCAGGTCAGATCCCAGGGTCCTGGGACTGAGCCCCTGCATCGGGCTCCCTACTCAGCCGGAAGCCTGTTTCTCCCTCTCCCACTCCCCCTGCTTGTGTTCCCTCTCTCACGGTGTCTCTTTCTGTCAAATAAATAAATAAAATCTTTACAAAAAATAAAAAAAGAATGCATTGGTCACATCTCCCAAGCCAGGTCCCGTCCTTCTCTCCCCCCACTCCCGCCCCCCAGTCTCTTCCATTACACTGCAGGGATGTTTTGCCTTTTCTTTCCTCAGACCAAGAACTGTCCTGCATCTTGTAAACCTTTTCCAAGCATCCTCAGGGCCCATCTACACGACGGCTGACCCCAGCTTCTCTCAGAAGCTCTCCTTCCCCTGATGACTCCAACTTCTTCTCCTGAGACAGGGGGACAGCTGGCTTCTGCAGTTTCCATTCTGTATTACCATTCTGCTGCCACGAGCTAAATGCTTTGCTCTTTGTTGTTGTTTATTGTGATAAAATACACGTAACATAAAGTGTACCATGTTGCTTATTTTTTAATGGGGGTATAATAATAATTGACATATAACATTATATTAGTTTCAGATATATGGCATAGTGATTCAATATTTTTTAAAGATTTAATTTATTTATTTCAGAGGGAGAAAGTGAGAGAGGACAAGCAGGGGGGCTGGAGGCAGAGGGAGAGGGAGAAGCAGACTTCCTGCTGAGCAGGGAGCCTGATGCAGGTCTGGGATCATGACCCAAGATGAAGGTGGACGCTTAACCGGCTGAGCCACCCAGGGGTCTCATGACTCATTATTTATATATATTGAGAAATGATCACCCCAATCCATCTGCTTAGGATCTGTCACCATATCCACAGTTACGAAAACTTTTTCTTGTGATGAGAGCTTTTAAGATCTCTGCCTATTTTTAATTGAGTTGTTTTTGTTGAGTTATAGCCCTTTATATAAACTAGATATGAATTTCTTATTAATAATTCCTATTTGTTCCTAATAATTCATCATTTCTAATTAATCCCTTTTAATTTTGATGCAATCCAATTTTTCTAGTTTTTCTTTTGTTTCCTGTGCTTTTAGTATCAAATCCAAGAGATCATCACCAAATCCAACTTTATATAGATTTTTTCCCTCTATTTTTTTCCAAGAGTTTTATAGGTTTAGCTCTTACTTTGAGGTCTTGGATTTATTTTGCGTTCACGTTCATATATGGTATACAGTCAGGGTCCAACTTCATTCTTTCACGTGTGGCTGTCCAGTTTTCCCAGCACCATTTATTGAAAAGATTGGGCTTTCCCCCATTGAATGGTCTTGGAACGCTTGCTGAAAACCAACTGTTGATACTAAATACCTCTTCTCCAGAAGTCTTGTCTCATCCACCTTTCCTACCCTGGTGCTCTCATCATATAACCAGCGACAATCCAGGGGGGCGGCCGGGGGTCCCGCTTTTGTTAGGAGGTTCCTCCTGTTTCGCTGCCCATTACTCCAGGTACCTTTGCCCATGCAGGTGACTCCCAGTCACCTCGGTCAACGCCTTCCGATAAAACCAAACGGTGGCCCCCAACGACCCCAGACATTAAGTCGCAATCAGCCTTTCAACTTGGGTTAAGCGTTGCTCACGTGACTAAATGTCACAGAGACCATAGGCAGGAGGCCAACGGGTGCGACCAGGACTGAGGTTCTCCACCCTCGGTGTGCAGACCCAGTTGGTGTATCATTTCCCAGCATGTCCTCTGTGGGTAACTCCTCACTCTGTCCCCATCCCTAAGGACTGCGGCACTCCTGAGAGAAGGGCAGATCTTTCAGAGAGTAAGACTTGTGTTTTCCTGTCATGACTTAACTTGTGGAGAAGGCACATGGGCTTCTGAGGTCCTGTGAAACTGAGCTGCTCAGCTTTTGAGACTCCTGGGCTTTAGACTTATTCTCAAAAGTATGACCTTTATCTTCACTGGGTCTGACCAAATTCCTCATGCCTTAGGGCTGAATTCTCTTTGGGCAAACACTTCCTGTTTTCCCTACCAATTGTTTTGATCCAGGACCACACCAAGGGGTGGGCTGTTGAAAGCAGGGAGTGGGCTTTAGCTTGTTTTTAGCTTGTCATTGTCATCAATACCTCCCCCAAATCTGGGGCACCTGGCTGGCTCAGTCGGTAGAGCATGTGACTCCTGATCTTGGGGCTGTCAGTTTGAGCCCCATGCTGGGTGTAGAGATGGTTTAAAAATAAAATATTAAAAAAAAAAACACCTCCCCCAAATCTAAGAGAAAACAGTTCCCTTTGCAAAGGCAGCTGTGAGATGCATTCCCAAGATCGTCCTTCCTACCAGACTGCTCCCACCCTCCTCTGCGAAAGTGCTAGAACCTCTGCTACCCTAACGGCAGAGACACGCTAGCTCCTTCTACTTAAGGCCATAACTTTGCTCTACAGTCACTTTCAGGCCCTCGCTCCAGCTCCAACGATGCTATGATTACACTTCCTTTACCCTCTTGCTTCCCTCCATCTGCTCATTCGTTTCATGATTGTTGGAATCTGGCCCAGGGGAAAACAGCCTAAGGCAGTAGCTGACTGAGCCTGTGGGTTGTCATTCCGGCACAGAAATTCACTAGCCACCCCATGTCCCCCAAATCCCCCTCTCTGTCCCTTTCAGCTCCTTATCAGTTGAGTGAGGGCAGTGGAACCAACAATCTTCCATTTCCAGCTCTTCAGGTTCATGGTGGCGTTTACTTCTATATCCTCATACCACGTCGAGACGCAGCAACAATCAGCCCATCGGCTGGGTCTCCGGGACTTGGAATGTTTGCATCCCCTGACTTTCTGCTATTACCTTTTTCCTGCCATAGCTCATCCCGACCAACTGCGGTCCCTGGTCTCACCTCTCAGATGGTGAAGAGTTTCTGGAATTGGATTGGGTCCCAAGTTGTGCTTCATTCGTTCATTACAGATCCACACTCTTTCATCTGAGCTGACGGCACTGTTGCGAGACCTCCCTCTAGACCATATCCTCAAAGAGCCATTATTACACACCTCACCTGGTTCTATTTCAAACATTTTTTATTCCCCAAAGTTCCTGTCTCTAGCAGATGCTTTTGGTGCTGGATCCGGATCTTCTCAGCGGGTACCCTTCCCGGGAATGCTTCCCGCTGTCAGCACCTGGCTGCCAGAGCCCACGCCCTCTCTTCCAACGTGCATGGCGCTATCCATGCCTGTGTCTACAGGATGTTTCCGCCGGAAGTAGCCCTCCACCAGTGACTGGTGGATACATTCCCTGGCTCCCTCACCTCTTTCAGGGTAAGTCTGAGGAGTGTGTTCCTGCTGGTTCCCAGAGTTCTCCACGGGGGAAGCCCCCACACTGGTCGCCGGGCTGAAAGGGCAGCTTACCGCCTACCTTCCCTTCCCTGTCCCGTTCCCTGTCCCACCTACTGCTCCAGTACTGCTGCTTCCTGGAACCATCTCCCAAGGACTCGGCTCATCTCGTCTGCTTCTGGGGATACCCAAACCAAAACAGCTGTCCTGCATCCAGCTCCCTCACAGCTGACAGCCGAATATCCCATTTCGTGGAGAACACTGAAGCCAGCTGAGTTTACGGGGACAGCTGGAGAGCCTCATCCAACTGCCTCTATAGGCAAACTGTAAAACTGTCAAATACGTCCATATATCTTAGCTTTGGAAGGAAAGGGGGGAGGAAGAGCCAGGCAGCCTCTATCTTTTCTTGGGAAACATATCTCCTTTTCTCCTTCTTCTCACCGCCTTTCTTCCTTCTCCCAACGGACATTTTCCTTTTTGTCTCTACCCTGCTGGGGGAAAGATGCCACTTTCCTTGAACCTGTCCCATAACCTACGGACCTTCCGTTCGCTCTAAAGCTTCTCCCGAGAACTGTAATATGCTTCATTTTCATCTCAGAACAGCCTACCCCATCCTCTCTCTTTGGTGAGCTGGTTTCACCCTGGTCACCGGGGAATGCCACTGCAAGGTCATCAACGGTGACTTATTTTCCAAATCCAGTCATCTTTGCTCTTTGTCATACTTGGCTCCAGGTAATAGTGTAAACCCTGTTATGATCACATTACTCTCATGCTCAAAATTCTTTGAGGATAAAAAGATAAAAACATGTCTCTGATTCACGCATTTCAAGCAGCCTACGACTGGCCTGCAACTTTCCGGCATATCCTGCCAGCCCTCCGCTACAGCAACTGGTCTACTAACGAGCCTCAAAATATGTCCTTTCACATCCACCATCGGGTTCCAGAACTCTCTCAGTCCAATATGGCCTTCTTTCCTCTTCTTCTTACATGAACTGCTCCCCGAGTCCCCATCCAGGGCCCTTCCATCCTCACATACAGTCTTTCCCATTTTCTCCCAGCCCTGCTTCCAAAATCGAAATTCCTGTGGGCCATGGTTTCTGCTTCCATACTGGGCTTTTCTTTTTAGGAGTCTGCCTTGTCTCTCCAATGAGGCAAGGAGTGTGTAGAACCTCAGAACCTGATACAAGGCATTCCACGTACATTTGCGGGTGTTGCTGAAGATGAGATCGAATAATCCAGTCAGTCCTGAAGAAGTCACATACTCGCCTCTCTGGCGCACAGTTGGGGGGGGTGTTTATTCTTGGGGCCTCCCCCCTCTTCACTCCTTGGGCATCCCTGTAGCCTCCCACCCTTGGTTTATTCCAGAAGAGTCTGCTCTTGGCCTATTTTCTAGAATATTCCTCTGGAGACTTTGGGGAGGGTGAGTCCTCTATTATCTCTGGACAGATAAGGGCAGAAAGGCCCCAAGAGGCAAAGCCATTTTTCCAAGGCTGCTGGGCTGATAAGGGGCAGAGTCAGGATGAGAATTCGTGTCTCCCGCCCGTCTCAATCCAGAGAGCTTTCTTGCAGACCTGGGTAGAAATTCAACGTTATCTCAAGCAGGAGGAAACGGGAGAGACCACAGTCTCTAGAAAAACTACACAGTTTTGGAGGCATTCGGTGTGTCAGTTGCGAACTCTTCGAACTCTTCGACCTTGGGCAAATAGTTTGATTGCTTAAACATCAGTTTCCTCATGTATAAAAATAGGCATTATAACGTCTCCCTGAAACAGGAGACTTTGAGAATTAAATCAGATGCCATGTAGAATATTACACTGGGAGCAGACCTAGCGTGGTGCCAAGACCACAGGCTTGAGTCTGAGTCCTGACTCCGTGAGGATTGGTGGTATCACCTAGGGGGGTTACCTGCCCTCTGTGCTGAAGACCTTGATCTCCCTGTATGTAAAAGAAGGGGAATAATTGCACTTTTTCATGGAATTAAAGGTGCATATATGGCACTCAGCAAGTTGTCTGGCACATAACATACCAGACATCCAAGGATCCTTAGTTTCCTTCTTTCCTTCACGAGCAATACCGTAAACACAATAATGGGAACCACATTGTAACTATTAGAGAGAGAGAGAGAGAGAGAGAGAGAGAGAATGTTTTCTGGGACTTTAGAACATTTTACGCAACCCCTGTTACTAATTACCAGTCCTGTGCTGTTAATTGCATTTGTGTTTCTCTCCTGCACTGACCAGCGAGGGCAGCCTCTTGGCGGGGTCATTTCTATTCATCATTGTTTTTCCAGCGCCGGAGGGCAGTATCGGGTACACAGTAGGTGATCAAAAAGGTTTGCTGCATCATTGTCATAAACTGGTTCTTTAGGAAGAAAAAAAAAATTGAAGGGAAAGGTAATACAAAGTAGCATGAATATTTACTTGGTGGGACCAAAATATAAATGATAAAATCCTGGAGCGTGTTCTGTGTCTCAAGTACTGTCCTGAATACATGATGATGTGTTTAATGCTCACTACAAATGCTATGAAGCGTGTACTGTTTTCATACCTATTTTATGGAGGAAGAAACTGAGGCACAGAGAGGTTAAGAAACTTACTGGAGGTCAAGAACTATCGAGTAGTAAAACGGGGATTGGAATCCAGGCAGTTGAGCCATTTAGAGCCTGGTCTTCTGTCCCCTGTACTGTTCTTCCCTTCCCTCCTGACAAGCCGCAGGCAGGGGTGAGGATTAAATGAATATAAAAGCCCAATGTCCCCCACAGAGCAGACACCCGAAACTATTAGCTCCTTCCAGAAAGTCCCACCTACTCACGTAGCTCCGTCCCTCAGAGATCTGCACTTGGCGAGCAAGGAAGGCAAGAAAGATTAATTTTGTCAGAAGTGTTTGCAGTAATAATAGAACTTCCTTTAAAAAAGAGCAATTCGTGCTGACGAATTAACTGACCTGCCCTTGCACCTTGTCTTCCCACCTCCAGCCGGTGACCCCCCAACGCAGGCTGGCCTGTTTTTTGCACCAGTCTTTGTCTCTCCGATGGTCTGATGAGCTGTTGGAGATGAGACCAGATCGTGTCTCAGTAATCTTTCCATTTCCTGCCGTGCCTAGGACAGTGCTTGGCATGGAAGGAGCGTTCCATAAATAGTTGTGGAGTTTTTGAACTAAATTAAATCTTCACAGTGGAAAAACAAGCATGAAGTAGCCCATGAAAAAGCTTTGCAATCTGTAACATCATGATGCCAGTGATTTATGAGACGCTATGCCTCCTTTTCATTAGGCAAAGAATATGTGTTCGAGGTGGAAAAATGAGAAACTATAGATAAGCTGGGAGAAAAATGTTGACATCGTGTATGGTTCCATGATTAACATTTTAATTCGTTTCCTTCTGCCTCTGCTTTTTGCTTTGTCTCTGCCCACTGCTGATCACACAATCTGGGTTCAGTGATAAATGCTCAGGAACTATTTCCTGGCCATTGCTTCCCCTAACTCGATTTTATATAGCTTTACTTTGCCCTCACCTAGGTAATGGGGCATTTTTGCTATTAATATTCACTGTAGAAAATTTGGAAAATTAAAAACTTGGGACTAGAAACACAGGAATAAAACAATTCCAGCACCCAGTTAATGTCTGAACTTCTGTGTCTCTGTCTCTCTCATATACATACACACGCACACACACACACACTCATCACAAATAGAAATTATATACATAGTTTTATATCCTGCTTGTTAAGGAAAAAAGGTCTCTCACATTTATTCCGTGAGGATTTGTTTTCTGATGTTTTCCAGTGTTCTGCAAAAGTAGGACTCTCCATGGTTGCTATTCCATTAGCCGGATGCTTACCATATGGATTCTTTAAGTGCTGTAGGCTATTTTGTGGTAGGCAAACTCTTAAAAGCTCAAGGTTCAAAGGATGATTCCCTTATGGGCAAACATTTTCTTCTTTTTTAAACAGCTTCATTGAAGTAGGATTTACATACCATGCACTCAACCCCTAGTAAGTCTGGTGACTTAGTAAATGTATACAGTTGTGCAATCATCACCACAACCCACTTTTCAAATAATTTCATGTTCCCTAGTGGGAAATTGTAAGCACTTGTGATAGGCTTAAGATTAGAGACGTCTGGGGACAGAACCATCTTTGTGCAGATCCAAACCCCACCGTCAGTCACCTCTTCTCCCCAGCAAGGGAGGGCAGCCTGTGCCGAGGCTGGGAGGAAGGAAACTTGGTTGCCTCCTTCATTTTCCAGGGTCCCAATCAGGAAGGCAGAAGCCCTGCCTTGATTTGTCAGATACTTCTAATTTTTGCGACCGCCATTCATTCCTCTCCTCTTTCTTGTCTTCACCTTCTCCCTCCCCCACATACTGAGGCCGACAGGTTGCAGCAGCTCATCAATCCAGCATCTCTGAGCATCTTATCATTTAGACACCAGATTCATTTTCTCCACTCTTGCCTCCTTGCAATCTGGTCTTTACCTTGCCACCAGAAGGATCCTGGTCCAAACTTAATCAGAGTTGGTCACCCCCCTGCTAAAAACCCTCCCTGGCTTTCCATCACACCTGGAATAAAACGCAGACCCCTTGGCCTGGCCTTTAGGATACCTGCCTAGTTACCCAACTTCATCTAACACTTTCATCTCTGATTGTGCTTCTCAGCCACACTGGTCCTGCTGGCCCTAGAACGTACCATACTTTTTCTACCCCAGGCCCTTTGCACTTGCTGCTCCTGCTTCCTCATTTCCTTACTTTTTCATTTCACTTGGTCCTTGTTCAAATGCCATCTCCTTTGAGAGGCCTTCTCTGCCTGCTTTATCTTAAAATAGGCTTACCCTTCTCCCCACCATCACTCCCTACTATTTTACCTTGCTTGTGGTATTCCTCTTTGTAGTAGCATGACTTGCTGCTCTAGTTTAAGGGCAAAGATCCAATGCATGAATGAGTGATAAACTAACACATAATTTGCTTTGACTTATGGAGACATACCCATAAAAAGCAGGATCTAGAGGATCTGAATATGTGATGGAGTGTGTACAAAGAAGACCGTGTGTGAATCCTTGTGGGGAGAAGGTGGTCTCTGGTGTCTTGTAATCTGCCTCCAAATCCACCTCCTATTAGTTATTTTCATTTGTCATTAGGGTCTATTAATAATGCCTACTTCTGGGGCTTCGTGAAGACTCAAGGCTCTAATGTAGGTAAAATACCATATGTAGGACACATTTTAAGAAGCTGGCTGTTAACTTTTTTTTTTTAACTGTATTTATTTATTTATTTTTAAGTAAGCTCTAGGCTCAATGTGGGGCTTGAACTCATGACCCTGAGATCAAGAGCTGCATGCTCCACTGGTTGAGCCAAACAAGCACCTCAACTGTTAGCTTCTTTTTTTTTTTTTTTTAAAGATTTTATTTATTTATTTGAGTGGGTATTAGGGAGCAAGCCTGAGCAGGGGAGGCGGGGCAGAGGGAGAGGGAGAAGCAGGCTCCCTGCTGAGCAGGGGGCTCCATCCCCTGGGGATTGTGACCTGAGCTGAAGGCAGACACTCAACCAAAGGAATCACCCAGGTGCCCCCCAACTGTTAGCTTCTTTATCATTGTTGTCATCACCATCATCTTCATCACTTGACTTGCCAATGAAGGATCTAGAATCTCGGAAATGCCTCATGAGAAGCTGCTTTGGCATCACACAAAGCATCGTGTGGGACCTATAGTGTAGGACAGTGGTTCTCAAGGTCTGTTCCCTGGACCACCTGCCATCCTCAGGGGCTCCATGGCCGGCTCAGTCCATGGAGCATGGCCTGTTGCTCTTAGGGTACTGAGTTCAAGTACACTAAGTACCCAAGAACTCATGTTTGAGTTCTAAGCCATGTTAGGCTTAGAGCTTACTGGAAAAAAGAAAAAGAAATGCAGTTCCTCAGTCCACGGTTCAGACTTACAGACTCGGCAACTCTGGGCTAAAGCCCGGCAATCTGTGTTTTCATAAGCCCTTCGGGGGGATTCCGAAGCCCGCTTAAGTCTGAGAGCCTCTTGGACGAGGCAGAAAACCCGCCCGACAGGATGAGTCAGGCTTGCCGAGGTTTTTGCTTGGCCCTCGAGATGGTAGAATATTTTGAAATTAGTTGTCAGCATTTAATATTTTGGAGATTTCACACACAATCTCAGATTTCCAGCTTCCCCGTGGCCAGGAGTGGAGTAGCAGCTGCCTTCTGAGACAAAGAGAGCGTTTTCCTGTTGGTCCCATCCGGTCCTACTCCCTCGCGTGCTCCCTGTCCCTGTCTGGACCCTGGCAACCCCTGTGAGGGTACCGCTTATCTATAAAGGGCGTTAGATGCCCCTCAGCGGAAGCCCCACCTGGTCGAGGTGAGCAAGCAAACCCCAGAAGGGACGTGGCCCGGTGCCCATCCTGACCAAGCCCAGAGGGCAGGGAGAGAGGACGCTCAGATGGACTTTCAGGGCTGGCGGACGGAGTTCGAGCCAGAGAGCCCCCCATCCCCCAACCCATCCCAGATCTGGCCCAGGTCTGAGCCTCAGATGCTTCCCAGGGGCAGATCCTGGATGCTACCGACCCTTGCCCTCTGCGCTGGGGTTCGGGTGTGAGCAGAGAGTGGGAGAGGGTGGGAGAGCTGTGCAGCAGGTCTGCGGACGTCCTCAGCTCTTCAGCGGAGGGAGCGCGGGTGGAAGGGGCGTCGGGCCCAGAGGGTTTGCAGAGCCCCCCCCCACCCCCCCCACCAGGCTTTAGCCTGCACAGCATGCTCCTGGGAGCCCGGGAGGCCCACGTGCAGGGAGGAACAAAGCCTGGGGTCGGGGGCCTGGCAGGCTGGCTGCAGGCTCCGGGGTTATGTACTTCACTGAGCAAGGCCGGGGAGGCTCCCAGGCCTCCAGCGCAAGCCCTCCTGCAGACACAGGGCGGCCCTTTCCAGCCGGCTCAGACCTGCCCCTTCTCACACCTCCTCTCCTCCAGCCTGCCTCTGCAGAGCACCTCTTTGACTCCCGACGGTCTCAGGGACTCTTCCTCCCTGATTTTCTTTACAGTTCTTTCCATCCTTTTGATCCTGCCTCCAGATGAACCCCACTGCCCCTGAGAAGTGGCCCCAGACCACTACCTTCACTGAACTCTGTGACCTTCGGTTTCCCTTCCCGCCCTGATTACAAAGAGGCCAAATCTCCCTCACCGCCCCTCCCCCTCCCACCCCGGGGGCTGCCAGTACCTGTAGAAGACTTGTCTGTCTTTCTCCCATCCCTCCCCCCCAAAGCACCGTTCTGGGGTCCTGCCGTGGGAGGGGCCTGGGAGGGGAGGATGGGATCAGAGAGGGAGAGGAATTTTTCTGGGATGCTGAGGAGGCAGGGAAGGGAAAGGAGGGGTGAGTAGGTGTGTGAGGGAGAGAGTGCTTAGGGGTGTTTCTTAGGGGGTCAGAAGGAGCGAGGGTGTTGAACACCATGAAGGGTAGAATTATGAGGAATGATGATTTAACCTAAAACAGGTTTCAAATTTTTTGACCATGACCCACAGTGCGCGATACATGAGATACATTTTACATCACAACAGCACCGGTGGCTTCACCCCCTCCCCCACAACCGAGACTCTACTTTCAGGGAACAATACTGAGCCTCAGCACGTGTGATACACTAATAGTTCCTACTCTTTTCCTCCTTTTCGCCCACATGCTTGTCTTTCGTTGCGTGATTAGCATAAATATTTCTTTTACATGTATAGTAGCACACCCATCAAGTGACCTCACCACCCACTAGTGGCTCGGAACCTGTAAGCTAAAAAGCAATGGCAGAACAGGAGGAATCACAGAGCAGGGGTGGAGATCACTGACTCACGCCACGATGGAGACCCGAGGCTCCAGGAGCCACAGAACCGGGGGCAGAGCTCGGTGGCAACCCAGGAGCTCTGGGCAACACGCTTGCGCGGCTACGCGGAGCCCAGACGGGTGGACATGCACTGGCTTTCTGGGGATTCTTGCGAGCGACATCATGAGTTCCCGGAGAAGGGAGCGCGGGTCCAGCTCTGCTCTGCTGTCCTGCAGCATCGAGCACCAGGCTGGACACACTACCCGTCCACGGTCGGTGTCACCTAGACCACCCATGTCCTGTCCGTCACGAGCTGTTTTACCCTTTCTCCGCTAGTCTTCTCTAGGTTGTTATTTCTGTCTGGTGTCTCAGCTCATTCTCACTGCGTTCTACGTCGCCAGACCCGCTAGAACCGTAAGCCCCCGAAGAACGTGGACCTTGTCTGTTGCTCTTACTACCCCGCGATCAGCTGCTGTGGGCTGTGCCTGTCTCCGAAGCGGACGTCAGATAAAGGAATTGAACAGACACTGGGGACTCGGCTGCAAGACGGGGACCATATCCTCCGCTTCCCAGCTGAAGCACGCCTTCTTGATTCCCAGCTCTGGGACACTCACAAATGTGCCCTTGTCTGCTGCCTTAGCAGCAAAGCAGTACCTCCCGGCCCGTGGATGGCCCGTGGGCCAGGGGAGGGAGAGCAAGGACCTCAGAGTAACGAGCTGATGGAGGCATGGGGCTCCCTTGCAGCCCTCAGATAAAATGAGATTGGCGTGGTTGGGCCTGGCCAATCCAGCCTTCCTGGGGCATTTAAAATAACTGCGCGTATGCTCTCGGATCCTTTCCTCGCCCTTGCATTTCTGAGGCTCCCAAACCCACCAGCTTCTAGGAGTTTTGGTTGTTGGGAGGAACTGGTGGGTCCCTGGAGGCTGGGCGGAGGGAACAAACCAGACCATTTCTCTTCCACCGCCTCCCCTTCCTGCTGGGGCTACAGCAGCAGGTGGTGTGTCTCCTCTGTGCACCCCCCCCTCCTTCTGGGCAGCCCCCTCGTCATTCGAGCTCCTGCCCGGTATGGGGTGGCCAGATTCAATAAATAAAGGGCACTGGCTAAATGTGAATTCCAGATAAACTGAATACAATTCTATATGCAATTTTTCTTATTATGGAAAAATACATAGAATATACAATTTACCATTTTAATCACGTTAAGTGTCAGATTCTGTGCCACTTCATACATTATAGACCACATATTTTGTACCCTGAATTATTTATTTATCAGAAATTGGTATCGAAGTGGCGTTTTGTGTTTTGCGCCGGCAACCCTCGCTGGAGAACCTCTCATCGACGCTCACGCTCCCTCTGACCGCAAGACGCTTTCCAGCACCTCTCTAACCAATTTCCTCCTTTCATTCCCTGAATGGAAGACCCGGAGTGGCCTCCTCTCTGCTTTACCGATAGACTGTGAGAAATAGCCTCTGCCCGACCCCCAGGGGATCACAGTACGGTCCCCGGGATGGGGGTAGGGGTGGAGGTGTGGGGGCCGCTGAGCCCTTCTGAGTCCCCTCCCCTCTCCCCAGTCCTGCTCTATCATCAGCTCCAGTTTCCTCAGCAGCTCTTAATCCTCCTCTGTTCCAGAAATGGCCAGGTGTTTTTTAATTCCCAGGTGCACCCCCCCACCCCACTGCCCTGGGTAATTGGTTCCATGTGTCGGTCTGCCTTTGTCACCCGCCCCTTCCCCCGCCCCTCCCCCCTCCCGTCAGCCAGCCTTCCGCCCACCTGCCTTCCTTCCTCACAGTCCTCCTCTGCTGAGTCCTTCCTGTTGCACGTCTGGCACGTCCCCTGCGTCTGCAGGCTCTCCTGCTCCCTCCCTGCCCCCTTTCAGGACATGACAAAGGAAAGAAAAGGGTGGCTCTTGGTGCATTCACTACTTTTATTAATGAATGCATGAACAGAAACAGCTGGCCCTGCAGACATTTCTGCTGAGCTGGGGTGTTGCAAAAAGGGATGGAATCCTAGCATCTCGGTTTGGGAGGAGACCTTTGGAGCCAACTGATATCACTGGTGTACAATGCAGGGGACCTCTCCCTAAGTCGCCCCAACCAGGAACCCAGAGCCCAGCGTCTCACGAATCCTTAGTGCTGGGGTGAGTGGTGGAGATTTACAGTTCAGCCTTTGGAATCCAGACAAGTGATTTTTTTTTTTTTTTTTCTGCGCTCGGCTCAGTCTTTCACCTCCTCAGTGCAAAAGTAAGTGTATAGTGATGTGGATTAGCGCTACTCCAAGTGTGCATACCCCACGCTGCTCGGTGCTGGGAAGAGATAGAGGTAGAAACCCAGAGTAAGCATCAGAAACTCACAGAGCCATTTGCCATGGCTGCGCTATCCACATGTGATTGTTTTTCCGGTAATTCATTTTATTGCTAGTATTTTACAGAAGTGTCAGTCTCTGATGAAGCGGGGACAACTGGTCTTTCGCCAGAGGTAGCTTGAAAAGCCCCGTTATGGAGCACAGACTCTGCAGCAGAGTCTGGGCTGGAAAAGGACCACATGCTCCGAGGCATGGGGATTAACCTCTCCGTATGTATCTCAGCTTCTCCTCTGTAACATGGGCACAAGAACGGCTCTCGCCGTGTGGGACTGTTGGGAGCATTCTAAGAGTTCGAGATAAGGAGTGCCTGCGAGTGCCTGGCCCATGGGTAGCCTGGCGCGTGTGGGAGCTCTTCCTCGTTCTTGGATGCTTCTTGATTGAGTTGACCTAAGCACCATGATCGTCGGTCACCAACCTCCTTTCTGGAGATCTCCGAGGACCAATCTCTGTTCCCACTCTTCATCTGCTCTTATAGTAATGACTGATCTTAGACTTCTCTTCCTAGTTATGGGAACATGTCCATCCCTGTCTTAGATCACAGGATGATACGTGACACCTGGGGTTTGGGGGTCAGATCGGAACAGGGGGTCAGTAACTGGGGATGATCCCGGAGATGGGGATCTTACACTTGACTTCCCAACTGTATCAAACGCTAGCTATTCCCACCTCCCCACGAGCTGTGTCTACTTCCATGCCTTTCCACGTACTGTACCAATGGTCTGGAAAGCTTTTCCCTATCCAATTGACTCTAATCTGTCTCTAGACTCAGTTCCCGAGTTTTACAACCTCCAAGAGGCCCTTCCCATGCTGAGGCAGGTGCCCGGGCATGTTGCCCTGGAGCATTGCTCCCACCCCCTCATCCCACAAAGACTACCTGCTTCATCAGTGCGGCAAGACTTTTGAGGACAAGAGCTGCATGAGTCCCGTTCATTTTCATATGCCCAGGGCATGTTTTCCGGGCTGAATCTGTGCATGTTGAGTGAGTGAATAAGTGAAGGAATGCTTCTAATGTCTTCAATTAGCAAGTGACTTCGGCAGCCCAGCCCTGAACTTTTCCAAAGACAAGGTGAGGAGGTAAGCTGGGACAGAGCCCCTCACATGTGCCGCTCCCAGCTTTGGGAGGCTGAAGGGTTTCTGCTCAGCGATTTTCGAGAGATGGGCTTGGCCAGTGACTCACCTCGCCCGTCTCTTCTCTGGGACTTCACAATGCGGTGACTTCTAATTTTCATTACAGGTGCAGTGACCGTAAGACCTGGACTGTCTAAGAGCAAACGTTCTGTCTTGTCCCTAATGATGCAGGATCATCGAGCCCAACAGTCAAGAGAGAATTCTGGAGACATTTAATGGTGCGAAGTGTTTGTTACAGCCCAGGGACAGGACCCTTGGGGATAAGGAGCCGCATTGTGATTGTGACGAGTCACTGATTACATAGGGGTTTCCATCCTCTGGAGGTGAAGGTGATGTTAGGGCTCCAGGAAATTGAGTCTGTAGGTTCCTGGAGGTGTGGCAATTGTTAAGATTGTGTGTTTCTTGGGAATCATGAAGACAGTGACACACTAAAGTGGAGTTTCATGTCCTATATGAGTGCAATCTTTATCAGTTGACCATTTGTCGTCCCCCCGCCCCCCTGAGGCTGTCCCTGGTGCCTGAGGGGGTCCTATGTGCACATCCCACCTTAAGGGGGGGTTGTGGTTTGTGGGGTGTCAGCTCTGTGCTTTGCCCTCAGCGTGCCTTTGGCTCTCTCATCATTCCCCCCCGAACTGTCCTGACCCTTAAATCTTTAAGGTTGTTGAAGGTGGGAGTGTTCATCTTCTGTCGCTTCTTCCTGCTGACCAGAGGTGTAGAGACGTGCCTACCTGTGGGTCAGCGGTGGTCAGTCAGGGAACATCTATGGGAGTGATGGAAGGTGGAGGCAGCTGAGTCCAGTGTGGACAGCAAAGAAATCTCTCCACGTAGTAAGGACCATCTTCATCGTTGTTTGATGAGGAGTTTGAGATCTTCAACAAGTTCACAGGAGTAAGAAGGTGTGTTTGTTTATGGGTTTCCTGTGAAAGAGGTACAGGTTTTGTTCTAGATATATGCGTCCAGGAAAAGGGTCCCTCTAATTTTACTGCAGCGGGAGTACATAATATGATGTGATATGGACCTTTCCATTTTGGATTTAAGTCCCCTGTTGTGCTGAATTTCCATTCTTTTAAATAAACCGTATCTCTGGGGCTCACGTAGGGTGGACTTTGAGTAATCCTTGGGTCAGCTTTTGGGAGCATGTGATCAGTCTATTCATTAAGTGACTTATGAATTAAACCAGCCTCGAATGAATCATTTAATAAAGTATTATAATCTTCATCCAATAACAGGTCCTCTGCAAGAAATGGTTTTCTATATAATAACTCCAAAGGGCTGAGTGCTAGAGGTTGTGTTGAAGTCGACCTCACCCTGAGAAGTCCTACTGGTAAGACAGTGACCCAGTTTTCCTGGGTCTCTAGGACTAAGTGTGGTAAGGTGTCATTTTAAATTGTGAGTGGCTTTCTCTGCCTTTCCAGAGGATTGTGGGTGCCGGGCTGAATGTAGGAAATATTTAAATTTTAAAGCATGTGCTATTTGTTGAGTGCAGTAAAAGAAGGACCCTTGTCACTTTGAAGGGATCGTGGAAGACCAAATCCAGGAATAACTTCTCACAAGACTTTGGTTATTTCCGTGGCTCTTTCCTTTCTATGTGGAAAGGCCTCGCTCCATCCAGTGAAAGTATCAACAGATACTAGTAGGAACTTCTAGCCTTTGCAAGGAGGCATCTGTGTGAAATCAAGCTGCCAGTCCTCTCCTGGATATGTTCCATGCCTTTGGACTGGTTTCAGAAGTGGGGGTGAGGGGGGTGGGGGGGACTGTGTCTTCCAGATTTCCTTGTGTACAAACAATATAGGATCGGCCGAACAGTCTTATTGTAGCTGTTAAATTCCCTCCACCAAATATATTTTTGATTAAATGTTCTAAAGCATTTCTGTTCAAATGAGTAGCCTGGTATAAACCCTGTATTACCTTTCATTGGTTATTTTGGGGTATAAAGGGTTTCCCTTCATCATTAACAGGCCAGTCCTGTGCATTTTTAAAATATCCTCTTTCCTGGTCTGAATTTCATGGTCTGAATAGACTGGGGGAATGGACTTTACTGGAGTCAAAAGTGGTATAATACTCAGTATTTGTTTATTTTTGGTGCTGCCTGCTTGGTGGTGCGGTCTGCCAAATTGTTTCCCTTAGATTCTAAGGTCATGCCCCTTTGATGTCCTCTGAGGTGAGTCCCAGGTACCTCCTGAATTTGGGTTTCAGCCTCAAGAAGAGCAGCAGCTTCAGGCCCATATTTGATTGGGGGCTTATGGCTTGATTGTAATCTCCTTTCTTTCCAAATTGCCCCATGGGCATGTGTCAGCAGGAAAGCGTATTTGGAGTCAGTATAAATATTAATTTTTAGGTCTTTTGTCAACTGAGGAGCAAGGGTAAGTGCTATTAATTCAGCCTTTTGAGCAGAAGTGTTTATTGGAAGTATTTATTGGAAGGGCTTTTGTCTCAATGGTCTTAAACTAACTATAGCATATCCGGCTTTTCTATCTCCTGTATCCACGAAGCTACCGCCATCAGTAAACCCACTGTCGTCTGCATTTTCTTTCTTTCTTTCTTTTTTAAGAGGCTAATTAATTAATTAATTAATTAATGAGAAAGGGATCATGGGATTTGAGGGGAGGAACAGAGGGAGAAGGACAGAGGGGGGAAGAATCCCAGGTCAACTCTGTGCAGAGCATGGAGCCCGATGTGGGGCTTGATCCCACGACCCCGAGACCACAACCTGAGCCGAAACCAAGAGTCAGACGCTTAACTGACTGAACCACCCAGGCACCCCTCATCTGGATTTTCAATAGGGGTATCTTTTAAGTCTGCTCTGCTAGAATAAACAAGATTGATAATTTCTGAGCAGTCATGTTCTAACATGGATGTATGACGGTCAGGTCCAGGCATGAGGGTAGTTGGGTTTAAAGTTTCACAGGCTTGAAGCATCATTTCAGGTGTGTCAAAAAGCATAGCCTAGTATTTAATAAGTTGGCTTCCCATGATCCACTGGTGGCCTTTGGTCTCTAGGGCACTTCGGTGATGTGCAGGCATCACTGCCAAAGATGGTCCCATAGTAAGTTTTGAAGCTTTTTTTTTTTTTGACCAGGAGGACTATGGAAGCCACCGCTCAAAACAATCTGGCCACTCTTGGGCTACATTATCAAGTAACTTTGAAAAATGGCCCACTGGTCTTGTTTCATTTCCTAATTTCTAGGTAAGAACTCCCAAACCTGCTACATGGAAAGTGAAAGGTTTTTCTGAATTTGGTAAAGCCGAGGCCGAGGCTGACAAAAGTTTAGCCTTTACTATTTGAAAGGCCGTCTGCTGTTTAGTTCAGAGTGAATGTTGTTCATCAGCGCCTTTAACTGAATCATACGATGATTTGGCTAAGAGCCCAAATCCAGGAGTCCACAGGTGGCAAACACCTGCCACCCCTAGGAAAGCGTGGAGTTTTGTAGCTGGGGGTCCAAGATCTAATATAGCCTTTTTCCTCTCAGGACGCAGGGTATGGTCACCTGGTGTTAGCTCCTATCCCAAAGATTGCACTTTCTGTTTAGATATTTGCACCTTTTTAGGGGAGACACGATACCCTGTCTGCCAAGAAATTAAGTAAAGTTATAGAATTACTATCAGACTTTTCTTTTGTGGGGCCACAGATTAAAATGTCACCCACATGCTGAATAATAGTCCTTTGAGATATCACTTGGCTTACCGAGTACAGCCCCGAGCAGGTGAGGACTGTCTCTAAATCCCCGCGGCAAAGCTGTCCAAGCTCAGTGAGCAGCCCGTGGGCTTGAAGGCCCCTTCGAAAGCAAACAGTGGTTGGGTTTCTTCACTTAGAGGGATGCAAAAGAAGGCATCCTTTAAATCAAGTACTGAAAACCAGTTGGCATCACCAGGGACCTGGGTGAGAAGAGTATATGGATTTGGTGCTATGGGGTGAAGGGACACCCCTGCCTCATTCATAGCTCTTCAATCTTGTTCCCTCTGATAGTCTCCATTTGGGTTGTTTACTGGTAAAATTGGAGTGTTATAAGGAGATTGACAAGGTTTTTAAAATTTATTTTTTTTAAACTAACATATAATGTATTATTTGCCCTAGGGGTACAGGTCTGTGATTCATCAGTCTTACACAATTCATAGCACTCACCATAGCACAGACCCTCCCCAATGTCCATCACCCAGCCACCCCATCTCCCCTCACCCCCCAGAAACCTTCAGTTTGTTTTTTAATATTCAGAGTCTCTTATGGTTTGTCTCCCTCTCTGGTTTCATCTTGTTTCATTTTTCCTCTCTTCCCCTATGATCCTCTGCACTGTTTCTTAAATTCCGCATATCAGTGAGATCATATGATAATTGTCTCTCTGATTGACTTATTTCGTTTAGCATAATACCCTCTAGTTCCTGCCACATTTTGCAAATGGCAAGATTTTAATTTTTGATGGCTGCATAATATTCCAGTGTGAGATATATATATATATATATACACATAAATGTATATATATATACACATATATATGTATATATATGTGTATATATATATATATCTCAATCACATCTTTATCCATTCATCTGTCAATGGACATCTGGGCTCTTTCCACAGTTTGATTATTGTGGAGATCGCTGCTATAAACATCGAGGTGCATGTGCCCCTTCAGATCATTACATTTGTATCTATGGGGTAAATACACAGTAGTGCAATTGCTGGGTCACAGGGTAGCTCTATTTTCAACTTTTTGAGGAAACTCCACACTGTTTTCCAGAGTGGCTGCATCAGCTTGCATTCCCACCAACAGTGTAAGAGGGTTCCCCTTCCTCTACATCCTTGCCAACCTCTGTTTTTTCCTGACTTGTTAATTTCAGCCATTCTCATTGTGGTTGATTTGTATTTCCCTGATGCCGAGTGATGTTGAGCAGTTTTTTATGTGTCTGTTGACCATTTGGATGTCTTCTTTGCAGAAATGTCTATTCATGTGTTCTACCCATTTCTCGATTGGATTATTTGTTCTTGATTGACAAGGTTTTAAAATACTATGTTTGAGAAACTTACCAATAAGTGGTTGTAACCAGCTTTTGGCACAGGTTTTAAGGGATATTGATTTTTCTGAAGTATAGTGGCTGGGTCCTTCAAGTTCACTTTCGCTGGCTGGGCTTTACGAGCCGTTCTGGGACATTGCCATCCCACACCTGTGGGTTTACTTTCTTCCAGATATTAGAAGGGTTATCAGGGTAAGGTGTTAGTTCTCCAGGTGTTAAAGAGAACAAGTCATGCTCTTCTTTAGTAAGAGCAAACCTGTTCCCAGTTTATGTATTACGTCTCGTCCAAGTTATGTCTTGTCCAAGTAATGGAGTGGGGCAAGACAGAGGACCATAAAATATGATTATGCTGAGCGAAATAAGTCAAGCAGAGAAAGAAAGTCAATTATCATATGGTTTCACTTACTTGTGGAGCATAAGGAGTAAAATGGAGGACTCTAGGGAAAGGAAAGGAAAAGTGAATTGGGGAGACGAACCATGAGAGACTATGGACTCTGAGAAAGAAACTGAGGGTTATGGAGGGGAGGGGTGAGGGGGAAGGGGTGAGCCTGGTGGTGGGTATTAAGGAGGACACGTATTGCATGGAGCACTGGGTGTGGTGCATAAACAATGAATCTTGGACCACTGAAAAAAAAATAAACAGTTTCATTCCTTCTAAAAAAAAAGTATGAGTAACCCAGTGACTTTTGTATTCACAGGTTAAAGGCATTGCCTGGAGGCATGTTTTAGGCTTCTATGCTAAGAGTTTTATGGCTAGAAAGACAAGCTGGGCCTCGAGTGCTGAATAAGAATAGAGTAAGTGGCTCCTGTGTCAATAAAGAGATCAGCAGACTTACCTTCCACATCCAGGATAGCCCAGGGCTCGGTCATCTTGATGTCATAGGGAGCCGGACTAGCCTCAGGGTCCCTGTCATGGCGGGTCCTCCGGTTCCTGCTGGGGGGACGGGAGGAGGAGTGAATTCCTGTCTTCCTCTCTCTCTGGAGATGAGGGCAGTCTCTCTTCCAATGTCCTTCTTTCTTCCAGATAAGACATGGCCCTGGTGAAGAGTATTGTTTGGACATTCTTTGCTGCAATGGTCGGTTTGGCCACACCCATAGCAGAGGTCCTTGCCTGATCCTTTGTCTGATATGGGCTTTTTCTTTGGCCCCTGATTAGTCTGGTGTTGTGGGGGATTCACAGTAGTGGCAGCCCACACTTGAGCCTCTATGGTAGCCTGCAAGTTAGCTCTCTGGTCCTTTTCTTGCCTTAAGGCCATATGTCTATTATTAAAGACTCTAGTAGCTTACCCTCTAAGACCTACCAGGTGGGGATTGGGGTTTATAATAAGGAGGGATAATAACAGAGCCCTGTGTCCTCTTTGTTTGGATCAGCCAGTGAGTCCTCCAGGGGCCCAGGTCTGTTAGGAGGACTGGCCTGATTAGACAATCATCATCCGGTGTGTCCAGAGTGGGTTTATCAACCTGGTTGGTGGTTAGACACATTTTGCAGGAGACTCTTAGGTCGGGATCCTGATTCAAGGCCATGAAGGCCTGGACAATAGAGCGCCTCAGTCTCCATTTGCCCTGTTTTCTGTAGAAGAGATCCAACTGATTGATTTTACTCAAGTTTAATGTCCCATCAATGGGCCATTTTTCCTAATCTCCAAAGGAGTACTGAGTCCATGCAATGTTATAGAAGATCAGTGTTTTTCTTTTTTAGATCTTGCAATCCAACTTGATTCCAGTGAGTTAAAAGGCATCCCAAGGGAGAATCCTTGGGGACTGAAGAAGATCCCTTGTTCCGGGCGCCTGGGTGGCTCAGTGGGTTAAAGCCTCTGCTTTCGGCTCAGGTCATGATCTCAGCGTCCTGGGATGGAGGCCCACATCGGGCTCTCTGCTCAGCAGGGAGCCTGCTTCCTCCTCTCCCTGTCTCTCTGCCTGCCTCTCTGCCTACTTGTAATCTCTCTCTCTGTGTCAAATAAATAAATAAAATCTTAAAAAAAAAAAAAAAGAAGATCCCTTGTTCCTAGAAAAGTCGATAAAGTCCATTACCAAAAATCCCCCACAACTCCCTGGTGGTGTCCCACACAGGGTATGTCAGAGGTTCTTGGTGTCAAAGTGACCAGAGGTGTCCCTCTAAGAAGTTGCTGTGAACACTGCCTTGCCTTGTAGGAGGGATGCCGGCGTTCCCCTGCTTCCCCACTGCATTCTAGACTACAAATGGGTGTTGGTGAAAGGACAGAAGTGCTGTGGAGAACCTGCCATTCTTAATCCATGGAAAACACAAGAAAACTTTTACAAGGGGAAATGACCTCATACTGTAATTTAAGTAGTCAGTGGGGGGGCATTAACGAAGCTTGTAAAGATAGAAATCCATCATGATGGAAGTGACATTTCAGCACATGTAGATTTCCCTAGGAAATGGTCGCCAGTGGGGTTTTAATTCAGTCAGGTACTGGTTTCAGCTGGCTGGGAGCAGAGGTCTTGTGGCCAGAAGCAGCAAGGCAAGAGGTATGGAGGTGATCACAGTAGACCCATGAGGGGGAAACCTCACACGGGAGCCTTAAGATTGGTGGCCATCCTAGTGACTCTGCACAGATTGGATGAGAAGAGCAGTAGAAGTCTGGGGCGCCAGGGTGTGAAGGAGTCATGCCCCGGACCCGGTTGGGGATCAGGGCAGTGAATGCGGCCATCAGTCCTGGGGTGCCGGGGCTGGTGGTCCAGAGATGGACATTCCATAGGCACGCGTGCGGCGGAATGTGAAGCTCTATGGGAAGTGGCAGAGAGGTCCCGGTACTGGGCCGGGCGGGAGTGCGGTCATAAGGGGGCGGGGCTGGGGACAGTGTACCCCATTGCCTCACAGGAGAGAAAGAGCAATCATCCAGGAAATGGCTAAGACAGGATACCAGGGGCCTGGAGGTCTACAGAACAGAATGATGAGTTTATCAAACAAGGATCTGCTGGAAGGGCTGCGACCGAGGTCAGCGAAATCCCATTTGGTACCTGCTTTCGGCAGGCCGTATGACCTCGAGACCCATCCATCACCTTCACCTCTCAGAGCCTCACTTTCCTTATCTGAAAAGTGGGGATGAGTAAATGAGATGAGTACTGGAAGTCACTTGACTGAGAGACGGGTATGTGCAAGACCGTCCAACCACGCCCAGGCTCTCCTCCCCCCGCCCTCCTCCTTCGGCCCCTCGCGGGTGTCCTTCCAGAAAACCACGAACTGGGGTGAAATAAGTCAATGCCTGCTTCTACTCCCTTAGAATTAGAGCTGCCCACATGAGAAGTAGCCCCACTACGACTCGTCCCCATGACTCGCGGTTTGGGCTTATTTGAAACCACGTTTGTCTTCTCTGTCCTCAGGGCTTCCTATGAGCAGGCGTCTCTCCTAATCAGGCCGATGCCCTGGCCTCCCATTGCATCCCGTGCGTAGCTGTGCTGGCAGGAGGCTGCCCACCCGGCCCTCGGGGACGCTCTCCCCTCCAGGCCACTTACAAAGGGACGTTTGTGTACCTCTCAGACCCTATATTTTAAGTCAAATCCTTTGGTAAGCCCTCCGCACCTGGCGGGAAAATCCCTCCAGGCATTTGTATGTGAAGGGGAAACAGAAAATCTTCTTCTGATAGAAAAGACCCCTGCAGGCCCTGACAGTCCGCTGGCGAAGGCCTGGGTCAGTCTGGGACCTGTGCTAGAGGAAAGGCCTGGAGGGACGGGCGCTCTGGAAGGCCCTGTTCGACTCCTCCCCGGCACTCCTGTCCGAGTGGGCGGAGCGCACGCCTTCGGGAACAGGGCTAGACTGACCCCAGCCCCTCTCTCACCGCCTCGCTCCGCGGTCCAGGGGAGTGACAGGACCCGCTGCTGTTGAAATCCACCCTCTTACCTCACACGGCGACCCCGAGGGGACCGGAACCCAATGGGATGGGGGCTGAATTGTAAACAACGCCACTGGCTACATGACACTGTGCTTATCTCCGCAAATATTGACTCTGGAGGATCAAACAAGTGGCCAAAAAAACAATAATATTTTCTCCCAGGAAGAAGCTCCTGTTCCAGACAACTAGGACCTAGTGGGGCAGACAGATGGGGACAGGTGGCACCTGCAAGGTTAAGGTCTCCCTCTGGCTTGGGGGTCCCTTCAGAATCACGGATGCCAGGGAAAGAGAGATAGGTGGTCCTGAAGAATGCCAGGCACTCCCTATTCTGGATCCGAGTTTTTTCCAAGGGCAGAGGATTGCTCTAAGAGGCAGGAGCCCCTCGGTCAAGACCAGCTGGGGTTTGGCAGACACTGAGTTGAGCCTGCTCTTGGGACTAGACCTCCTGCCGGGGGCCTTCACGAGTGAGTCTACTCAATCCTCCCAGAAGCCCCGTGAGCGAGGTGTCCTTACCCCATTCTGCAGACAAGGAAACGGAGGCTCCAAGCAGTTTGGTGACCTGCGAAGAATTACCCTGTGGATTACCTGGCGGAGCTGGGCTGGGGACACCCAAATAACAGGTTCTGAAGTGGGCTGTGCTCATTCTGGTTGTTTCAAGCCACGAAACCCATGGTGTTACAACTCAAATGCCCCTTTACCCACCGAAGGTCCAGAGACCAGGATTCTGGACAAAGAGCAGGAACTGAGGTCATTGACTTGGCTGAGCCTCTGGGTTGTTTACTATTTTGTAAAGATGTGGATGGAAATAATTATTGATTCTCCATTCTGGCTCAGGGGCAGGAGGCACAGTTTGGAAAGTATTGGCAAGGTGCCCAAATGCAGGGTGTGTGTGTGTGTGTGTGTGTGTGTGTGTGTGTGTGTACATGTGTGTAATGGGAGTAGGGGATTCACTGGGACTCTAAACCATCCCTTCTTCCCAAACTCCAGACAATGTTACCCCAGTGTCCGGACCGCTGATTATCATTACAATGTAGCAGAGTCCTGAGGACTCTTTTCTCTAGAAACAGAGGGCTGGGTCTCAGGAGGCCTCTAGCTGGGGCGGGCGTGGGCATGAAAAATAATATCCTTAATGAGGATAACAATGAGGAAAAAGAGGCCACGAATGCAGAAAGAGAGAAAGAGACCCACCCCGAGCTAAGCTATGGTGTGACAGAGCAAGGACAACATACGAGATAGAAACAGTTGCGCTGTGGCCAGTTGCAGAGAGGAGAGAGAAACACTTTACAGACAGGGAGGTAAGTACCCACAGGAGGCTGCGGCTAAGAGGAGAGGAATGCGGGCCTATAGAGCAGACTCGGAGCTGCCTCAGGGGCTGGGCAGTGGAAGACACCCCCACAGAGGGCCCTGATGTCCTGCCAACCGCCAGCAACCCCAGAAAAGCAGTTTCCAGCAGGCACCTGCTGTCCACGGCTGAAACCCAGGGGAATGTGGAGTTGAGATGATGGGAGAAGATAAAAGGATTCCACAAACACCCTCACAACCAAGGACCCAGAACCCTGTTTCTAACACCACCTCCAGGAAGCCTTCCCAGCCCACTGTTTAGACTGCAGAGCTCCCTCTGATATATCCAGAGGCTCGTTGTTCCCTTGTTTTGCATTCATAGCTCAATAGAATTATAATCAGGGTTATATTTCCCTATAGGTTCTTTTATTTGTGTTTTTCATGTGGGCGTGTATTGTTTCCTTTAATAGCCTGTACATTTCTCTACTATTTCTGTTAGATTTCTTTGCAGTATCTGGTGCATGGCTCCTGTTCTTTTGAGTATGTACAACACTGTCTATTCCTTCCTCTTTTAGCAATTTATACCTTTTAAAAAATTCCCATGTCTCTTAAATTTTATGCCATTCTCCTGGCCATGTCTTCTATTAAAAATTCCCTCTTCCTTGATAGCTCTTGATCCTGCCCCTTGCCCTTCGTAGGACATTTATTATCTCATGAAGGCAGAGCATTTTTGTTCTCACTTTATAGATGAGGGGACTGATCCTCAGAGACTTGCCTAAAATACTTAACCTGGTCAAAAGATTAAAATACCTTCTACCTTTTGTCCCAATGTATGGTACACAAACTGATTTTAGGTGGTATTCCAAGAAATATCTTTTATTTGGCAAGGTATGTATTTTGTTTTCATGTGTAGAGGAAAAACGTATGTTAAACTTGTGTTTTTAGGCATATTATTGCTTGCAATATTTTATGTAAATAAAATGAGTTGACTTAAAGATAATATTAAGTAAATAACAATCGAGATGGTTCAAAGATATGGCAAAATTAGAAGTCATTTCCTGAGTGACTGATGTTTGGGAAATGCTGCTTGGTGTCAGCTCTGTACACGATGGCACTCTGTTCTTGGGCTTTAATTGCCGGCGTGTGGCCAAGAGGAAGAGGTAGTCTGATGGAGTGACCAGTGCTTGGGGGAGACCTTGAGTGAGGAGGAGCTCTGTTTCTTCAGGCTGCAGTTCTTCATTTGTGGAGACATCCCCGAGGCTGCCCACACATGCAGGGAGAATGGGGTAATCTGCATCCCCTGAGGGGAAAGCCAGGCAGAAGGGGAGTGGGAGGTGGGGAGAGGGGTGCATGGGAGTCAGAGACCAGTCCCAGCCCTCACTGTACTTTCTGTATCTTGGGAAATGCAGGAGAGTGATGGAAGACACAAAAAGAAACACGAAGTAATACAATCGCAGATCTTAGGACAGCCTAGATAGGGCTCCAGTCCTGAGTGGTGGTGTTTGCAGCCACACACAGGGGCAGCTGAGGTTTGCCTCACCTTCGGGAAGGCGTTCTAACGGGAGTGAAGCTAGCACACCTATTCAAGAGGGCCTTCCTCCCGCAGGGAGCTTCTCTCCTCACACTGGCCTTAAAGAACCTCGGAACTGGGGGGGGGGGTCCTCTTGTTCCCCCAGGGAACGATTCTTTGCCACCTCCACTCACCCCCCCACGCCCAATGGCTTAGTTTCCAAACTGGATGATGTCATCCTTCCCTCCCACACTCACATCTCCCTCACTTCCCCCTCAATCCCGCTGGAGCTGGCTCCTGATTGGAGGAGAGAGGCTACGGTTTAATTACAGAGCAAAGGAGAACCAAGGGCTGTCTGTAAATTGCAGTGTGTAGTCTCTACAGCCTTCTCCCGGGCAGGAGAGAGGTGGACAGGCAGAGGGGTGCTGTTCAAACCCATTTCTCACCACCCCTCGGCAGCAATTTTGTAAGAGACCAAACGTGCCTACAGCAACTTCTTACCTTCCCTGACTCTCTGTTGAGGCAAGAGATTTCCTGGAAAGGGGAGTTGGGGCCCCAAAGTGTGTGTGATGTCGAGGGAGGGGAGCAGGGAGCTAGAGAGGACAGGGAGGGTGAGGTCTGTGTGCTCAGCTGGACACGGGGTCTCTGCAGCTTGCATCGCAACACGCCTTTGCAGAGGACTTGGGTTTCATCTGTAGGAGGGGTTCTGTTTTTTTTGTTGTTGTTGTTCTGACTATGGGGGAGGCTGGTGCCCTTGAGGGGCAGGAGGCATGCTGAGCCTGTTCGCTTGTGATTTTATACCGCCAGGGCTCAGAAAAGCTGGCTGGGTCCCCTCCCAGCCTTTATTTATTTAGCTTTGCTTGCTTCTCAGTGGCCTCAAGGGGGTGAGGGTGGGGGTAATGGGGAGATGAGATAATTGTGGGGGCCTGAACAAGTTTGCTCAGACGGTTTTGTGTGGCTGCAGTCCACCAGGCAAGCCAGAGAGAGAGAGAGAGAGAGAGAGAGACCCCTGAGAAGAAAGGGGGCGGGGAGGAGAAAGCCCAAGTGCAACAATGTGAGGAACTAAGAGTGGAGGGGCCCGAGGAGGTGGCCGGGGTGAGCCATCCTGCTCCCAGCTGAGGGCCGGGGAGTGGGGGCAGCCCGGACTACCCAGAGGGGAGGGGGCGCCTGCAGACAGATTTAGGATTAAGAAGTCGGCTGTGCTTCAGAAGCTCCCCCACTGGAATAAGATGGGCTGTTGTTTGCCAGGGCCTAAAAGGTTTATTTAACCATTCCAGATAGAGTATCGCCAAACAGATGCAGACTTGTTCCTCGAAAGAAGAGCTGCGGCGGGGGAAGGGGGGCAGCCCATCTAACGGAGGCAGCAGCCCCGCTCACATTTTCCAGAGATGCTCACCCTGCCTGAGACCTTTGCGGGAAAGCCAGTTGCCAGCCAGTTCTCCCCCATTCTGGGCCAGGACCCCTGCCTTGCCTCCCTCCTCTGAGAAGCGTCTGAGAGTGCCGTGTCCTCTCCTGTCCTGATGACCAGGAGGGTCTGCTGGGGCCTGGCTGAATGCCAGATTCAGACTCTCAGCGGGGGCCGCTGGGGACCGGGCACCTCACTGTGGGCTTCTGGGCTGGAGTGGGGATGGGTCCAAGCCGGGGGAGCTGGGACCCTAGGAGAGGATCAAGAATGTGATGATGGTTATGGAGCTGGCGTCAGGGCATGTGACGGGAGGCGACCACGGGTGGTTGATCGCATTCAGGTTGGGAGTAAGACTCCAGGGTCTGAATGATCTCCTACGGCCTGACGGTCTTCGAAAGGCTGCTCTCTCTAATTAAGGAGGCCCCAATGCAGGGGTCGGCGTACTGCAGACCTCGGGCCAATTCTGGCCTCCATTTGCTCTCGTAAATAAAATGTTACTGGAACATAGCCACGCTGTGAATGTGTTTGAATATCACCCTTGGCCGCTGTGGGCCTGTAATGGTAGACTTGAGTAGTTGTGACAGAGACCACATGAAGCCCGCAATGCCGAAAATATTCACTGAAGGGTCTTTTACTTTTGCTCACCCCTGTTCTAGAGAACTCAGGCTGAAGGATGCTTTGCTCAACCCACCTCCCTTCAGATGCAGTGGGTTGCAAGGTTTTGAACTCATCCAGAATGTCCGCAACATTTTGACCTCAACTGCCTTACAAAAGAAGGGGGTGGGGATCTGATTTGTTGAATGGTAGACCCCTCCCCGAAGCCTGGAGCTCTGCAGTGCTCTGTGTGAAACTGTGAGCTTCAGCAGCTGAAGGAGCGGGTGCCCCGCTGGAGGTAAAAGCTTTGATTTGTTTTATTCCTGTGGGGAAGCCTCTGGAGAGAGGCAGGGCCCCTCGCTCCCCAGGGAACGAGCGGCAGCTTGAGAAGGGGTGGGCGCTGGAGGGACAGCCCACCTAACACTGGGATGTTCTTGTCGGTAAAGAGGGGTGGGGACCGCGCCCGCCATGCCCCCAGAGGTGCCCTGAACAGCCTCTTCTGTCCTGCCTGCCCATCCTGCACCCCCTTGAAGACGAGCTGGCCTGGGGGCTGTCCGACCAGCAGAACGAGGGGGATATGATGCGGTGGGACTTCTCCATGCCAAGATGCCTTGCAACTTCTACTTGTTTTCTTGGAACACTCCCTCTTGGCACACTCCCTCTTGAAACCCAGCCTCCTCATCCTGAGAAGCCCAAACCACATGGAGAAGACTGGCAGGGGGGTGAGGGGGGCCTCTGTGGTGGACCAGCCAGTTCAGCTGCTAGCCAGGAGCCTGCGTTCAGTGCTGGCCAGGTGAGTGAGCTACGCTCCCGGGTGTCCAGCCAAGTCAGGCCTCCAGATGACCCAAGTCCCAGACACCGTCTCTCAGAGCCACGTGAAAGGGCCTGTGTGCAAATTATGCAGCGGAGCCCTGTTAATCCACAGTACCTCGAGAGACAGTACAGATGGTAGTTTGAAAACTTAAGTCTGGGGACGGTTTGTTACACAGGGAGAAGTAATGGGGTGATGGCAGTATGGGCCATGAGGGCCTAGGGGACGACTGTGCCATGCACCTTGATGGTAGCAAATCTGGAGTTAGAGGGTTGGCTCCCAGGGTGGTGGAAAGGTAAGGGTCTGACATCTGGCTCTATTACACGCTATAGATTTTCCTTGATTTACAGTGCAGTTATATCTTGATAAACCCATCGTAAGCTGAAAACTCTGTAACTTGAAAAATTTGCGTGTAATACACGTAGCCTACTGAACATCCCAGCTTTGCATGGCCCACTCAAAATGCGCTCAGAACACTGTCAGCCTACAGTTGTACAAAAGCAGCTCACACAAAGCCACACAAAGTAGTAAAATATTGGAATAGCTCCCATACCTCATTGAGTACTGTACTGAAAGTGAAAACCAGAATGGTTGTATGGATTCAGAATGGTTGTAAGCGTACTGGTTGTTTACCCTTGTGATCGGGGGCTGACTCTGAGCCTCGGCTCCATGCCACTGCCCAGAATCAGGAGAGAAGACCATGCCACTCATCTGTAGCCCAGGAAAAGATCCAAGTTCAAAATTCAAAGTACAGTTTCTGCTGAAGGCATATTGCTTTGGCATCGTTGCCAGTTTGAAAAATTGTAAGTTGAACCATCGTGAGTCAGGGACTATGTGCTGCTGGGTGACTGTGGACTGGTCACTTAACCTCTCTGGGCCTCATCTGACACTTAAGAGAATTTAATGTAATAACAACTGTGCGAGTGCTCTGAGTTTTGTTCCTTTCTCCCTCTGGTCACTGACCTTTGTCGCCTGTGGCTGTGGCCATGCGGGTCAGTGGGACCTCCTTACAGCAGGGAGAAGGTTCTGGGTTCCCTGGCCAGTTCCATACCTTCTTCCAGGCTTCTGAGGCGCCACTGCCCTCTGATGTCTACTTCCATTTCCTTCTTCTTCTTCTTCTTTTTTTTTTTAAAAGATTTTATTTATTTACTTGACACAGAGAGAAAGAGATTACAAGTAGGCAGAGAGGCAGGCAGAGAGAGAGAGGAGGAAGCAGGCTTCCTGCTGAGCAGAGAGCCCGATGCGGGCCTCGATCCCAGGACCCTGAGATCATGACCTGAGCTGAAGGCAGAGGCTTTAACCCACTGAGCCACCCAGGCGCCCAACTTCCATTTCCTTCTTGTTACTCATTTTTTTTTTTCTTTTGGTCTTTTCTGTCACTCTTCATTGCATTTCCTGGAAGCTGTGTGCCTCCAGTTATCCTCTTCCTGCCTCACTGAGGGCCAGGATCTACTCCCACTCCTTTCTCCCCAAGCTTGGGGTGAATTCCTCCTGAAAACACCTTCCCAGCTTCATTTTTTAAAAAAGATTTATTTATTTATTTGAGAAAGAGAGAGATTGAGAGCGTGCTCACGCATGGGCGGGGGGGGGGGGGGCAAAGGGAGAGGGAGAGAGAGAATCTTAAGCAGACTCCAGGCTGAGCCTGGAGTCCCAACGGGACTCGATCTCATGACCCTGAGATCATGACCTGAGCCAAGACCAAGAGTTCCCGCTTACTAATTGAGCCACCTAGGGGCCCCCATCTTCCCAGCTATATCAGAAGAAGGGCTTTCCTGGGCTCACACTGAGGAGCTGTCAGCCTCATGCTCCATTCCCCTACGGTGCCAAAGGACATGGGCCCTGTCCACGTGAGCAGAAAGTAACAATAACAGTGTGATTATCCGTTGCTGAGGGTTGCGTGCCGGGAGGGGGGTTTCATTTACTCTTTGCAGTACCCCTCTGAAACAGGTGCTATTATTATCCTCCCCTTAATAGAGATGGGAAAACCGAGGCTCAGAGAGGTGAAGCAACTTGCCCCAAACAGCACAGCCAGTGAGGGAAGAGGTTGGACCTGCGTCCAGTGTGGCGCCCAGCCCTTTCTCTTAACTCCTCCGCCAGCCTCCGGGGCTCACATTCCCATTCTGATGTTCTTTAGTGTTCTCTCCGTTTGGTTACTTTAAAGTCACCCAGCCCAAGGCCATGCCTTCTGGAGGGCAGGGCTGTCCAGGAGCCTAAGCCAGCATCTGGGAAGAGGCATGTGGTTAAGATGCTCCGAGGACAAAGATGGTGATGGTGATGGGATCTAGTTGCTGGCCGGCCGCTGGAGGCCAGTTCAGGAAATCACCACGAAGCACGCGGCTCTGGCCTCTTACCTATCTCCAAGCACATTTTTCATTTTTTATCTTTTCCATAGCGATGCTCCTCAGATTTTCATTATGGAGTTTCCAAAGAAGGCATCGGATCAGAAGAGCCAGACGTCCCCATGCTTGCTCATTTGGCTCATTTGGCTTTAGGACTTGCCAAGGAAGAGGTACACCGGTCTATGGCAATTCCCAGGGTGTGGACAGAGAGGAGAGCACGCTTCCTCTGCTCAAGCAATACTCTTACCGCTCCCCCCCTTTTTTGCTGCTTTTCTTCCTCCTGAAACAAACAAAACAAAAACAAGACTTTCATATTAGAAACGTCTGCACGTTTTTAGGTGTTACTCGTGGTGCTTAATCATGATGCATGGGCAGGACGTTATGTAACATTATGTGATAAGTTTCTCTTTTAAAATTCATCCCATTCTATCATTTAAAAGGCACTCAGCTTCCTCAGTCATCCGGGAACTGCAAAATAAAACCACAATGCAACGCACCTATATGTCCACCAGAATGGGTATGTTGAGAAAGATGGGCTATGTCAAGTGTTGGCCAGGACAGGGAGCGGATAGACCGCTGATGGCAGTAGAGACGCACCACTGACTTTGCAAAGTCAGTGTCCTCTACCTGTCCTCTATCTACTAAAGCTGAACACGTGGATCGTCCATGACCCAGAAATTCCGTATCTAGTAGAGCTGCAACAAAATGTGCGCACGTGCTCAACAAGCAGCATGTTCTGGAAGGTTCGCAGCAGCTGTGTTCGGAAGAGTCAAACACAGGAAACTATCCAAATGCCCATCGACAGTACCACGGATAAATAAATTGTGGTAGAGTCATGGCATGGAACACTACCCACAACGTGAAGGAACCAATAACTAACTACATATAAGAAAGACTACTGATGAATTTCACCAGCGTGATGTGGAGCATTTGCCAGAGACAAAAAGACTGCGTGGTGTATGTTTTCATGTATGTGAGATGCAAAAAGAGGCAAAACTCATCCGTGTTTGTAGAAGTCAGGGTAATGGGGTGCTGGACGTAATACCAGAAGGAGGCGCAAAAGGGGCTTCTGGGTGCTCTTTATGTTTGTCCTTCCTTCCTTTCTTTTTCTTTCTGATTTTTATTTATTTGATAGAGAGAAAGAGAGTGACAGAAGGAACACAGGCAGGGAGAAGCAGGCTTCCCGCTGAGCAGGGAGCCCAATGCAGGGCTCCATCCCAGGACCCTGGGATCATGCATGACCTGAGCCGAAAGCAGACGCTTAATGACTGAGCCACTCCAGCGCCCCTGTGTTCTCTTTCTGCACTTGGGTGCTCGCTACAGGAAATTTGTGAACATTTATCAAGTTCGTGGTATGTGCACTGTCTTGCGTGAACAGTACATTTCAATACAATGTTTAAAAAAATATACTTCTCCATCCGATGACTTAATGGAAATAAATCTCACCTTGGGTCTGGCTTGCCTTTAATATTTCTCTTTAGACTGGCTCATCTTTTGTTAACCAGAGGAGTAGGCCCGGCTCAGAGGCTTTCAGTGGGCAACAGTATCCAGCTCGAATGGAATGGCATTGTTTTGTTTTCATTGTGTTTATTTTTACGGTTGCCATCTATATATGGCCATCAGTCCTGGCTTTCCATTTATGGTAGTGATATACCGTTTATTTTAAAAATAGCTTTTAGTTGCTAAGAAAAAAAAAGCGATCTGACTTAACATTAAACAAATATTATGTAAATAATAGTACAGGTGGTACTTGGTTAAGGTAAACCTCGTGAGGGCGGAGTTTGTGAAACACTTTTCAAATGGAAAAAGGCAGGGATTAGGGGGAGGGCAGAAAACCAGTTTCAGCCTGTCCCCATCAATCAACAAGTCCCCACCGCCTGGCATCTTCTCTCAGGCCTAAGCACATACCCTTGACAGAGGACTCACGAGCAATTTAAAGTAAGGTATGCTTCAGAAGCAGTGGGCACAGCAGGGACGAGAAGGACAGAGAGCCTGGTTTCACTCAACAAATACTTACCGAGCCTCTGTGTGCCAGGCACTGTTCTCAGCCCTGCGCGGGCAGTTAGAGAACAAAACGGTGGGTCAAGTCCCCTCCACCTCTCCAGGCTTCGGATGACACAGAACCTTCTGGTAGCAGAAAGCTCCAGGCTTTCTGGAGGAGAACTCTGAACCTCACAGGGGTTAGGACTTAGAAAGATGGGGTTGGTGGTGGCGGTGGTGTGTACAGGGGTAAGGGCGATAAAACTGACTCTTCCCCAGGGAACTAGGAGAAAAGAACTGGGGTCTGGCCATCAGACTCATTCAAGAGAAATCTCGAATGTTTTGCATTTGTCAAGCTAGCCTCACTTTGTTCATCTCCACAGTTCTTGGCTAAGATACCAAGAACTTTAAACAGAGCTGGAAAGAGAATGATTCTCAAAGGGTCCGTGAGGAGCTGAATGAATGAGTGAAGGTCTCTTCTATCCACTCTGCTGGACGTCATAATGGAGAATGAGAAGTACTGCCCAGAGTATTTTTAGAGAAAGTACTTTTCATCCATTCACTCACTTACTTATTCATTCAACATATTTGTTTGAGCACCTACTAGGTGCCAGGCATGGTATTTTAGCCCTGTGTCCTGTCCACATGGTAACAGCTAGCCACCTGTGGCTATTATTTAAACTTTTGGCTAGTTCAAATTGAAATGTGCTCTAAGCAGAAAATACACCTCAGAGCTTGAGGATTTCGTATGAAAAAAGGAATGCTACACCTTTCATTGATAATTTATAATATCGATTATGTATTAAAATGATATTTTGAATATATTGTGTTAAATAAAGTATTAAAATGGGTTTCACCTATCTCTTTTTACTGTATTTTAATGTGGCTGCTAGAAATTTGAAAATTGCACCCGTGGTTCACATTTCTGCTTTGCATTCGATTTCCACTGCACCGTGTTATGCTAGGCACTGTCCCTATGCTGAAGGCACTCAGAACCTAGTGGGTGAGGACAACAGGAACAAATGCTACCAGGCAGGTGCAAGGAGCCAGGGCACACCCAGGAGGAGAGATGACTCTTTTTAGTTCAGATCTGCACTAGACACAGCTCTACGGCCTTCTAGAAGTTCAGATCCGTCTATTTCACTCCTCTGCTCAAACACGGACACTGCATCCCCTGCCTGCTGAATGAAGCCATGTCTCTTCACAAGTCAAGGGGTTTTCCTGCCAGTGCCCCCCACCCCCAAGCTCCCTGCTGGCCAGAGTGGACCTCCTTTCTCCAACCTTCCTTTCCCACTTTGCTGTCCTTGTTTTGGCTGGTTCTTTTGTTCCCAGTGTCCTTGCTATCCCCGTGTTTCCCCGGGTAGATTTCTAAGTTTAGATTTCAATTCTGATTCACCCATGACCCCCCAACCTTCTTCAACCATGTCCCCCCCCCCACTCCTCCAAGCCTCTGACAAACTAGTGGTTTGTTCATCTTACCAAAATCTTCACCCCAAACACTGTTAATTTCTTAAGTCACTTGCCTTCCCCGGGGTGTCTCACTCACCTCCAGGACCAGGTGGCCACTTGGCGAGCAGTTGTCAAGTGCAGGCAAATGGCTCTGAGTCCTAAAGTTAGAGCTGGCACGGAGGGCTCTGGGGGTGGGGGTGGAGGGTGGCAGAGGCATTGGGAAATTACACCTAGGAGTCAGCCTAAGGGTGCATCTCTGGTCAAGAGAATCTCTCTGACAAGGGTCTTTGTTAGGGTCACAACCTAGGGACGTGGGTGATAATTAAGGCCCGGTCCAGCCTGGAATGCTGGGCGTTGGGGGCAGCAAGGAGAGATGAGTCAGTTCAAATCAAAGAGAACACGGAAGGGAGGCCATCCTTGTCCATCTGCATTGTCCCAAGGCCCTTCCCCCTGGGCCTCCTCTCACACCTGGCAGTCTGATCTGACCTCTCCAAGACCCCAGGAGCGGGGTGTTGGGGGATATCTCCTGCAGCAAATCCCTCTGGATCAGGGAGAGGGGCAACTAAGGGATTCCTTTGGGGGCGGTCAGGCAGAGAAGGGAGCAGGTTTCTCAGCGCCCAGAAATTGCATTTCTGGTAATTACACGTTAGCAGATGCTGGCAGGGTTGGGAAACTGCACTGGTCACCAAGAGGGGCTGTTCAGGCTGAACTGGCCTAGTGGATGCGAACCTGCTTCTTCTTCGTACCAACTCACTGATCTCCAGAGGCATTTCCCCAAGCAACATGTCCGGCACCGAGTGGAACCCTGAGGATGGAGGGAGATGGTGCGAGCGCACTGAAATCGCCCTGAAGGTCAAGACTCCGTCTTAGGTCCTTTGCATTGCCCCAGCAGTTAGCCCAGTGCCGGCCACGTGGGAAGCACGCAAACTAAGTCCTTCCTTCCGAACTCAGCTGAAAACAGGAGACAAAAGCACCCACTTTTCTCCACTCCCGCGCGGATCCTATCCAACCCCCAAGTTACTCGCATTCCCCGGGAGTCAGGGAGCCCGGGGTG
>LNAC01000275.1:2093847-2141809 GCA_002007465.1 Ailurus styani
CGCCCGCGCGCCCTGCGCGGAGCTGGTCCGCGAGCCGGGCTGCGGCTGCTGCTCCGTGTGCGCGCGGCTGGAGGGCGAGGCGTGCGGCGTCTACACCCCGCGCTGCGCCCAGGGGCTGCGCTGCTATCCCCACCCGGGCTCCGAGCTGCCTCTGCAGGCGCTGGTCCTGGGCGAGGGCACTTGCGAAAAGCGCCGCGACGCCGAGTACGGCGCCAGCCCCGAGCAGGTTGCAGGTAACGCGCACTGGGACAACTAGTTCGGAGAAACTTGGAGGGCAGCGGAGCGCGGGCCGGGGGCCGTTCGGTGGGGGAGCGGCGTGCGCCCGGAGCTCCGAGACCGCTTTAGCGGAGGAACGGCGGCGTCCTCGACCGGTTGCGGGCGACTGGTTGGGAGGGGGACCCGAAAGTCGGGCCCGGGGAGGGGAGCTGGAGTTAGAGCGTGCGGGAGAGCCCTGGCTGCTTACCGGTTTGGTCGGCATAAATGGGCAGAGGAGAGGCATCCCTGTTTCCGTAGTCTTCCCCGGGTGGACGTACCTCGACTTATATTTTGGAGGGGGGATTTACTGGGGAGGAGGGTGTCGGCCAGACTCGGGGGGAGTAAGAACTTGAGGCTTCACCGGGGCACAGCTTGAGTCGGTGACCGCCGACCGAAGGTTCCTGGAAAGGTCTGGGTGGAGGACATACTGGGGGGCGGAGGCTGGCGGGTGCGGGTGACTTCGGGGACCTGTGGTGAGATCGGGGCGCTCGGAGAAGGGCGGCAGCTCGTCGAGGGACCCTTCCATCTGGGATGGTGAGGTGGAAAGAAAGGACTGGGTACTTTGCAGGGGGCGTTGCTTAGGGGAGAAATGCACACGAGCGCAGCTCTTGTTCGGTGGAGGACGAGGAAGGCTCGCGCTTCTCGGTCCGGTGGAACAATAAGAGAGGGGGCATTTGGGAGACTCAGCCCAGCAGTTGAGTCCCTGTAACTTCAGCCGGGTCGCGGGCTGCCGTCCGGGGGCGGGGGCAGCCGTGCTGCTCACTTGAGCATCTGGGTCCCTGGGCGGAAGGCAGGGCGATGCCTGGGCGCTGGACGGGGCTGCTCTGACCGCGGGGAGGTGTGACCCCCGTCCTAATCCGGGGGGATCCTCCCTGTCCGGTGGAATGGGGGCCCTGGGAGGCTTTGTAAGGAATCCTCATCCCACCCAAAAGGTTTCTGAGGGACACGACCAGGCCGTCAGAATCCCACTTCTATTTTGGTTATTGTTTTTAAAAATTACAAAAGCCTCCCGCCCCAGTGGTCTGGAGGAGACTGTAATTATTTTCTTTCTTCTTGGAGACAGTTGGGAAATGTGTCCACTGCCTGCTGCTCTTGTTTTAAAAAGCAAGCGAGTCTGACCAAGTTCCTCAAGCTTTAAAAAAATGAAAGAAAGACAGAAAGAAAAGGGATACGTGAAAACATTCTTGCTTGTAAGCTTCTGTGGTCATAGTCATGCCCCCCCCCCCCAGCCCCCAAGACCCTCTGGCCTCCCCACCCTTCCTCTACCCAGCTATTGTTTTTTCCCCCCGTTCTCCTTGGAAATGGAATAGGGGGTCAGAGTTGAAATCTTTCTTCTATTTCTCTGGCACATTTTGACCTTGAGTGCAGAGCAAGTTAGGGCTTCCTCAGAGGGAGCTAGCAGAAACGCTGAGTCCCTTTCTTCTCCCTCCGCTTGCTTCCCTCCCCGCCCGCCTGGCCTCCCAAGTTAACCCTTCCCTCCTGCTTCTCTTAGGAAGTGATAATAAAAGGAACAGATTTGGCCCCGCCTTCCTCCTCTGTGGCCCCCTCGCGCCTGCCCCCCCCTCAGCCCCCCCCCGGAGGTATTGTGCTTTTTGAACCGAACTCTGACAAACTAAACATCTTCCTCAGCAGGGTGAACTTTTCCAAAGACCTCCAAGTTCATAGACTCCTTTGGATTCTGACCGTCTTAATAAAGTGCGTGGTACAGGTCCTCCCTAAACGTACTTTTTTCACCCTTCATCCTTCTCACTGGCAGCTCTCCTGCTTCCAAGCCCCAGAACAGATGCGGGAGATTCTCCCCATTCACTCCTCCCTAGAGCCCGAAGGGGGGGGAGTTGTCAGGGGAGTCCAGGGACAATGGGGTGAGTTCATGGGAAGAATGTCACTCTGGATTTTCTGCCTGGTTATGGGACTCCTTTCCGCCAGCCAGCCCCAGCTGCCTCCTCAGCCCTCTCCTCGCAGTGCCCAGACAGACGCCTTCCGCATTTTTCTCTTGTGCTCCAGACTGGGAAGAGGGGACACTGGGGGTGGGGGGTGGGAGCTAGATGCGGAAGCTGGGTGGGCACCCTGGAAGTGTCCCAGAGCAGGGTGCTGAGGTGTGAGGAGGGCTGGGCGAAAGGGGGCACTGCAGGGAGAAGCCTGGGCTGGCAGGGGTGCAGGGAAGAGAGGGGCAAGTTTTGAGGCTTCTGTGCCGGAGAGGGTCTTGGGCTGAGGCAGGGGCGTGGCGCTGCCTGGAGAGCCCTGGGGTCCGGTTTGGGGGGGGCGGTGCGCCGAATGTGGCCCAGAAGAGACCGTAGTCCTGAAAGCTGCCTCCTCCCCGCTCCACCTCCCATCCCCTTTTCTCCCCTCTCAGAAGAACGAGCTCTCTCCCATTCCAGACTGCATTCCTCTTTGAGCAGGTTGCTTTTGAGAATTTTAAACATACCCTCTTTTTTTGAGGCAGCAAACCCCAGCAGTTCCGGCTTCGCTGTTAGCTCTTTTGTCTTTGTTCCCAGGACTCAGGGGCTGTGTCGCTGACTTCCTGGGGACGGCTGGGATGCCGGGGGTGGGGGTGGGCACGTCTGTGGGGTGCTGAGCCTCCATCCCTTGGGGGTGATGGGTCGGGACTGGCTGGTTCAGAGAAACTCAGAAGTCAGACTACGGGTTGGACTAGGTGAGCGAGCCTGGAAGAAAAAGGGGAGGGGGGCCCCTGAGATCTGGTGAGGTCTGATCTTAACAGTGTGTGGGCGTGTTTGCTGGTGGAGTGGGCAGAAGTGCCTAGAAATGTTGGGGTAAGAGGAGGAAGTGGGCTGCCTTTCAGAATTCAGGGCCGGCGGGGCGGACTGGCTCCCTCCGCATCTCCCTGCCTCCTTCCCCGCCGTGTACAATGCCTGGGATTATGCCGAGGGGCGGAGCCGCCCAAGTGGCCGTCTGGCCGGCTGCACATATAAAGGTGCTATAGAAATGTGCAGTCATTCAAAGTCCCAGGGCAGGCGGGCGGGCGGGCGGGTCTGAGGAGCCTTTGCATCTGCAGTTGCTGGGGGAGCAGAAAGGGGGGCAGAGGCGAGCACTGATTTACAGTGGTTCAGTGCAGCTTCAAAAAAGGGGAGAAAAGCAATGGGACTTCTGGCTCAAAGCGCTGCTTTGCATCTTGTCTTGCATAAATTTGCATACTGAGTTCAAAGTCGTAAAATAGACTTGGGGAATGAGTGGGACCCACTGTCACTGATTGCTAACACCACTACCTTCCGCCACCCTCCCCCCTTCTGGACAGAACACCCAGCACTAGCCCCGCTAAGCTGCTCGGCCTGAGTCACCATGGTGCGTTGGAAGGAGGAGGTGGGGGAGCTGAGGGCTCCGGGAAGGGGAGGGTTCCTGGGCCACCCGACCAAGCAGGGTGTGGCTGTGTGCCTTCTGGCCTTGGAGGGAGGTCTGGTCTGGAGGGTGTGGCTCCCCAGGTTGGAACCGGCAGGGCAGGCAGTGTTGGGCTGGTGGCCTCCTGTCTGCCATTGTGCTCCTCCGAGGGCTGGAATTTGAGGAAGTCATGGAATCAAGGTTTTTTTGTCTGCAATCCCCTTACTCACCTTCCACTCTGTCCACATGGTTCACCGTCATGGTTCCCTTTGTGTGGTAATAACCATCCTATCCATTCCTCTGACAAGGTATTTGAAGAAGCTTCAAGGAAACACAGCCCTATGTAACTAGGTCAAAGAATTTTATAAAAACATTGCTGAGGAATCTCTGAATTAGCATAGGTATCGGTGTCTAGGGGAAAGAAGAATCTATGCGTTTGCGGCCACTGCAAGGGTCTGTCTATGCAGTGGTTCTTGGCCAAGTTGGACCATTGAGTTTCCTGGCAGGCAGAGGGAAGAGGGAAGCTTAGACGGTTCTAAGATTTAGCTTACTTCAGCACAGAGCTTTAAACTGAAATTTTCAGGCAAATCATTCCTTTGGGTTAGGGGGATTACATGGAAGTTAGTCCTAGAAAGATGCCTACTGGTTACTTGGGAGCAGGAGCATATTTGGTCCCCATTTTCTGGCATTCGAGGGCTTCCTTGGAGAGAATCCCTGTACTGTAGCCCATTAATCAGGTTAGCTTCTAGTTGGGTCTCACATTAGCTGTTCTCTGCCATAGCAAACTGGATGCACAGTCACTAAATTTTAATATAAGGAAGTTCCAAAAATTCTTGGTTCCAGTGAAATGCAAAATAGGATGACAGTTCCTGGTGGGGGATTGGTGGGGGCACAGCAGGGGCTGCTGAAGGGAATGAAGGAGGAGCAGAAAATGTGCAGGCTGTGCCCACATTTGATTTTGTTGTTGATCCTCCTCACATACTACAACACGGTACCAACAACAGCAACAACAACAAAAGGCTTGGTTATTATTATTTTTGAAGAGCCTCCATCACCAGGGGCTGCATTTCATTTCAGTCTGTCCCTTCTTAGTGTTCCCAGTCCCCCATTTTCTTCCTTGCTTAATCCATGCTGCTTTCCTAACCCCCTCTCCCGGGACCCCCATGGCTCCCCTATTCCTCTCCCACTATGGCTGGGTCTTGAACACCTGGCTGGATGCTGAGTAAGCGGGTAATGCTTGAGAAATGCACGGAAGATAGATCTACCCCAGGCTTCCACAGGACTCCAGGTAGGTGCAGACCAAGTAGGTGATGGGGATTGGAATGCTGGAACCAAATCTCATTCTGGAATGAGGAGGGTGGTTGGCGGAGGTACAAGGGGCTGGCTTTGTGGGGTGGGGGTGGGGGGGGCAACGGCCACATCCCCAAGGGGCTTTGTGCTAGCGCTGTTCTCCCTGCCACCGAGGCAGAGAGGAGCAAGGTTAAGCTTTTAAGTCACCAGGGGAGCTGGTGTTCTGCTTGGCAGATGTTCTAGGCCTCTCTACTCCTTGCTGTCTCTGGCCAGCGTTTTGCTGAGATGGCAGGCAGCTGCCCGGGGTTCGGTCGCCTTCCCATCTGTCCTCGTCCGGTCATGAACTGGCTTCCTAGCCTGCTTTGCGTCCTGTCTTCCAAGATCCCTGTGAGGGAGAGAGGGAGGCTTTTTACCTCCACGTTGCAGCCTTGGACTCTGAGGCTCAGTTAGGGGACGCCTGAGCAGGTAAGTCAAGAGTTGAGAGGCTGCTGACCTTCCTTTTGTTCCCCTCCACCCTCATGGTCAAGCAAGGGGGTGGGGGCGGCTGTTGGCAGCAGAAGCCTTTGACCCTGTCAGCCCGCAAGTTCGTTCCTGGGCACCTGCCACGTACGGGCCAGGTTCGGCTGTTTGCATTCCCTCAGCTCCACCGGGAGGCCCACGGCCTGGGGACTTGAGAGAGGGAGATGACAGTGTGTGGCAGTAGGGAGAGACAGAAGGGTCCCTGGGTGGGGTGAGCAGAGCTGGGGGCCTGTGCCGTCATGGGGACCGGGTTCCGCTGCAGACCTGACTTCGAGAACCTGAGTGCTGATGCGCGTGGGCCTTCCTCAAATACCAGTTTACCAGTTGGCGGAAAGGGGGTGCTTGCATCTCTCCAGGGGTGTGTGGGAGGACAGCTGTGGTGCTGGCGAGCGTCCGGAACAGAGTAGGTGCTCACACACGTTGGCTGCCTTGATCGCAGCGGGCTGTGTCTCCTCCCTGACGCCTAGTGAAATGGCCTTTGGAATGAAGGCCACACCGCTGTGCCTGGCCGGCCACGCGTCTCCCTGGAGGTTTTAGCGTGGTGCTTCGTGGCCTCTTGGTGTGACTCCACTCTGGCTCAAAGCCCAGTTTCCAACCACAGGCTAGCCACCCAAAGAAGAGATGTGTTCTCCCCGGGCCTCCGTTTCCTTATCTGTAAATCAGATATTGATAGTACGGTGGTGCCTGCACGCGTGTGTGTGTGTGTGTGTGTGTGTGTGCACGCACGTGAGCGCACGCTTGTGTGTGGAAAGCTAGATAATACAGACAAAACTAAGCACTTTGGTTTTTTTTTTTTTTGTAACACATCACATGCTTTTCATCTTTTCACGCGTAAAATGGAAATATCCATCCCTCTGGCCTACTTTCACAGACCATAGTTGAGCTGTTTGTAGAAAGGGTAAGGAAACTGTACTTTAAATACAGTATAAGTAGATTTGACGTCAAACAAGTGGTTTGAGGTGAGCAGGCTTCCCGTTTTTCAGGGATGAGTTAGGCAGTGCTCTTTAGGGCGCATCCCCTGATGTCTGGGGCTGACCGTTCTTGATCTGGGAGCTTTCAGCCTTTAACCCCTCAGTTGGGGGGTTGTGGAGGGACTGTGGGGACAGAAGTGGCCCCAGGTTTGGGACACTGGGTACTTGTGCGGCTTGCAGCTCCTAAGCTGGGTTCTGCCTTCACCTGGCTGGCCCACCTTGAGGCCCCAGCTGTCCCGCTGCAGGTATTCGGAGGACCAGAGGATCCCTGAGGCCATGGTGTTCAGGGGTGGGAAGCTCCTTCCTCCGGGAACAGCCCCCTGCAGGAACGCTACTGGGACCCAGGCTTCAGAACAATAGGGTCAGGTGGGAGTCAGCCTGGTCTTTCTTAACACACCGAGTACCTAGAGCATGGGCCAGGGTGCGCAGTGGTGAAGTTGTCCGAGCCAGGGAAGGCTCCAGGGTGCCCGTTTCCTGCTCCAGGAAAATGGGCTCTCACATCTATCCTGTCTGAGCCTCGGTGCCAGAAAGTTGAACGTGATCCTGGCAAAGACATTGGGCGTTCTGTCCAAAAAGTGACGTGTCCTTACCACGCCGTCTGCAGAGTGGACCTCACTCCGAGTTGGGGAGCAGCCTCTCATTTCTTTTTTTTTTTTTAAAGATTTTATTTATTCATTTGACACAGAGAGAGAGATTACAAGTAGGCAGAGAGGCAGGCAGAGAGAGAGGAGAGAGGAGGAAGCAGGCTCCCTGCTGAGCAGAGAGCCGGATGTGGGCCTGGATGTGGGCCTCGATCCCAGGACCCTGGGATCATGACCTGAGCCGAAGGCAGCGGCTTTAACCCACTGAGCCACCCAGGCGCCCCAGCCTCTCATTTCGAAGGGGTTTGATGGGCTCTCCACAGGAGTGCGGGGCGAGGGGGTGTTGGGGAGAGTTTTTCCCGGGCAGTGAGATTCTTCCTAGTGTCTGATTCCATCTGTGGTCCCAGGAAGCCCTCTGAGTGACCGCCTGTCTGGGCATAATGATAATGACGACCGTGTTCTGGAGCCTCTGGTGGAAGGGAGGCCCCAGGAAGCAGAGAAGGGGATGCTTGAATCTTCAGTGGTCAGCAGAGGCGTGTCGTGAAACCCTGGGCCGTTGGGACAAAGCACAGCATTTGTCACTGGGAGTCTGAGGCGGCCAGTTCCTTAGACTCTGAGCGCCTTCCTGATCGTGGGCAGGGAGGCGCGGAGAGGAGAAGCCCGCTTTACCGATGGGGCAGTCGATTCAGAGAAACTTGTCGGCTCTCAGGGTAACTGCCCCCCACCGCCACCCCCACAATGAGTAGAGTGTCTGGGCTACGGGTTTTTTTTTCCCCCTCCTGGAAAGTGGACCATCCCCCTGTGCCCCTCCCCCTCCTCCTGGGCCACTCCTGTCCTTTAACAAAGCCAGGGAGGATCTGCTCTGGCTCAGCTCCGGGGTGTCAGTCAGGGCGCAGAGGGAGACCTTGCTCCGAAAGCCGCCTCCCCCGGAAAGAAATACAGAGTCGACTGTAGTCAGGAATTGTTTCTCTCCCCCCCTGTTTTTAGTGGGGGGAGGGGACACTTGGCAGCCTGTGGGGCCCCTTCTGGCTGTGAGCCCCACATCTCTTCCTGGCTGTTGGGAGGCAGGGCAGGAGTGGAGATTGGGGAGAAGGGGCAGGGGCTGGCCGGCCTCCAGCTGTGGGGCAGGAGAATTGGCCCATGGTGCCCCCCTCCCCCCACTTAGTTGGCCTGAGCGGAGCAGAGCCTGGGGTTCCTGATTAGTGAATGGGTATAGGTGTGTCAGCCTGCGTTTCCTTCAAGGAGCTGGGTGCTGGGAGGGGAGGGCCTCAGAGCCCCGGAAGGCCTCAGCAAGTTGGGGAGGCTTAGCACGTTGAACCCCTAAAAGGAGTCAAGGAGGCGGGGCCTTCCAGCAGGAGGGATCTGAGCTGGATTGTGGGGTGCAGTGAGCAAAGGGTCTGCCCCAAAGGGTAAAGGACAAAATAATGGTAATTAAAATCGCTTTCTTCTACATTGTCCACTTTGACCAAAGTGCCTGTAGGGGTTTTTTTTTTTTCCTCCAGATTACCTAAATTTAGCCTCAGGATTCTCCCCACTTGACAGATGAAGAAATCGAGGCTGCATTCTGGTTCCAGTGCCAAGGCAAGTGCAGACCGGAGTGGAGTCTGGGTCTCCAGATGCTTGTCCCAGGGCCCCATTCCCTCAGACTCAATGCCTGCAAAGCAGCAGTGAATTACATTTATTGCTGCTCGGAAAAGCTCCTTTTCCCTGGGAGGTGGTAATTAAGGCATAACTTCTCAAAAATGTTCCTGTATGCAGCTCCCCAGGAAGTTTCTTTCAGGTCTATTGTCTTGACTTCTGGATGGAAATGCCAAGTTGCAGGCGGGATGGTGCAGTTGCTTTTGGAAAGTGCCTGAGGCCAAGATAAAAGAGGGCCCTGTCTCTGCGACTGCCACTGCCTGATAAGGCCCTGGGTCGTTTCTATAGCAACAGCGACAGGAGGTACGGCTGGTGGGAGGAAGGGGAGCGGGGTTGGGATGGGTGTGGGGGATCAGAAGGGCTTTCCAGGGAAGACAAGGTCCTGAGGTCAGGAGGGGACGAGGTGATAGGGAACAGAAGGAGTAAAGTCCTGGGGTTAAAAGCTGCCAGTTGAGTCTGTCTGTAGATGACGCCCATGAGCAGACGCCAGCCTGGTTGGTTAAGAGCTACAAAGCCCAGCAACCTGGATTTGGTGTTGGCTTTGCCATTGACGACGTGGCTTTGTGCAGTTGGCCTCAGACACTCTGGCTGGTTTTTTTTTTTTTTTTTTGGTCAAGGTGAGAAGGGATAAGAAATTATCAACCTCCTGTGATTGCCTGATGATAAAACGAAGTTCTGTCCACAAAGCTCTTAGCCCAGAAACTGCGATAATCGGATGATGTCATACACATTCTCCTTCCTTCTTCCTCTCATCGCAACACACAGAACAGGAGGAGAAGGCCTGTTTTTCTGTGTGTTCTGATTTGCCAAGTGTATTAAGAACAGGGACTGAAGGATCCAGTTCAGAGGAATGGCTTCTTCCGTGGGGTGTGGCTTCCCTGGATGGCTGCCCTTGGCTTTGGAAAGTCCAGAATGGGGTTAGTGGTGGAGGGTTTTCCTGTGGGCAGTCATGGCCTGTGATGCCATGGCCACTCACTACGGTTCTACCAGTGGTTGAGAGCGTGGCCGTTTATGCCCCAGAGGTGAGGCTTCTCCCTTGAAACTCTGCGGGTTGTCTCTGGTTCCCTTTGCTGCGTCTGCGCCCAGAGAGCACAACCAGGCAAGACCCCAGATGTGATGCTGTCTTCTATCAGACACAGTTAGTGAACTTTTAGTTGAGAAAAAAGAAAAGCATGGTGACCTATTTAAAGACACTTATTTATATTCAGGACACTTCTTGTGCTGGTTTTGAGAGTGTGGCAGGCAATCCTGGACATCTCTACAGGTTTTTAGTTTCTGTTCACACCCTCGGGGTTCAGTTTGTCAGGCCCACAGTCCCTGGGAACAGTGTTCACGGGGATGGAGAAGAGGCGGCCGGAAGGGGAGGGCGGGAGGAGGCAGGTGGGTAGGTAGGACTCCGTCTTTATCACTCTGGGAGCTGGTCTGTGGGGTCATATCCTCCGAATGGAGTGTGGGAACACTTCATTTGCTGACCGCTTTTTTTTTTTTAAACTCCTGAGTACTCTTGCTGCTCTGGGGCCCAGTTGGTGAGGGAGAGGCCAGAAAAGTGAGGATTAAATAGAACACGAAACCCTAGCCCAGAGAGTGGTGGGATGGTGTTCGGGGAGTTGGCTGTCCTGATCCTGGGGTTTAGACACGGATGGAGCACGTACCATGTGCCGGGGCCAGGATGTAAAGATGCACTTGTCACGCTCCTTGGAACCAGGGGAGCCAGAGAAGCATTTCGTTTTATTTAAAACCAGCTTTTGGGTAAGATTTAATTTTGTTCTTTTACGTAATCTCTGGATCCAACGTGGAGCTCAAACTCATGACTCCGAGATTAAGAGTCGAGCAGTCTACCGACTGAGCCGGCCAGATGCCCCAAGAGAGGCATTTTAAAAAGTTGAATAGTAACTATGAAGAAACTTAAGTCAGTAGAGATGATATATAAATCGAATGCAAGTAAACGGGGCAGCTTTTAGCCTTTTGACCAAGGCTTTTGGGAAGTTCTTTAGGTGAAATAATGAGACCTCTTTCTGGTGAATAGTCACAGAAGGAAGAGAATCCAATTTGACGGGTATCTCCTTCCGACTTGGAAGGCACCATCTTGTTCTTCCAGAAAAGTAAATTGAGCACACCAAATGTCCTTCCTGCCCTCCTTTCATTTTTTCATAGTTTTCTTTAAAGCGCTATGGATGCGAAGTCCAAATTTGCATCTTCAAGAAGCTCCATCCTTTGGAGGAGGAAGGGAGAGCAGGGACCCAGGCTCTTTGCCAGTGTGCTCTGGTTAGGGAGCTGTGAGAGAAGCGGAGTCAAATAAAAGAGTGCTTTGCCCAGGGATGGTCCTTCATTGTCTCGGTCCGGTGGCCCTTGGACACTTGGAAGCCATATTACCCTTCCTCCTTGAAAGGTTCCTCCTAAACTCCACCAGAGCAAGTCTGCAGTTTTTTCCCATCTGCAGTGTGTTATCTGTTTTAGTCCTTCCCCTGAAAGTCTTGAGTGGCTTCTACCCAGGATTGCTCCTCTTTCAGTTTAAGGCTCTTATCTCTCCGGGCCTCAGGGAACTGGAAAGGCTGCCTCCCTTCCGCTGGGCATGACTGGCCCTTGGGCACCTGCACCACGTCACACCTGTGGGCATCCCCGGTGCCCTGTGGGCTGCCCCACGATGAGCTCATCCACTTGGCTTTCCATTCTCAGGCCTGCACTGCACCATCTTGATTCCTTCGTTGTCCTCTCCTTGACTCATTGACTATCTTCCACTCTCTGGGTTTTCCTCTGACTCATTTCCCAGTTCTTCATGCCACAGACACCTCGCCAGGAGCCCATGGTCAGTCTCTGGCAGGCAGGTGACCCTGGTGACACTGCGGTGGCCTCAGAGTGCCAGTGAAGTTGGCCATGTCACTGACGTTAAGCCATCTTGCACCCAGTGGTGCAAGGTTTTGGAGGCACCCCAATGTACTGATACCCCTGCTTGGCAAGGAGAGGGAGGAATGAATGTCACGAGGGAAGTGACTTGTAAGAGAAAATAGTTGCACAGCGCCCGCCAGCTTGGCGGAGCGTGCAGCTCTTGATCTCGGGATTGTGGGTTCGAGCCCCACGTTGGCTATAGAGATTTCGGATTACTTAAAAATAGAATCTTTAAAAAAATAAAATGGTAAAAATGCAGACAAGTAATAGGAACCATGCAATAACATCAGTCTGCTACCTGGAACTGGAGTGGGGGATATTTTGTCCCGTTGGCTTCATGTCTCTTTAACCGATGGAGCCACCCAGGCATCTCTTAAAAAAAAAAAAAGTGTTTCCCAATAGCTTTCCCCACCAGCTTCTTGTTGCTGTCCCTTGTCCCCAGCATTCATTCCTTCGCGTTTCTGTTCTTTGGCTAAACAGGTTTGCTAATAGATGGCCAACATCTAGAGTTGTTCTCTGAAAATAAGTTATGTGTGCAAAAAGGTCTTGTTCTGCAACTTTTTCTCTGTCAGTATTAGGTTTGGAGATCCGTTGATGATCACAGGTCCAGGCGATTCTTGTCAACTGTTTTGTATTATTCCACTGTATTTACCCTCCTGAATTTACCTCTCCACTCACCTGCTGAAGGGCTTCTGGGTCGGGTTTGCCCCTACAGGTAATGCTGTAATGCACATTGTTGTGTGTGTGTTTGGGGGGATGGAGAGTTGCTGGGTCAGGCACATTCTTCCTGGTCCCGTAGTCCCTGCCCTAGCTTTGCACCAAAGGACACTCTCTACTTCTACTCCCTTGGGCTTTCGGCGGCTGGGTCACCTTGCCAGGTTCTTGGATGGCTTTATTTGAGCCAAAGGAGACCTGTTAGGGACCCGCGGAAAGGGGTGAAAGCTGATAGGGCTGTTTGCCATCTTGCTTTCAATTTCTGGCTCCTCAAGGACAGCCTGGCTGATGGAGTCCCAGGGGACCTTGGCTGAATTTGAGCCTATTTTTGTTTTCTCAAACGGTGTGCCTCAGCGCTGACCCTCCCCAGGTCTTTGTGATTCCAGCAATGACCCTGATGTTTATAAAGCAGCCCATTAGAGAGCGCATAGGCAGGGAAGCTCTGTTGAGGCCACGCTCTTTCTGCTCACTCAGGGGGAGCCCCAGAGGAGCCGGCGCCGTGAGGGCATGCTCTCGAAATCTCCGCAATGCCTGGCCAAGAAGGGCCCCTGTGTGCATCCAAGCATGTATATGTGTCTGTTTATGAACCCACGAGTCTACGGATGGAAAGAGCTCACGAGACTGTCTTCCCAGAGCGTCTTTGTGAAATCCTATCTCTTGAAAAGAAGAGACATCTTTCTCCCATCACCAAGAAGTTCTTCAGCAAACTGAGGCAGGAGAGTGAGAAATGCAGAGAAATGGGGGTTCAGAAATGCCAGAGCTTGGAGGGAGTTGTTAAAAATACAGAACCCTTGACCTTTGCTCGGGCTTGCTGTGAACCCCAGGGGGCTGGAGTCTGGGACCATTTGTAGCAAGCTCTTCCGATGATTTCTGATGAACAGTCAAGACGGCACCTTTCCCCTAATCTAACTCCCTGAATTTATAGATGAGCAGGTTGAACCCCACACATCTTGACCATGTAAGCTCTCTCTCTCTCTTTTTAAATAAGTAATCTCTACATCCAACATGGGGCTTGAACTCATGCCCCAGAGATCAAGACGTGTTCTACCAACTGAACCAGCCAGTCATCCCTATATATTGAAGCCTACACACAGAGTCCAGGGCATGGTGCTAGCATTGGGATCAGAACCTTCCCCCCCCCCCCCCCCCCCCCGGCTTTCAGGCCAGCACTCTCTTCCTGCTCAGCTAGAGCTAGTTGGCCAAAGTTTTGAACCCTAGAGCTGGCATTCCAAAGGGAATCCAGAAAGAGTTTAGGGTGGCTTGGCCAGCAGTGGGGGCAAAGCCCTACTTTCACGTATCATCTCTGGTAGCATCCATTCCTTCCCTGTGTGAGCGCGGGTACTGGCCTTTCGCTTCCCTGGAGTCCCAGGGCTCAGCCACACCTCACTGGGCACTAGGCCCAGGGCAGTTCCGAGGGCAGGGTGACGACCCCCAGGTGAGGGTGACCAGTGCCTGCCCCTGTGGTATACAACCTGGATGACAGGTGGATCGGAATATCTAAAGAGGCTGCTCGCAGCTATTTCCTCCTACAAGGGGATTCCTTTTGTGCCAAAGCCATGCTGTGGAGCTCCTGGTCTGTTGCCAAGAGGGTTTCTTGCAGAGCTTGGTGGCATCTGGGAGACATCAGGTTTGCTTTGCTGACACCAGGCAGGGGTGGAAGGAGCAGGGAGCAGGGCCTCCGAGGCTGGGAGAGAATGGGAAGGGAGTTTGGAAGGAAGCTGGGTGTCAGCAGGGGGTAGATGGGCTGACCAGGAGAACTTCCCGAAGCTGGAATGTGCCCTCCTGCCAGCCTCCACCGCAGCAGACGGCCATGTGCGCACTGTGCACTCTGAAGAATTCCCCCGTGAGCGCCACTGTGGCTGGCAGACCGCCTCTGACCTTTAGAAGAAGGGGGAGGGAGACACATAAACTACTAACCCAGAGAGACAAAGGACCTCAGCTGAAAAGTACCAAAGACGCTCCCCTTTGCTCCCCTTTCTTCCCCACCCACCGTCACCTTCTGCCTGCCTCCCTCCCCCCACCTCCCAGCGCGGTCTGAAATCTCCAGCCCAGCCTTGGGGGCCTGTGTTACTGCACCCGGGGGCCATAGGCAGCCATCCAAAGGCACTGGCTTCACATTCTCTTTAACAAAAGCCGGTTCTCCGCCCTCTTTCCCTTCCTCTTCTTCCTTCCCATAAATTCTGTAAAGGTAAAGTAATTTAGGCAAATCCACGCTTGCCCAAGGACTTCCATCAGGTGCCAGAGAACTGTGATGTTTAGCGACATACGGAATTCATACGATCAACAAAATCAGGCTTTGGAAGGAATATGCAGATAGACAGTATTGCAGAACTTTCTGGTAACTCGTTTTCCCCCGTGCATATGGTCATCCTACAGACCGGATCTCACCCAGCCTTGCCTGGTACGTGAATCTTCATTTACCCGTTTAAGAAATAGATCACCTGTCTGCACATTTCTTCCGCAGCTGGATTTTGTCCACCCTGGGCAAATGGTAACGATAAGTCACAGCTTTCACTGGAGTAGGACTATTATTCACATTTTTCACGCTGGAGAAGGGAGAGCTCAGAAAGGTTAGAGGGTTTGGCCGATGTCACGGGTGAAGCAGAAGCGGCAAAGCGGGGAGGCCTCTTGACTCCTGGAGTTCTCTGCCCATTTGACTTTGTTAATGAATTGTCCCTTGCCATGGATGTTAATGGGAAGATGGGAGTTAGTATTAATTCTTTTGCCCAACATGTGTCAAGATTAAGTGCATTTGGGGAGAAACCAACAAAGCAGAAGCCACGTGAGTTCTGTGTCCAGCGAGAGTGGAACCGGGAAAGCGGCCAGCCTTCCCCTGGCCCATTGCTCGGAATCCATGCTCGCAGGGCCTGGAATGCCGTTACCTGCGGAAGGAGGAGAAGCCACAGGAGGGAAGGACAGATTCGGGGTGGGAGTAGATCCTCTCTCTGGGGCCCCCAGCTCTTAGATTTCTAGATAGGAGGTAGGCTAAGGGGAAGGTGGGAAATGTCTAGGTTTTCTTCAGAATAAAGACGAGAAGAAAGCAGGGAGGCATTGTCATATGTTGGAAGATGTGGCATGTTCTGGGGGAAAGTTCCCTTTTCTTGCCAGGCCTGCGTAAGAACAGAGCCTCACTCATACTCTAAGCAAGAAGGATTAAGGGGTTTCTTTTGGATTTGGGGGGCCTATTTTCCTAAGAGGGCTTTGAGGTTTTCCGTAGATCAGGAATCACCAACTGTTCTTTGGAGTGTGGAGGTCAGAGCATCGCACTAGGAGAAAATGCGGTTTCCTGAGAGTAAGAATCATCGAACACAAGGGTTTTCATGCTTGAATCAGGTCGTCGGTGCTCTGATCCAACAAGATCACGTCAGGGAAAAAAAGGCTACGTATGCCAAAATTAAAGTTTAAAACCAGGGTATTAATGCGTAGTCTGGAATGCAGAATGGACGTGCAGAGTTCTTTTCTCCTGAAGGGAGAAACCAGGCCACCCAGGAAGGCAGGATAAGAGGGCAACGTTGGGACCCCAGGCCCATTGTGAAGCCCCTCTGTTGATGGCACAGGGGTGGTGTGTAGCTCCTCTACACCAGGTAGTAGACCTTCTGGGCCTCAGGTTTGCTGTTTTTTTTTTTTTAAAGATTTTATTTATTTATTTGACAGAGAGAGATCGCAAGTAGGCAGAGAGGCAGGCAGAGAGAGGAGGAAGCAGGCTCCCTGCTGAGCAGAGCCGGATGTGGGGCTCTATCCCAGGACCCTGAGATCATGACCTGAGCCGAAGGCAGAGTCTTTAACCCACTGAGCCACCCAGGCGCCCTCTCCTTGCTTTTCTGAGCTGAGCCCCCGTCCAGGTACACGAGGTTGAGAGGTGTGGCAGGGTGCAGGACGGGAGTTCTCACGCTCCAGGCCTTCTGCGGTCTCTCCCACTTGTCTTTGGCAAAGCTTTACCTTCCATATATAGTCGGCAAACCCCCTGCTTCAGTGGTGAACCAATTCCTGGAGTGCTACATAGCAGAGAACAGCTAATCCTTAGGGGAAGATCTCTGGGGACCCGGGAGGCCCCTATTGGTCATCTGTAAGCCCGAAGCCTTCTCCAGTGGTATGATTTGGGCTGCTAAGAACCATTTCTTAGACTGACCTTTGCACTGCAGCCCACGGAGCTGCATACATAAGTGGTTGCATAATAAATATTATTCTGAACCTCAGTCTTGGGCAGGGAAAAAAAAATTGCAACTTGGTATTTTTGTTCTGAGGGCAAATTCCATCTGTAGTTGGAGTTCTCCATTTGGAATGTTTTCCTGCGGACCGTTCCTGTCACCTGTAAGAGGATGTATGGGAAGCACGGGGTAGTGATGGGATAAGGCCTTCATGTCCCTGGGTGTCGGTGGGGGCGGGGGAGGTGTACGGATACTTCCCCGAGTGTGGAGGGAGATGGGAGCCATTGAGAGCCACTCTATGTCCTCCTACTGTGTGCCTGGCCCTGTGTCTTCGTGCAGCATCTCCGGGAATCTGGCTGCCCCCTGGAAGTGGGTGCTGCTTGTCCGTGATTTATAGATGAGCAGTGGAAGCACAGAGAGCTTAAGTAACATGTCTGAGGCTGCACAGCTAAGTGGAGATCTGGGATTCAGTCAGGCGATGAGACTTTGGAGCCTGGGTTCTTGAGCCTGTCTGGCTGGGGATAGACCAGTCAAGGAATCAAGGCTGTTTTTGGTCTGCAAGCTTGTCTGATCTCTACCCAATCAGCTCTGTCAGTCCCTTCCCTGGTCTTGGACTTCAAGGTGCGGAGCGTCAGAATGTGCGTCAGCAAACCAGACCCATGGATTTCTTCATCTTAATGGCATGTTCGTTGGCAGCGTTGGGATCAATAATGGAATGGGATGAAGCCTAGTCGGAATCCAGGTGGCCTCCGTGAGGCCCAACAAACTGACCTTTACTTCAGGGAGCGTGGGACCGCCTTAGGAAAGGAAGCCAACTCTGCCCTCCTGGGAGCAGATGGCCCTGCCGGCCCCTGTCTTCTGGGGCCCGGCGCAGGGCTGTGTTCGGACTGCGGACCTGGACGTGTGGTCCTTCCTCTATGAAAAGATGTGGAATCATATTCGGTAACTGTATCTTAGAACTGCGCGTATCGGTATTGTAGATTAAGACTTTTTAAAAAAGTTTACCTAAAAGCATATTTTTCCTTTCGATTTTAAAATAGACCCCCACGTTCTCTGGGCCTGCTGTGCCTAATGACAAGCCAGCCCTGCCCGGAGCCTGCAGGCCTGATGCGTATTTACCTGTGTGCATCTCGTTCATCTAACATGTTTTCAGATGCCTCGTTCTGAGCGTCAAACGTGGGGTGACCTCTGGGACTCAGCCAGGGGATGCTGCTTTGGCCCCTGTCCGTGGTCCAGTCCCAGGAGAGCCCAGAGAAGGGGGAACAGGAGCCTGGGAGTCCTCTGGAACCGGAAGGTGGACTCGGGCTCCAGCAGTGTGCTGGGGCGGAACCCTGGTGGAGGGTCTGAGCTGAGGGAGGCGAATATAGCAGAGCTCGGATCTGCCTTATGCAGGGTCTGGGGTCTTCAGCATGGGGCTGGGGAGCTTCCAGGCCTCTGGAGAAAGCCTGACTTCTGAAGGGTAGTTTTCAGTGGGGGGCACTTTGACCTCCCAGAGGCCATTATTTTTGGTCGTCACAACTTAAGGAGGGCTCCTGGCTTCTGGTGGGGAGAGGCCCAGGGTTCTGGTGGGCATCCTGCAATGCAAAGGACAGCTCTCCAGGGGAGAATCCTCTGGTCCCAGTGTCCATAGTGCTGGGCTCGGGAGACAGGATGTGTGATGAAAGTTTGGGGTGGGTGGATGGGTCTGATCGAACACGGGGGGGACAGGACTCCCATCCAGCTTGGTGGCAAATGCTTCAAATAGGCCATCCGCTGTGGGTGGTGCTCCGTCTTCTGGAACAGGATTTAATCCGTGGTTGGTTTATTTAGGGTAAAACCCAGGCTACCCAGAGCCCTTGGGGAAACAGCCATTCTAGAGAGAATTTTCCGGGTCTCAGAGGACTTACTCGTTTAAATATTTCAATTTTTATTTTTCTAAAGTTTAATGATTTTGGGTAGATGTCTTTTTTTTTTTAAATGCTGAATGCGTGGCATGTTAGCCCCCTCCCCTTTGTGGACGTCCCAAGGTCATCATCATTACCCACACAGCTCTTGTTTTGGGCTTTGCGATACGGAAGTCCTCAGGGGTCGTCATCCATGGGTGTGGAGTTTTTGCGATTCACTAAATATCCCCAAAGTCCTTATGTTTGTTTTTTTTTAGTGTCCTCTTTTTCTCCCTGCCATTTGATACTTCTCGCCACTGTCCACATGCCTTCCTTCTCTCTCCTTTTAATTTTGTTGATTTTATTCTGCGGTGGCCTTGGAAACCAGACATCCAGAGACCTGGCTTGCTGGAGCCATGCTCCTCCGACCGGCAGTGTTCTTCCTGTGCCGAGTGTCCCCGTGCCCTGTGAGGAAAGCACTCGAACGGGACGACGCAGAGATGTAGTGACAGCTGTTTTGATGCTCGGGGCTTCTCTTCCTCTGGTTCTCTGGTTCTGCATTGCCGAGCGAGCAGATCACGGATACCTGAGGCAGTTGCCATCCTCATCATCGTCAAAGTGCTATCACCAGCAGGACACAGAGTTTCTGTGTTCCAGTCCTTATCTTAACTGCTTTACCTGTAACATACCCTCAGCAGTCTTGTGAAGTAGCTGTTATGATCTGATAGTTCAGGTGACAAAGTGGAGAGGTTCTGTGTGTGGGACAAATACAGCTGGCATAAAAGGTCAGGGAGCTGGGGTTTAACCCCGGAATGTCCTATCAGCCAGGGCTTGCTAGTCTGCAGGTCACGTGCTGGCTTTCTAAAGGAATGCGGCTGCAGCTGGTGAGGACTGGCCCCAGGGGCAGGTGACCAGACGGCCAGACGGCCCCGGAGTCTTCCGGAGGGCGCTCTGGGAAAGCAGGTGTCGGTTCCCCAGGGCGCACAAGCGTGTCCCTGCTCCTTAGCTAGTGAAGGAGGGAGTGACCGCCGCAGCTTGCGACAACCCAAAGTGGGCACCCCTGCCCCGCTTTTGCAGGTCAGCTCTTTCTACCGTGAAACACTTCCCAGGACAGTGGCCATCTGAGCCCACCACCCTGTGCCTGAATTCGGAGGGGACTACCAGGTCCTAAGTGCCTCGCCTGAATCCCTTGTGTAGAAATATTGTGAGAGCCATTCAGTTATGTTATCGGGGCTGTAACTTTTTGAAAGCACAAAAAAGGGAAGAGAAAATGTGCAAAATTTGTTTAGAAACACGCCCTCGGCACCTCTAGGTCTTATGGGTGCGGCTCTAGGCGCCAGCGTCTGAGGCCCCGTTGGGTCTCCTGTGTCTGCAGGGGGCTGTTTGAGTCCTGGCCCTCCTAGGGCCGTGAGGACTTGTCTCCCTGGTTATGACTCTTCCACGCCCTTCTGTTCCTCGGGCCTCCCCTGGCCGGAACGACCTGAGCCAGCGTGAGCCCGTGGTAGCGGGGGGCTGCTCTCAGAGCCCCTGCACCGGAGCTGTGCCCCCTGCAGGAGCCTCTCCCTGTTGTTGAGGGACTGGTGGCTTAGGAAGGTGGAAAGAGACTTAACAGGTGCTCCTTGGATAAGCATCTGGGTGAGGCTCCGTGCTTTGCGGCAAACGGAAAGTCCAGAGTTGAGCCGGTTCCTGTTCTCGGGGCTCCTGTTCTCAGTGTGCATGGGCAGACACGGGAATGAGTCAGGGCCGCTGGGGGCAGTGCTGGAGCAGCCGTGGGCCTGAGTTGGGGGCACACGAGAAGGGGGCAGGTGGGCAAATGAGTGACAGCGCAGGGGTGTCCAACCGTGGGTCCTGGTGGTGGCTCTTCCCCCTTCTCACTCTCTCACTGGATGTGGCCTGGCCCCGAGGATCTCTGGCATTAGTTTTAAAAACGGACCAAATCTGTGCCCTTTTAGGCCAGAGATGGTGAAGACCTTAACCTGGAGGTTCTGGTGGGTGGGTCTGGGAGGTCTTTCTAGGGGAGAATGTTGGCTCCAGAAGGACTTAATGCCATTCCCTGGTGAGAGCCTTGCAGACACGTTGCTCCTTCCGTGCTCCTTCGCACCTCTCCGGACGGAGGCAGAACCCACAAGGCCTCCCAGGCGTTTTGCTGGAGTCAGCAGGCCTGTGTTCCATTGCCAGATTCGTGGTCTCGGTGTCTGTGTGCCTTGACTTGTGCATCTGTCAAAGTTGGGGTGGCGCCCCCCCCCGAGTTGCCGCAAACCTGAAATCGATAGTCCGTGTAAATTGCTTAGCACAGTCGCGTGGATACCAGTGGTCTCCATCTTCGGGGGTTCAGACCGGCCCTGGGGGCCCCGCCGCTCTGGAAACAGCACCTAGAGTTCTTCCCTTCCTCTCTCTGCAGACAACGGTGACGAGCACTCTGAAGGAGGTCTGGTTGAGAACCACGTGGACGGGACCGTGAACCTGTTGGGCGGTGGAGGCGGTGCTGGTCGGAAGCCCCTCAAGTCAGGCATGAAGGAGCTGGCTGTGTTCCGGGAGAAGGTCACCGAGCAGCACCGGCAGATGGGCAAGGGGGGCAAGCATCACCTCGGTCTGGATGAGCCCAAGAAGCTGCGGCCGCCGCCTGCCAGGGTCAGAGGGGCCGGGTCTGCGTGGAGGGGTGGGAGGTCTCGCACTGGAGGAGGGCACCCGGTACCTCCGTGTCCTGTGTTGCCTGTAGGCAAAGCACTTGCCTTTCTGGTTCTGCCACTAGCATAGTCAGGGACCTTCAGGCCGATCAGTGTCTCTTTTGGGGACCTCAGTATCTTTGGCTATGAAAGAGATGGGGTATACAGTTTCTTGAAGTCCCCTTCTTCTGAAACCTCCACATTTCTGCTTGGCTTCAGGGCATAGGCAAGGGAAGGGCTGCTAGAGGTGGACTTGACCTTGAAGTTGCTCGAGCTTGCTGAGATGTGTTCCTCTCACTCAGCTGCCCCCTTCCTCTCTCCAGCTCAGCTCCCTTGTCTTGGGTCTTGGTCCTGGTTGGGCTAATGGAAAGGAATGGAGGTTGGCCCACGGTGTTGGGGTACAGACCCTCTAGAGATCGCCGCCTGAATTCACGTTTCTCCCCCGAAAGCCATTGACACAGAATGAAAGATGGGTGAAAAAGCCCATCCATGTGACTTTCTAAGAGGCTGGAGTGGGACATGGTGACATATCAGATTGCTGTCACAAGTCTCTGGCTGGTTCCAATGAGCTGTGTGGCCATGAGGACATCCCTTCCCCTTGCACAAGCTGCTTTCTGCTATGGTTCTCAGGCCAGTGTTTTGTGCGCTCAGCCTCACTCTGAGCATCCTCTCTACCTGTCTGTGCCCATCTGTGCCTGCAGACCCCCTGCCAGCAGGAACTGGACCAGGTCCTGGAGCGGATCTCCACCATGCACCTCCCGGATGAGCGGGGCCCTCTGGAGCACCTCTACTCCTTACACATCCCCAACTGTGACAAGCACGGCCTGTATAACCTCAAACAGGTGAGAGGGGGTGTCCTTGGCCCCGAGCCCCAGCTGTGCTTTGCTCCTGCCCCACCCTGCCTGTCCTCCCCTGGGGTCTGAGAGCTGTGGGGGACTCATGATGGCAGCTGCCACGCCTGTCAGAGGCTGCCTCTTCTTACCCCGCTACCTGCCGTCAGCCCTTGGTGTCCAGGTTGGGCGGGTGCCCCTGGGAGAAGCGACGTGGGGCTACACTAATGCTTCTCAACGTTTTGTTGAGCCTTAGAATCGCCTGACAGTGATTCCTGGGCCTGACTGTTCCAGAAGGTTGGGTGGCAGCCAAGAATTTGCATTTCTAACAAACTTGTAGGGATTGCTGCTGATCTGTGGACCACACTTCCCGAATCGCTGATTTAAACCATTGACAAGTCACCTCTGCTGACCACCACCCGCCCCCCCGGGGTGCTCTCACGTCCCTACTGCCCTCAGCCCAGGGAGGCATCTTGCCCCTTGAAATATCAGTCTAGTGTTCAAAGCTGTTTGTACACATGCCCTCTAAGTGTAAGCTGACTACTGCATTTGGAGCTCCAAAGAAGCAATAGTGGTCTCTTCTAATGAAAAGCAGGCTGTGTCCTGTCCCTTACTGGCAACTGAAGGGATTTTCCATGGTAATTCATTAGTTTATGGTAAGAGCAGGGATCCTGGGACAGGAACAGCTGGGTTCCACAGCTCAGCTATGCGTCTTACTAGCTGTGTGACATTGGGCAAGTTACTTAACCTATCTGTGCTCCCTTCTGATCATCTGTAAAGTGGTGGAGTAATGGTACCTGATCCACAAGGTGGCTGTGCAGATTAAATGGACGTATATGCTAGATAAGAACAGTAGGGGGCGCTGGCTGGCTCTGGGAAGAGCTTGCAACTCTTGCTCTCAGGGTTGTGAGTTTGGGTTCCACGTTGGGCATAGAGCAACATACATACATACATACACACACACACAAACAAACTTAAAAAACAGAAGCTAGAAGCTGAATGAGCAGCGTGTAGGTGGCTCCCATGCACAGCCCACACTAGGGCCTGTGCTGGTGTTGACTTCTAGCATTACAGGCGTTTTTCACTTCACACTATAAATAAACCCCGGTCTGCTGGGGCCCCACGGGACAGGACCTCCCTGCGGGTGGCATCCCCGGGCACCTTGCTAACTGGAGCATGGTCCGTGGGCCTACAGCACCCGCGTCACGGTGGGACCTTGTTAGCCAAGCGGAGTTTCAGCCCTGCTCCAGACCTACTGAAGTCGAATCCGCATTTTAGCGAGATCCCTGGTGCACGGTCAAGGTTTCAAATCACCACCCTGCAGAGCTGCTCAGCAGACCTCTGGTTGAGTGATGGGAAGGAGTGCTGCAGGCTTCAGGGCCGGCCTCGACGTCCTTTTCTTCTCTCTCCCCAGTGCAAGATGTCTCTGAATGGGCAGCGTGGGGAGTGCTGGTGTGTGAACCCCAACACTGGGAAGCTGATCCAGGGAGCCCCTACTATCCGGGGGGACCCCGAGTGTCATCTCTTCTACAATGAGCAGCAGGAGGCCCGTGGGGTACACAGCCAGCGGATGCAGTAACCCCCAGCCAGCCGGTGCCGGGCACCCCCCGCCCCCACCCCCTCTCCAAACACTGGCGGAGAGAGGAGAGCCTTGCCTGGTGGGTGGGAGGGTTTTCCAGGAGTGTCGACACGTGTATTTATATTTGGAAAGAGACCAGCACCGAGCTCGGCACACCCCCGCATGCCTCTCCCCAGCGGGAGCTGTCTGCGCCCTCCCCTTCTCCTGTCCCTGCTGGGTAGGAAGGGTGCTTGCAGTGGCCGAGCTGGGGGAAAGGCTTGGGAGGGGGGGGAAAGAAATTTTTATTTTTGAACCCCCGTGTTTCTTTTGCTTAAGATTAAAGGAAGGAAGAATAAAGCGTGTGTCTTTTGCTTGAGTCTTTGGGGCTTCCCTGGGAAAGAGGTCCCGGGGCCTGCCCGTCCCGTCTGTCCAGCTCTGTCCCTGACTCCTGGGAACAGGGCCTGGGAAGGGGACAGGCACGGCTTTGGTTGGGTTGGGAATGAGAAGGATGGGTCAGGAGGAAGGGAAATGGCCTCCTTCAAGTGGCCTTGGCCTAGGGGAACGTAAAGCCCCCGGTCCAGGTGGAATCCTCCAGTAAAACCACAGGAATCCGCCGTCTCCCCCTGGGCTCCCAGCTGAACGAAGCTCCAGCAGAATGAAGCTCGGGCCCCCTGCCTGCCCCTGGGTGGGCAGTGAGGGAGGAGGGGTGAAGCGAGTGCCTTTCTCCCAAGTTCAGGTGGATCGCAGAGGGAGACAGAACAGGGAAACACTGGAGGCATCTGGCCTGTAAAAGGAGAGCTCCCTTCTGTGCCAGGGTGAGGGGGAGACAGTCCCCAGGTCCTCAAGGAAAGGGAGCAGGGTTGGTGTGCTCCAGCGTGTTCATCAAAGTGTTGCCACGGAGAATTCAGGAGCTGTTCTCCAAGAGGCCCAAGTAACTGGCTTCTCGAGTAACGATGTTAACAAAGACAGGGACTTTGCAGATGCAGACCCTATTTCCGAAGCAAAATTCTACGTTAGAGCTCTACCCACTGTGTTCTGGGGGTCCCTAACCCCTGGCGAATTGCAAGGGGCTCCCTGACTTTGCAGTGGGCCTCCAGGAAAGGGAAAGGAATGCTCCGCTCCCTCCCCTCTCTAGCTCAGGGCACGGAGCCCCCACCTTTTACCCTTAGCCCCTCTTCTGTGTCTGGACTCTGACCCTTTCCTGCCATGGAGGTGAAGGGAGGTGGTTTTGTCCCACCCATATCCCTCCTGACCTTTTAGCAAGAGGTCCTGACATTCTCAGGAGAGGCAGAGGGACACTTGGGGTCCTCACGGGGGGTGGTGATGGGTCAGTGGGGGATTGAGCTTCGCCCCTTAGAAGAAAACCAGGTCCCCTGAAGCAGACCTACCCTATCAGAGTGCTCTAGGTTGCACAAGCCAAGGCCAAAGCCAGCAAGCCGTTTGGTCATTTAGCCATTTGGTCTGCTGCTCTGGAAGTGAGTTAATTCAGTTAGTCCTCATGAATCCATAAATGAGGCCCTATTAGCTCTACTTTATAGATGAAGAAAAAAAATCCCCAGAGGTGCCCAACGTCCATGGCCCAGGCTGGGGCCCCTAACTCCAGAGTGTGGGTGCTGCTCAGCCCTGAGTTGTGCAGAACCTGGCGGAAGCTTCCTGGCAGAACCAGGGCGGGCTTCCTGGAGAGAGCTGGGGCACTCTGGCCGTGGGCTGGATCTGTGTCCTGTGGGCCAGCCATCCTTCCCTGGGGTCTGATTCGGTTTCACCCGCGGATAAGGGTGTCCTGCCACCCCTCTCCATGCCCCTCAGCTGCAGTCCGGAGCTGGTGGCTGCTGTCCCGAGATGGGGCAGCGTTTCTCAAACTCGGCTAAATTGGACTCGACTGGGGCACTTAAAATACTCATGTCAGTGCCCCACCGTCGGACACTCTGGTTTCATGGGTGTGGAGTGGAGCCCAGGTATGTTTTTTTGTTTGTTCATTTGTTAGGTTTCAGGTTCCCAGGGGATTCTCATGCAGAGCTGGGCAAGAAGAAATGCTAGAGTCAGGATACCTGGGTTTGAATCCTGTCCCACGCTGGGTTATTGCCCAGGAGCTATATCACTCGCCTTATCTGAGACTCAGTTTTCCTCATCTGTCTAATGGGCATGATCTCAGCCTCAAATAGCAGGGTGATATCAATGTGAGACCGTGGTTGTGGATGTGCTTTGAAAACTAGAGGACCTTATAAAATGGGAGGGATTATCACTGGGCCATTGCCGGAAGCACCACGCCAGCCCCCATGCCCCAAGGTTGCTGACTCAGGTCATCTCTGTAACATTTTTGCAGAGGGCTTCTGAGCACATCACAGCCTCCCTGCCCGTTTCCATGTCACTTGCCCACAGCCTCCCTGTCCTCTAAACCCTGTGAAAAGGAGGATTTTGTGGGTGTGCGAGCAGCATCTCTGCTGTGGTCCTAGCTGCAGGAACCCCACTGGCTGATGGATAGTATGCCCTAGAAACCTTTGCTGAGGGAAAATATCATTGCATCCAAGTAGGAAGGTGGCTGGGCAGGGATCTTGAGGATGTCAAGCCCGCTGGGGCCTTCCCGAGCTGCCCGGCTCCTGACGCACACTGGGGCTATACTGCCACCGTGGGGCAGCATAGGAAACTGCAGCTGACTTGATGTTGGACCTCAGAGGGTCATTTTGCTTAAGCGGTGGTCCCAGGAGTCCCATTGTGGGTGCTTGTTAAACTTGCAGAAGCAGGGGACCCGTCGTCGCAGACTGCCTGAGCTAGAAGCTCGGCAAGACATCTGGGAATCTGCATCGAAGCATGCCCTCTGGGCAATTCTAATGCGTGGAATCACCCAATTTCTCAGTGACCCAATTTGTAGAATTCAGGGCAACTTCAGAGCCCCTTGTTCAGAAATTATTAAGAATTTCAAGACAGCGACAGCAGAGCATCGAGCCAAGCACAGGCCCTGCGTGACCGCATGGGCTGTGTGCCTGGGAAGCCGGCCCTGTTCTTAAGCCCTCTGAATCTGGAGGGCCACCGCTTGCAGTGACCACAGGGGTCGGATTCATCTTGAATAATGGCCCCAGCAGTAGGTGAGAACATGTGCCTGGAAGTGGGGCAGTCTTTGAACAGAATGTGGACTCTACTACTTACGACTTATATGACTTTGGGCACATTCCTAACCTCTGAGCCTTGTTTACTTCATCTTTTAAGTATTGGGATAATTTCTACTTCGAAGACTTGCTTTGAGAATATAAAGTCACTTCTGTGATACAGTAAGTGCTGCCTCAGTGGAGTTAGTCCTGCATCCCAGGCTCCGTGTTCGGGTTTTGGGATGTGAAGATGAAGTAGACTTGGTCCCCGTCCTGAAGGGCTGACACTGTGGTGGACAGAAACAGCCACGGAAGTCCTCCCTGACCAGGGGACGGAGGTGTGCCCAGGTGCCCTTAGGAGGAATATCTGCACAGATATTGTCCCATAGAGGGTGCAAAGACAGTTGTAGGGAGGAAGCAGGAATACAGGGGAAGGTTGGGGGCTGTGTGTGTGTGGGAAGGTGGGGTTCAGGCAGACAGAGCATGAGCTGCACGTGGGCTTGAGGCTCCCTGTGATAGACAGAGGGTGTGGGTAGGGTGGCAGCTGGAGAAGAGGCCAGAGGAGAGCTCATCAGGAAGGATTTGGGGGGACTTGCTGAGGGATTTCAGCTTTGGAGTGAAAGGAAAGCATTAAAGCAGAGGATGGGCTGACTGGATCTGTGTTAGAAAGTGAACCCCTACTATGATATCTGGCAAGGAGGTCCTGGCAGGAAGGAATGGCAGTGATCCAGGTGAGAAGGGAGGGTGGTTTGGTCTAGGCAGGGGAAGTGGGGAGCAAGGTCAGATGGGAGAGTTTTCAATGAGGTAGCTGATTCCTGGGACCTGGGGACTTGTTGGACGTAGGAGGTAAACGAGGAGTCAGCAATGGCACTAGGGGTCAGGCTACAGCAGCTGGATGGATGCTGGTACCATTCTTTGGGATCGCAACCAGAAGGGGAGGAGGGATATGGGAAGAGAAGAGGGGAGAGTTGAGGAGGAAAAGTGATGAGTTCAAATGTTGTTCTTGTTTTTGAACTTGTAATTTGTAAGGTGTAGGATAAAATAAGATAGGCAGGGTACCTGGCCTACAGGATGAATTCAGTTTTGGGCACACTGAACTGGAGTTGCCTGGAGGGACACTGGGTGGAGAAGATGCACTTGACTTTCCCATCACCCTCATGCTGACATCCAGGTTCATGAACAAGACCCATTGGTTCTATCCACAAGATGCTGTTCTCATGTACCCCCTTCACCCCTTTCTCTGTCACCCACACAGCAGGAGAGGGGAGTTGTTGGAGAAGGGCAGGAGGAGCAGGTGGGAAGGGCTGCCCTTTGGAAATAGGAAGACAGGTTCTGGAGAGGGGAACAGGGCCGTGCTTTCTGGCTCACTCCACAGGGATTTGGATGGGAAGGTAGGATATTGTCACATTCTCACTTGCTTTTCTCTGATTGGGAGAAGGCAGTATGGGGAGAAGCATGAGAGGGTGTCGTAGACATGAGGGGATGTGGGAACGAGGCAACTCTAGCAGGTTCCCCAGGCAGGATTTGGAGCTGGAGGGTTCCGTGATGGTGTCAGCCTGCACCGTGGTGGGATTTTCTCCATCAGCGCTCAGCAGGGCTGCACGTGAGTGCCAGTGTTGGCTGGTGAGGCTTCTCTGGAGCTGAGGTGTGGCAGGGCGGGAGAGAGCCAGGCAGGTGGTGGTAACCGTGGAGCCCTGGGTCTCATCTCCTTAGGGAAGGAGGCAAAACCAAATAGGCTCACAGGTTGGAAAATAGAATGGGGAGACCAAAGACGCATTCTCCATCAGTAAAATGCTGACATTGCAGCGCCCGTCTGGTTTCTTGCCATAACATAGACCATGATCAGAGTGGGAGAGTGGGGTGCTCAGACTCTCTGTGGGGAGCCCTGAGGCTCAGCGTGTGGCTTCTGAGCTATGAGTGGATGGAGGCGAGACTGGTAAAGTCAAGAGTGTAATGAGCGGGGTCTCTGGAACTTGGCCTTGGACCAGCTTGGCATGCTGAGGAGAGAGCGGGTGGCATATGACCAGGCTGCAGGTGCCAGCCCAGTCCTCCTGGGTCACCAAGACCCCATGAGCGTCTGATCACTGGGGTGCTGTGAGGGTTGTTTGATGACCCCTGAGTTGTGTGGGGTAGGGCAGGGGGCGGGGAGCAGCCAGGAGCAGGAATCCTAAATGCCCTCGTGGGTGAGCAGGGAGTTCACAGGCTGTCAGGGCAGAGAGGAGACCTAAGGGCAGCAGAGGAACATGGTAGAGTGGGCCTGGCTGAGGGGGTTCCTCAGGGAGGAGCAGTGCGGAGAAGACGCCTGGTTCACCCCCATCCCCCCTCCCACCCCAGCGGCATGTGGGTGACAGTAGGGTGAGCTGCCCGATGGGGAGGCCAGGGGACAGTGCGTGCCGGGGCAGGCAGTGCCAGGTGGCTGGACCAGCATAGCCTTCCTGAACGCTGCTCTTCCTGAGTCCCCGCAACAAACCCCCCTGTAAAGGGAAGTGGGAAGACTCCGCATCCTTCTCTGTACCTCCTAGGGCAGCGAGGCTGAGGCAAGGTCGGGGGCCCCGCTCTGTCTTTGCCTTTACTGCTGGGCGCCGGCTGAATGACTGTGCGGCTGGAGGGTCTCAGGGAAGAGAGTTTCGGTGAACGCTCAGAAGGACGCATGCCCAGCGACGGGCCAACACCTTGCCAGGCTGAGACGCTCCCAATTCCTCCACTGGCCACATGCCTCGGATGGGGCTGCGTACCGGGGTTTGGGCTGGGCAGAATGGGGATGCCACCAACTCTGTCTCGGTGCTGGGCCCGAGGACCGGGAGGCCCTGTGGGGTGCTGTCGGGGGGAGGCATAAAGGGCAGTGTGCTGCTGTGTGCCCCACACATGAAGGGGGCACGTGGAGATTGGAAAGAAGGCGCCCAGGGGTAAGGAAAGGCAGACGTAGGACAACGGCCGGGAGGTGAAAGTCAGAGTCACTAAACGTTTTAGAGCTTCCTTCCTCCGGGCAGAGACAGCAGGGGGCTGGGTAGGAGCGGCAGCTAGGATTCCCATTGGCCAGGTGTTCCCAGGAGTTAAGAGCTTAGGAGGCACTAGAAGAAGAAACTGAGGCACATTCTAGAAATGCCTTCCTGAAAATCCTCTCCAAGGAGCGGAGGCCCATCATGGGCTGACGGGTAGATCAAGGCCACTTTACGTAAGAGCAGGGGTTGGGATTCAGGCGTGAGGATGATAAAGTAGTCGCTGAGCGTGCATTGGCCACTCGCCACCCTAAGCACGCTCTGCGCGTTAACGCATTGGAATATTTTGAACGCATGGAGAAGGGGGCACCCGGTTTGCACGGGAGGCCAGGTCTGGGGGTTCCCCTCGGCCTCGCCTCTGCCTGGTCTGTTCTTCTTGCCCCTCTGCAGGGTGGCCTGAGTGGACCCCCCATGTGCCTTTCACCCTTCGTCTACCTTCCCTGGGCCCTCGGAGGACGCTGACGCAGGCTAACTGAATGCATAACTTTATTAAATAAATGCTTTGTCATGACAAAAGACAAAGATCAAGGAGTAACATAAATTATAAGTTGAATAAATAGTATACAGCAATCTTCACTTTTTTAATAAAACGTGAGATCTTCTGGCTTTTTTTTTTTTTTTTTATTTCCTCAGGTACAAAATGCTAGACAGGAGGCAGGCCCCTCTGCATTCAGGTGATTTTTTTTTTTCTGCTTTTTTTTTCCCCCCCACAAACTGGTTTTATTTGTCAATTTATTTTTTCATCCTTTTCACCAGTAAAGATTATGAGCATTTATTAAAAAAAAAAAGTCGAAAACAAAAGAAAGGGAGAGAGAATAGAGCTACGATATGTATGTACGTAAGACTACAGAGAGCTACAGTAATACGTGCGGTGGTTATTGCTGTCTTCAAAAAAGAAAAAAAAAAAACCGGTAGGCAACTCGGAATCTGAAGGAATCTTGTCTGACAACTGTCTATCCGTGTGGGCTACTGTGTGGTGGTGGCATGGGCGGTGGCGGTGGGAGGTGCGGGACTCAGGCGGGGGGACCGGAGAAGCTGGGGGGGGGGCGCAGGAGGCTGACACTGCCTACCTTCCCCTTCCCCATCCAGAGAGAGGAGTTCGAGAAGGAGAGCTTGTGGGAATGGCTAAACCATAGCTTCATTAGAAAACCAAGAAAGCATGTTTATAAAAAGAATCAAAAACCTAGGAGAAAAAAAAAAAAGTGGAGAAAAGTGCCAAACTCTTGCACTTTAGTGGTTTTACAAATAAAGACAGTACAATGCCCGGTGGGGGGTGGGGGGTGGCTGGCAAGTCCTCACCCCCTTTGCCACCACTTCTCAAAACTTAGCCTCCTTTCTCCAAAAATGTCCTCTTTGAGCCCAGGGCACGCTTCTCCTTGGCCCACGTCCCTCTGAAGTTCCCACCCGTCCTGCAGCCCTCTGGGGGGCGGGGGCTGAACAGACGGAGGGGGGCAGCGCCGGGCGCCCTGGAGAGGGGCGTGGCCACCAACAAGCTAGGTGGCGGGCGAGCCCAGGTGGGGCCCACCTCCCCAGGGGAGGCTGACCCTTCAGGATTACCGTGGAGACCACTGAGACGGTGATGGGAAATGGGTGAGGAGACAGGAGGTAGACCACACAGGGCCTCCCGGGCCTCCTGTCCTCCCCTGTCGGGGTGAGGGGGTTTGAGTGTCTCCAGGCCTGTCTGTCCAGGCCTGGCTGTCTGAGAAGCTTTAGAGTCTCTTCCATCCCGGATGCCCTGCTCTGCCCAGGTGGGTAGGGAGGCTCTGGGGGAAGGAGGATCAGTCCTGGCGAGGCCTCCCTCAATCATCTGACAGCAGTGGGAATGAAAGGTAATCATCTCCCTGCTGGAGTGAGGCCTGAGTCAAAGGGGGATGGGAAGAGGCCTCCTCTTGGGTGGCTGGGCAACATTTAGTCTTGAGGCCACAGAAAACTCCAGATCCTAAGGCCTGGAGTCAAGAAGACCCTTGCTCAGGATCCCAGCTCTCAGAGCTTCCCACCAGTCTCTCCAACCGCCCTGCCCCAGGGACGCTCCATCTTTCTTCACCACTCCCTTCCCAGGCCATGCCTCCCTCTGGGGAGGTTAGTTTCATCCGTCATGAAGGTCCCGCGTCCTCTAGGGCGTGGCCAGCTGAGCAGAGTCATTGCAAGTGCTGGACTCACAGGTCTGGGGGAGTCAGCATGAACTTTGGAAACCTGAAGACACTGGTGCACTTAAGCCAGGCCATACTCTTCCCCACCTCGAGGCTGACGGCAAGGAGCCAAAGGAAGGGGCAGACACCCATTCAGAGTCCAGTAAATAGCAGGGGGGAAAGGAGAGCGCCCCTCTCAGGAACAGGTCCAGGTCTTGGGAGGGGTGTGTGGGGGGGTTAGCAATTCCTGGCTCAGTCTTTTCTTAGGGGGAATGGCACCCCAGTATCCACTTGGCAGATCCCAGCTAGAGGACTGCTCGAGATCCACAGAAAGAAAATGGGCAAACAGAAGAGTGAAGTGGGAAAGGTTTACAATACTGGCCTAAGACACAGAAATGTGAGTCGGGGGTTTGGGGAAAGTCGTGCAGAGAGATGGGGCACATGGATGTAGCAGGTCGGGTTAGTCCTCGCGGCTGCCAGCCCCATCGGGCCCTTTGTCCTATGACAATCGACCATCTCTCTTGTCCTAGCCAACTGTCCTGTCCGGGCGGGGGGGAGGGTGCGGGCAGGAGACCCCCCCCTCGAGTTCCGTAGCTGCAAGTTTCCCACCAGCTGAAATCTATTTGCTTCTCCGCTGTCCCTCCTCATGGCCCCAAGTTCGGTGTTGGAGTGGTCTCCACGGCGTCACGCCATCAGCAAAGAGCAGAGAGAGCTGTGTTCACAGCGAGGAGGGGTCTCCTTGGCCAGTGTCCAAGCCCCCTTCCCTGGCAGGCTAGCTCCAGCCTCCGAGGACAGCCCTGGGGCTGCCGATTTGTCGAGGAAGTCAGCGGGAACGGGAATTTTCTCGGTTCAGAATCTGGCTGCCAAATGCCAGCACCCTTGAGGCCTCCCTTTGTCCTGGGCCTTTCTTCCATCCTGCACCCCAGGGAGGAAGCCTGCACTGGCCCGGGAGGGACGAAGAGCTTGAAAGGCTCTGGCCTCAGTCCCCTATCATAGGGAGAAGGTGGCCATCTGAGCGCATGGTCTTGTCCCTCCAAAGGCACAGCCAGCCTGTGCTGATCCTTGCTCCTGTCCAGCGGCCAGGTTCTAGAAACCAATAACCTAATAACCTAATGTTTTCTACCTTCCCCAGCTCCCAGGCCTGGAGTCAGCTCATTTCTCTCTGAGGAGTTGCACCCCCATTCTCCTCTTTCAGTGCTCTGGGACCCCAAAGAGCTTAGACGGTGGGGAGCCAGGAAGTTGCTTGTGGCTTCGTCCCCCTTTCTGTTGCTTTGCCGCAGAGCTAGGACGGGCCCAACCCCCCGCCACCCGTCCCTCCAGCTCCATCCCTCCACTCCCTCTACTCCGGCCTGCACTACCACTTTTACCATTTCCCTGCATTTAAACCCGTTTGCTTCCATCCAGCTTGCTGCCATCTCTCATTTAAGTCTCTCTCCCGCTCTGCCGGCTTCAAAATGCAGGTTCTGCCCGGTTGAGAGGAAAAGGCTGGGCAGGACCTGTGGGTCAGACTTGGACCTGACGTGCTCCTTTGGTGCAGGGCCCGGAGCCAGGGACTTCCAGAGGGTCTAACGGCTAGCTGGAGGGGTGCTGGGGCTGCGGGGGGCGCCCCACGGAGAGCCCTCATCTACCTGGCTGGGTGCTTCCCATGGACGCACCTGCGCCCGGGAAATCGTGAAAGAGTCCAACGCAGTGGCCCGCCGAGGGCTTGGTCTGCCGCTCCTGGGAGGCTGGCAGGACGGCAGTTACGGGGTGTGTTAGAAGAATATGGGTTTTCTTGGTTTTCCCAGAATGAGGAAGCTCCTCAGAGCCCCCTGAGGAACTACTTTGAAAAGTTAATGCAAACCTTTGAAGGAAAGGAAGGAAGAAAGCAAAGAAGAAAGAACATAGATGTGTATGCCTTATATATGACTATATGGAGCCTCGTCGAGAAGTCCGTACGAGGCCGCCTTGATTTCAGCCTATCCTCCCCCAGAGAGGCCGTGCTAGTAGCGAAGGGGGTGCCACGAGGGGCTGAAACCACCCGTGTCGGTGTGATCTAGTCACCTTGGAGGAGCAAGTCTCTCCGTTTGGGGCGCGTACTGCTTTCTGGAAGTCCGCACGGGGACCGCAGTGCGCACACAGACGTCTTTGCAGATCTGCTTCGGAAAACCTATCTATCTGATAGCACTCGGTTATTCACTTGTTTTGTTTTGAGAGGAATGGAATGCATTTTAGGTTTCATAAGTTTTGGGGAGGGAGAAGCCTCTGCCGGGGGAGAGGGGGGCAGGGTCGGGGTCAAGCCGTGCAGCTTGCTGGCTGGAGGTGGAGACGGGTCCGGGAGAGGCACTGACCCCTTCTGTCGTTTCCTTTCTCCCCCTGTGGCCAATCCAGATGGGAAAACCCCCAAGGGTGCCACTGACTGCCACGCCTTGGGCCGTACCTTCCAGTGCCCAAACGTCTCCCAACTCAGGCCAGGGCTGCACAGGACAGGCAGGTCCAGCCCTGGTCCTGGGGATCTTTCCTTCCTGCCCACATTCTTCTTTCCTTCTTCGAAACTCAGTTTGTCTCCCCCTCCCCTCTACACGTGCACTTTCTTCCCTTCTCTCTCTCGCGTTCCTCCTCCCTTCCCCTCCCTGTCCATTCAACTTGCCTCAAAAAGAAAACCATTTTCAAGGGGGGGGGGTCTCCTTAGCTTTTTGCTTCTCTGCTGTTGCTGGTTTGAAAGTTGAGACCTTGCTAGAGATTCCGAGGTCCTCAGTTTCCTCAAATAGATAGATATATGTATGTTTTTTCCCTTAAATGAGATGAAATGAGTGGCGTCCTGGGGTGGAGGGAGGTGCTGGCTGGAGTTGGGGATAGGGGTGGGAGGGGGTGAGGGAAGGCGGGGAGGGGACGCGTCACTCAACGTTGCTGCTGTCGAAGGTGTGGCACTGAAAGTCCCCATCGACATACTCCATGCCAGGCAGCTTCATCCCATACTTGTCCACGCACCAGCAGATGCCACGTTTGCGGCCACGGGAAGGCTTGCACTGGGGTGGGGAGAGCGACAGGCAGTGAGGCTGGCGGTCCCCTGCTGCCCCCTCCCCCGAGGGGGGGGCTCTGCCCCTGCCTGGCCCTTGTTCTGGCCCTGTTCCTTGTCTTCCCTGCCCTAATCCTCCGGGTTCTGGTATGCCCCCTGCATGGGGGACGGCCCCAGGGGGAGACGCTCATTTAGACAATCTGCTCATGGCTAGCTCTTACAACCTCTTTTATGTCACCCATTCAGGGTCTCCAACTTGGGATTCTCCATAGAGCTATGTGATCTGATGATGATGATGATGATGATGATGATGATGGGGGTGGGGACGGTGCATCATTTCTACAGTTTTATCGAGTACCAGACACTGCTTAACACTTCCTACAGAGCAGAGACTGTTCTAAGTGCTTTATAGAGATTAATCCCTAATCCCTCATAATTGCATAAGGACAATAGGTACCATGATCATTTTGCATCAGAGACCGGGGGCAGAGACGTTAAATAACTAGGTAAGGAAGATGCAGCTCAGAAGGGGGAGAGCCAATAATTGACTCAAGGCCGTCTGGCTCTTGATCCCCAGCTTAGATGAAGGGAACCACTTAGGGAGCATCAGCGTCACCTGGGAGGGAACTTGTTAGACAAATTCTCAGAGCCCATCCCTGAAACTCTGGGGTGGGGCTCAGCAATCAGTGTTTTGATAAGCCTTCCAGGTGATTCTGATGCACCAGGAATAGAGAGAACCACTGGCTTAAGGTAATGAGTACCCCTTGAATAGGCTAAGAATTACTGTCTCTGCACATAGAACTTACTAACCAACAGTAGTGCTGCCCAAAGGGCAGCCTGCTGTGAATGGGAGGTAAATTATTTCAGGTGCTACCTCTGAACATTTGTTTTGAAGTCTTTATCTCTGCACATGTATTTATATGTGCGTTTATCAGAAAATAGTATATACGACATGTGAATGACACGGGGATATCCAGTTTCCTTTTTAAATGAATTCACATCAGTGAGGTGGATCACTAAAATGGAAGCAGACTCTAGTACAGGAGGGAACGGGGGAAACCCTGACTGGGGTACTTGCGTGGATATTGGAGGCTCAGGAAACACTACTGTTAATGACAGAAATCATAAGCATTTAGAGTAAGGGTTTTCTGGCAAGTGCCACCTTCAGGAGCCCTCTGAACTTGGGTGCGGGGGACGGGTGCGTACCTGCTTTCTCTTGTAGAATCCTTTGCGGTCACAGTTGGGCAGGTACACGGCACGGGGCACCATGCGGGGGCTGGCTTTGAGCTCCTGCAGGGAAGCCTCCATGTGTCTACGGCAGGGGCCCTGTGCGAAGACGGCGGGGGTGAGAGATGGGGCAGGAGCTGAGTGAAAAGCACCTTTAGGTGCCGAACGCATGGCCCAGGGCACTGGGGGCCAGAGAGGGTCTACAGAGAATTTTGTTCCAACTAGTCACCCCCAAACATCTGTCCGCCTTTGTGCCTGTCATGCACTCCAGGTGTAGAAAGTGTGCAAAGCCTGCAAAGTCCGAGAGACTCACCTGCTCAGATTCCTGTCTCATCTCAGGGGCAGAGATGACCCGGGGGTGGGCAGTGTTCTCAGCGCCCCCCACAAACTTGGACTGGGTCAGCTTCTTTCTGCGGTCCTTCTTCACGGCCTCGGCCTTCAGCTCGGAGATGCGGGTGTGCTTGGGCCGGAAGATCTTGGGCGAGTAGGTCTCCTCTGCCATCTCGGAGGTGGTCGGCTCCTCGTGCTCACGGGAGTCTCTCTCTGCAGGGGAAGGAGGCGGAGGGTCAGTCTCTGGGGCTGAGCCACGAGGATAGAGCCTGAAGCTCGGAGGGTGTCTGCCCTCCGGGAGCTTCCCTGACTGGGGGAAAGTGGGAGGATGAGAGTCAGCTCTCGTACAAGTGCTGGGAAGTTGCTGGCGTGATTGGAGTCCAGCGGAGCAAATCTAGGAAGACTTTGTGGAGCGGGACGGGGTTGCAAAGATCCGGCCGATGGATGAGGGGCAGTGCGACAGGAGGGAGAGGACGTTCTGGGGCAGGAAGGGGATAGTGGGAGGGAAGTGGCCTCTGGGGTCGCCCAGGCGCTGGTGAGGACCTTGCTCGCCACGGGGCTGGCTCGGCAGCCGAGGCAGTGGCTGGGGTGGCCGGGAAGAACACGAGCTGGAGCCGCGGGCTGACGGAGGAAGATAGGCGACAGCCCAGCAAGGACGGGAGAGGCCCAGTGTATCCCCGAGTGGGGTCTTCATGCTTCCAGGACTGTTAGAGCTCAGATAGATTCTGGGAAACCAGGAGAAGAGTCCTCGGGACCAGACTTGCAGGGGGGCAGGGAGCATCATGGAGAGGAGGGGGCCCGAGAGAGCGGACAGGTGGGGCCTGGAGGGGTGGGTGGGTGCCGGGGGGGAGGGTGGGGAGACCTGGAACCCCAAGGCCCTGCTCTGGCTCAGGGCTGGCTGTGTGTTCTGGGCCCTGGGAGGCTGGAACATAACTCAGCTCCAGGCCAAGAGAGGCCAACAGCTGGCAGGGGCTGGAGCAGTTATATATAGGAGAGACTTGGTGACAGTCTATACTTAGCTGACTTATGACCTTTAAAGAAGTAGGACTTTGTTCATTTATTTGTTGATCTGATAATTCCAGCCCCTGGCCTTTTCTCCATCCACAGACTTCCAGTACATTCTTATCTCCTGGGCACCCTTCTCTGGGCTCCCCTTTCTCCCTCAGCTCCTTGACTCCATCAGCCTTGGCAGACCCAGAGTTGGGAGGGCTCCCCTGCTCTTCCTGGGTGGTCAGGACGTGGCCAGGATGCCCACAGTGAGACCAGGGGCAAGGTGGGCCGGGCAGGGGCGGGGTGGCCTGTCTTCATTGCCTCTTTTCTTTTCACATATTAGAAAGAGAAGAATGGGGCTCTGGAGTGACCCTGAATATCTCAAGTGAGATGAAGGAAAATCCTCTTTTCCACCCACCTCATTCTCCCTGGGCCTTCCAGGAACCATGGTGACAAGGCCCTGGAATGGGGAATAGAAGGAGAGGGATCCAAGGAAGTGGCAGTGAGGGGATGCACAGGGGAGGAGAATCGGGATGAAAAGACACTGTTTCAGGTCCGCAAGGGCAGGAACCCTCTCTCCAGGTGTGGGTTAAGGGAGGCGTTTGGGGACGTGGCCTAACCAGGAAACCCCTGAGCACTTGTTTGTCTCTTGGGTTGGGATTCGTCGAGCTTAATTGAATAGGTATCCGGTCTTTAAGGCCCTGGCAGGGGCGTTCCTCGCCCTGAAGAAGCCTCCAGAGGTCTGCAGTGTTTTGGGTGGTTGGCTGATTTGGATCTTTATCCACAGAGGAGAAAGGGAAGTAGTCACCAGAGAGGGAGATGTTGGGGAGAGAGCAGACGGCAAAGCAATGGGCGGGCTTTCTCTGAGCCAAATTCAGTGCCAGGTCCCCACCCCCCACTTTGGTCTTTCCCTCCCTCTTCCCACCTTGCCTTGACTCCATTCTCTGACTCCATGAAATGTGCTGTGATCGTTCACCAGCATGGCGATGTGCCCGGCAGGCGGAGGAGAGCCTTCTAGGGTTAGCTAAAGCAGGACGTTTGGAGTGAAGCAACTTTCCTCGGCTGTGGGACAAGCTAGCATGGGGTGGCGTGCAGGGAGGAGCAGAGACTGTTTGGGGGACCCTGCACAAACTGAAAGGCTAGGGCTCTGTGATCTAGTACCCGGGCCCAAACCCGAGGCTCAGGTCTTGGGGAGAGGTGTGTGGAGAGGAAGAGCCAACTGTAGTTCAGAAGGGTGGCTGAGCTTATCTTGCTGAGTGATCTGAGATGCCTCGCTCAGCCTCTCTGGCCATCACCAAGCATACTGACCCCGAAAAAGCGGTTGGCCACTGGTAGGAGAGAGGGCAAGAGATGGTTGCCACTGAAAGGTGGGGGGCATTCGGGGGTGCATGGTCACGCCCTCTCCCCAATCAAGATTGTAAGCAGACGAAGTGAGGGAAGGCGGGAGGGAGGGCGGGGGGCTGGCCAGCACCTGTGAGAGGGCCGGACGGCAACTCCAGAGGCTGCTCCCAGGGTATACTGTCCTCAGGGGCACCTGCGTGGCTGGGCTCTAGGGGTCCCCTCTTCCACGGGAGATCCCAGGAAGCTGGTTACTCCTAGTGGCAGGCTGTAGCAGCTCTTGGAACCCTTCCCCTAGACTGTCGGGTCCATCTCCCTGTGTCCAAGCAGGAACAGGACATGAACGGATCTCAGGGTGCTCTTTCTAGCTCTTTACGACATCTGGAATGGGAGCGTCACCCCTCCTCCTCTGGTCAGAGGGTGTCATCCCCTCCCCCACCAGATGTGGCGCCCACACTCACGGGGCTCCTCTCTCTGGACTCGGTGGACGTGGATGGAAGCATGCCGGCTCACAGCACTCCACGTACCGACAGCTCTTCTCCACCCTCCATCTTTTAGGGCTTTTTCTAAGAAATGCTGTGAGCTGCCCTTAACCTTGACTCACTCTTCCTGGGAGGAGGATGGGGCTGTTCACAGGGGTTCAGCAAACTTGGGAGCAAATTTTCCTTGACCTTAGTCTTTTCTCTGAAAGTGTTCAAGTATGGCCTGCGGCTAAGCACATGCCCATACTGGAAAACAATGCCGATTCCTGTATGCTCCTTAAGGGACTCAAGGCACTTCTGCAAACCCGCTCTCCTTCCCCAGGCTCACAGAGGTGGGACTCCTGAGGGCATATCCTCCCCAGTTCACAGGCTTTTCGGCTGCTTCTGAAGGGCAAGCTTAAAGCTTTGATGTGCCTCCTGGTTTTTGGTGCCACTTGACCCCATGGGACCTATTACGTAGGCAGCAGGACAGTGGAGTATCAAAGATACTCATCAGGGTCTTGTGGATCCCTGCAGGCTCCACAGACAGTAGAAAGGTAGCACGACCCAGTGCAGAGCTACGAAGATTAAAAGGCTGGAAAGTAAGACCAGAGTTGGAATGCCAGAGCCAGCGAGCCCTACTCAGCGGCTTCCTGGCCAAGTCATAAGTAGGCTTTCAGTTTGGGCAGGGTTTACATTGTAGATAAGACAAGCAGGCACATGTAGACAGGTGGCTCCTGTGCTCTCTCATCGAGAGAAATTGGACTAAGGTTGCAGAGGGGATTTAGGTGGGATGAAAGGGAGGACTTCCTGGTGAAGTTGCCCTGCACTTGAAAAGCAACGGAACTTGAAAGTGCAGGAAGCCTGGAAGCTGTTCCACAAACAGGTCAATACCTCCCACGGCCAGTAGATGGCGGAGTAGACTGATGGCCAGGCAACATGTCTCCAGTGCTGTTTCTAGGGACTGTAAGCAATTTTCAGATCTGGGACTAATATGCTGCCCTCCCCGACTTCTCTGACAGCTACCCCTATCCTCTCCTTCTGTGTGTCTGCAGCATGCATTTCAGGAGTCAGGGGTATGGATGGGTGAGGACTGGAAAAAAACCCACATACAAGGGAGGGTGAAGGCAGGTGTGAGAGCTGGAGGCTTGTGGGGGGACAAGGCCAACTTGTGCCTAGCCCCCTGCTGCTTCTCTAATCTGCAGCTGAAAAGCGTTCTGGGGTAGAAGAGAGACCTGTCTGGGGGTCACCCCCATCCCGTCTCTAGATGTCATTTTGAAAGGGTTCTGCAGCAGATGGAAAATGTGGAATGCTCAGTATTGTTCCCTCCTCCAAAGGGTAGCAGAGGCAGGGCCCGTGAATTTGCAATTTCATCCGAAGACCAAGGAAGGGAGGGCTACCACATTGTCCTGATGGTCACCTTTTGGGTGGGTTCTGAGTCTGGTCTGGCTTCCAGCTAGCTCTCTGATGGTCCCTGCCCCTGCCACGTCGGGGTGGCCAGCTCGGTCCCTCCTTCATTCATAAGGCACTCCCGGGTCACTCTGCTGCCCCAGCGTCCACGGAGGCACACACAGGTACACAGCCCTTCCTCTGGCAACACGAACACCTGCCTGAGGACTACACCATCTCTCTGTCCCAGCAAACACAGAAGGTGTCTGGCTGTGGGCCCAGCTGCTATGGACCTGCAGGCACCCTGGGATGGGCGGCGCCCCTCAGAGCAGAGCATACAATGCACGCTTCCCACCCAAGCGCCACCATGCTGTCCACGCCCACCCTCTGGCCGTCGCTGCTCTCTCGCGGGGGCCGGATGGTGCGCCAACAGACGCAGGCACATGCTCTTAAGAAGCCTTCTGATTCCATCCTGCTCCGCAGTCCAGTGATGGAGGTGTGTTGGGGACCTTGCCGCCCCCTGCCATCTAACCCTCCGTCCTGGGGCTCTTAGTCATTCCCTAGCATCATGAACCTCTGGTCCCGGGCTGGTGGTAGTTTCCCCACTCGGTCTTAACCTCATCATCAAACTCCAGAGAACTCGGGGTGGCCCAGATATTGCGACGTTGCTTACGGAAATTGAAGAAACCGAGGCATACTCGGAATTCACAGCTCAGGAAGAATGTAGGGCTTCGCCAGGCCACCTGGACCTGGGGAGCGGAAAGTCTCTTTTTCTAGCCAGGAGACAAGATGGGTTTGCCCAGAATCTCTCTACAAGGAATGAAAAGGGGAGCTGGGTTTCCTCCAGCTCTCATTCTAACTCCTTCAGTGGAATTTAAACAGTAAACTTCTTAAGGGCGGAGCTTTGTTGTTTATCTTTTTCTCTCCACTGTATGGTTTTCACTATATAATCTTTAAGCGGAGAGATGCACAGGTTTCCTGGAGAGATAAAGAGAAGTGGGTCTAGAAGTGCGTCTGTAACATAAACTCAGGCATGTCACAGTTCCATGGATGCTTCGAGAGGTCACCTCGCTCATGCCCCTGCCTGCAAGCTTGAAGCTGTTGCAGAGGGAGCCAGGAAGCAGAGGTACAAGGTCTCAGAGGGACAGGAACAAGTGGGGCTCCCCTGGGTTTACGGGGCTTCTTTGATCTAAGGTCGTGCTATCCATGACAGTACTCACTAGCCACATGTGGCCACTTAAATGAATAAATATTAAATCAAATTACAAATTTAGCTCCCAGTTGCTCTATCCACTTTGACCCTTTGACCACAGTGGTGAGTGGCTGTTGAGCTGGACAGCGCAAATAGAGAGCATTTTCATCCCTGCAGAAAATCCCACTGGATAGCTGGTCCGAGGGCACTGATCCACGCCGGGCTAGATGCTTTGCATCCCCTCCCCACTTTGCCCTGTTTCCCCACCAACCTGCATCCTCCTGCTTTTTGCTAGGACATGCAGCTTACAGGGAAATGATGGATTGGCTGCTCACTCTTTAAAAAACTGAGACGCGTTTCAGTCTCCTGAAGTCTGACCGTTTCCCAGCCGTGCAAACCAAATGAATCAATGACACCGTGTGCATGCCTTTGCATAAAGAGAACGGGCACAGGGCAGTAGGGAGGGGCTGCTGAGCCTTCCAGGGGGAACGGCAGTGTGCCTCCTCCTAGCCATTCCATCCCTGGCCAGTGTCTGCCTTTCTCTGGTCTCTCTTGGAAGACACTGTTTTCTTTCTCTCTGCGGTCAGAAGCAGACGTGCATGTTCTGGGATCTTTTTAACATGAATTATGGGCTTAGAAAGAAAGGAGCGCTGTCTTTTAAAGAGGAGAATAAACCCCAACGACTGTGATCCTAAGGAATAGTTGCAAAAAGACACTGGAGGAGAAGTTTAACTTTGGGTGAATGGCAGAGGCGGGGAGCAGGTTCAGAGCCTCAGTGACTGGACAATGAGGACCACAGGCTTATCCTGCTGAGCTCCTTTCCAGGCCCCACCCCATTTCAGGAAAATTAATGTACTTAGGTGCTCGAAACCAATAGTGGAGTTGACCAACATGCGTATGTAACATCTCTATCCGATGCAGAGAAATAGAGATGCCATATAGCATGGTGCGTAAACAGTCCGAATAAAAGGCAGACTACCAGAAAGTCAGGTGAGAGAAACCATCCCCACCCGGAGAACTCCCTCCAGAAGTATCTCCCCGTCTAATGGCATTGCTTCATGGTGCGTCAAGACACCAGATTTCCTTCCAAAAGATGGAGAGAGAAAAGGTGACCAGCTGTCCTTGATGGCACAGACATGGCTGCTGTCAAGTTGGTGACATTCCCCCGGAACGAAAGCCTGGGGTCCCACTCACACATCTCCACTGTCCTGGAAACAGAGGTAAAGAAAGGATCCCCTCATTTTTCTCCCCTATGGCCAAAGGAGGATTGAGGGCTGCGACTCCAGTACACAATTTCTTGATCTCTGGGAGACAGGTGGTGATGCATTTACACTTGAGAAATACACACTTACGTACAACTCCCCAGATGAGTATCTCTGGCTGGGTTTCTCTGGAGCTGGGGAAGGCAGAGCACGCTCAGCAGAAATGTCTCTGTCTAATCAGACGGGAATGGAGGGGCTAGGTGGAAAGCAGCCATTCAGAGGAGAGGGAGAGGAAGCACTTGGCCATTTCTCTGACCTGGCTACACTTCCACTCATGACTCATCACAGTCCATTCACAACATTACAATTAGGCAGCCACCTTCCCTGAGAATGATCATCCCTTGGATGACCAGAAGGGGGTGGCAGGGAGCAGGCAGCCAGAACTTTCCCTAGCTCCCTAAGAAAAGAGTTGCCGGGGGTCAAACAAGAGTCCTGTGGTATCTGGCAATGCAGATTCAGACTCTTCCTTTTGGACTCTTTGGGGCAGGAGGAGAGAGCAGAGACATTACTTCCCTTCTCAGGTTGTGGGGGGCTTGCTGGTGGAGTCTACACTTTGCAATTGGGTGGCTACTAGCCACGTGTGGCCATTCAAGCTTGAAATGTGGCTAGTGGGGCTGAATTTAATAATTTATTTCATTGAGGGGCGCCTGGGTGGCTCAGTCCACTACGCGTCCAACTCTTGATTTTGGCTCAGGTCATGATCTCAGGGTCCTGGGATTGAGCCCTGCGTTGGGCTCCCGTACAATGTGGATCCTGCTTAAGATTCTCTCTCTCCTTCTCCCTCCGCTCCCAACTCTAAAAAAAAATTATTCATTGAAATTAATTTAAATTTAAAAACTAATACTCAGTGTGGTTATTGGAAACTTTCTGAGTGTGTTTGGAAGGACTCAGATGTATGAATCCAGTTCTTCAACTGTAAACTGTACAAAACTTAAATATACAGAAACTTAAATATACAGCATTTTTAATGAAAATTTCTTGTCCAAATTGAGACATGCTGTAAACGTAAACGATACCTCAGATTTCAAAGACTGCCTATGAAAGAAATAATGTAAAATATCTCATTATAACTGCTTGAGTGTATGTAGAGATGATAATTAATTCAATGGCTACACTGGATTAAAATAATATGGTTAAAATGAAATTCCCATTTCTTTTTGCCTATTTAAAAAAATGTGACTAGAAAATCTGAAATTACATGTGTGGCTTGTATTGGATTTAAGCTGGCCAGTGCTGCTCTGAAGAGTCTGGGACCAGAGTCTTCTTCAGTGGGGTGACAAAGAGAAGGTGGAGGCTACTCAGCTCAGGTGTGATGGTACAATCCGAATGGTTCAGGACAACTAGAGCCCACCTAATTCATCTGTGCAGACCAGCAGAGGTCAAAGGTTGCTAGTTCTGAGTACAAATTCAGTCTGGGCCTTGCCTCAGGTTTTGGCAAGGGAAGGCCCGTGTCTGATGGTTGAGGTAGAGGGACCACAAATGAGGAAACTAACCTCTTTATATTAACCCCCTCCCCCTGCAGGGTGCACCTGGCAGGTCTAACCTATTGGGAAGAGGGCCTTAACTCATCCGCCAGCTGCAAGGTGTATTAGCAAATGGCTCTCCACCATTCCTCAGATCCTTCTGAGGCCCCCAGCTGTCATCAGGAGGCCTGTCTCTCTTCTCCTTTGGAAAGATGGCCTACATGCCTGCCCGTGTTTGCCAACCCGGTGACTTTCTTGCTCTCTTCCTTATGGACTCTTGGGGCCTGTGGTTTTCTCTCCCCCACCCATCCTGCCCCCCTGGAGCTCGGGTCTCCTCATCCTGCTTGCCTGCCTCCATGAAGGCCTGTGCTGGTGGAGGCTGGCTGCTCTGGGCCATGTTCTCCTTCTCCACGGTGGGCCAGCGGGGGGCCTGCCTGCCTTCCCACATCAGGACAGCTCCCTGCAGTTTAGCAATGGAGGTTTGTCCATGGACCCGAAGTCTGGGCTCAGCACTGTCCCTTTCCACCCTCCTTGTCCCCATCCCTCACTAAACCACTGGCCTAGGCCAGTCTTGCTTCCAAGACCATGGAGGAAAAGGGAGGCAATAAAGTGTGATTGAAAATGGAAAGGGCGTTGGTTCCCCACTTTGGGACCACATCACTTCTTCCCTTAAAAGACAGCACTCCCAAGTTCTGAGCCCCTAATTTGTCTTCACAACCCCTACTATAGGGAGACAAGTATTGGACCATATTTGTTGAAGGCCTTGTGGCACGTTAGGCCGGGCCCTGGCGAGAGCCCTAGTGACAAGTTGACTCTGTACCCTACGCCTCAGTGTTCTCGTCTGTAAAACCATTGCTTTGAGTGCTACAATCTGTGGGTTCTTTCTAGCATTAACACTCTTGGGCCAATACCTAGACCATTCCTGGGGAGACACTAGGGCTGAGCTGAGCCAAGTGGCCAGGCAGGCAAAGATACTTTGTCTCTCACAGAGGTTTTCAGTAGTTCCTCTGGATTTATATATATGTATATATAAAAAGCATCAAAATAGAAATCATGGAAAGAAATGCAACTGGAAACAAAAGTGGGAGATCCTCTGGATATGGGGTAGTGGGAAATAGAAGCTTAGAATCGGCTTCCTTGTTTATTTCCTTATTTATTTTCACAAATATGTAATACATCTCATTGTCTTGGAAAACACATCCAGATTGCCATTTAAGGATGCTTTCTGGGGATTGCGACTTTTAGACCGCCATAGTAAAAATGCAAAACAAAAACTCAGACAAAACCCCTCCAGGGCGCCTGGGTGGCTCAGTGGGTTAAAGCCTCTGCCTTCGGCTCAGGTCATGATCTCAGGGTCCTGGGATCGAGGCCCGCATTGGGCTCTCTGCTTGGCAGAGAGCCTGCTTCCTCCTCTCTCTCTCTCTCTCTGCCTGCCTCTCTGCCTACTTGTAATCTCTCTCTGTCGAATAAATAAATAAAATCTTTAAAAAAAACCAAAAAACCCCTCCAAATTGCCTCCTCACCTCTCACCACATCCATCCTCCCCCCCTCCCTTCACTTCTGCTCCCTGTTGGTCCCTCGCTGGTACCTGGTCTGTTTATGGAGTTCCTCCAGTTTCTGGATGCAGTGGGCTTGGAGTGTGTGGATCCCTTCTCCGAAGTTCTATGTTCTATGCATTAAATAACCCAAAGTTTCAAAGGCATTGCTCAGGTACAAAGTAAAAACTACAGGCAAAAATTACTTCCTTTTCTTGCTAGCCATCTCCCCCCCACCTCCCCCACCCCCTTGTTAAGGGGACCAGGGCTTCTGTTGGGATTCCTGCTCCCATGCCCTTTGCTGTAACCCTCATGGTGACCTCTGCCTCCTAGGTCAGCCCAGTCCTCCCTCTGCAGCTGCAAACCCACCTGTCTGCTCAAATCCAACCCAAGCCCCAGCACTGACCGGGCAGCTGCTCTGACTTAAAACCCAAGCCCTCAGGGAATGCCATGAAGCTAGGGGATGGAGAAGGGCGGGGGGAGAGTGGGAGGGAGGGAGAAGAAAAGAGAAATGTGGAAAGAAAATGAGCTCTCACTGTGGCCAACTGTCCTTGCCCTTCCAGTCTGAGCTGACACAGCAGAAAGAGGGGGCGGGAGGCAAGAAAAGTCAAGTTAAAAGCACTGTCTCTCGTCTTCCCGGCTCCCGCTTCAGTTCACTCAGGGCACAGCCAACCTCTCAAAGACCTATTTCAAAGGGAGGGGGTGCGGGTGGGAAAGGAATTTGGCTCCTTTGGTTTTCCATGATCTTGTTCAACCCAGACACAAATTTGGCCAATAAACCCAACTCTGGGACTTGACTTCAACATGGCATTTGGACTAGGCTTGGAGAGGACGCCAGGGTGATGGATGCCAAACACCTCAAAGAAGCAGAGGCCGAATTCATTTTTATTTAGGTAATATTTTTTTCGTTCCCAGAACATACTATCTGTCCTCTCTCTTATTTCTCAACGACAGAACTGAAACTCAGAACCCATTTCTCCCTGTATCCCAAGCTTAATGTCTCACGGGCTCAGGAGAGGTCTCCCAGGATAGGCAAGGATGTATTTCACCCTCCTGCCCAGAAAGATACAAGGCTCCTTCTCCAAACAATGCCCAAGCAAAGCCCAGCGCTTCCTTGACTGGACCCGGCTCGCCCATATTTATTGAGCTTGGATCAATAAATAACTCCCGTCTCCCGCCTCTCTCCAGCCTCACACACACTGCCCTCTGTTTCTATATCTATCTCTGCCCCAGAACTGGCCAAAATAAAATGCAGGGCCCGGCGGGCTCCCAGCACCCAGTTCGCGGGCGGACTAGCTCTCCGGTTGCTCAGCAACGCGCCCAGCAAAACACCAGTCTCGGCCCGCCCGCCCTCACTCTTCCTCCCAGCAGCTTTGGCTGCCCGCCAACTCGCTCTCCTCAGCTCCCCGTTTCGGATTCTGGAAATGCACTGTTTCTTTTGGTTAAAAAAAAGATATGCATCTATATCTATATCTTTCTTTATATACGCATATATCTTTTGACTTGCGTGTGCGTATATGTATGCATATCATCTCTGTCTGTAGAGCAACCGCAGGAGAGAGAGGCAAAGCCAACTTCTCAGGGCTGAATTTGGTAGGGGGACATGGTGGTGGGGTGTTGGGGAGCAGGATTTTTGGCCAAGGGAGCCGACACTCTCCCCCCCCCTCTGTTCGTTTCCCTCTCTTGATGAACCATCTCTGCACCATCTCCAACTTTTTGGGGACCCACTCAACGGTTTTCGAGTGGAAAGGCTCGAGCCAGGAGCGCCCACTACCATACTATCTTCCGGGAGGAAGGGGTCAGCCCCCGTAACCATCCTGCAACCAAGGTCAGTCAGACACCTGCCAAAGGCGGGATGGAGTCGCCAAGAAAGTCTGGGGTGGCGAGGGGAGGCAGCTACGTGTTCGCCCGGGAGGCACCTTGAAGGTGGGGGTTGAGAAACGGGCTGCAGAGAAGTCTAAAGGGCATCTCGCTTGGGACAAAAGCCGGGGTGTGTGTGTGTGTGTGTGTGTGTGTGTTACGTTGAAACTGGAAAGTTGGATGATGAGCCAATTTGCTCTTCCAAGCAATTGCGCGCGCGCGCGCCTTGCGCGCACACCCTCCACACCAACCACATCACACCAACCACACGGTTGGGCAAATAAAAGCGGGGCCAGAATGCGGCTGAGTGATACCTTGCATACTTTCGATGTGACCGGATTATTACCCAAAGCGCTCGCTTCCAAGCCAGGAAATCTATTCATACCTTTTCTCCACTCCCCCACCGCCGGCCCCTTCCTCCCCCCCCCCCCCCCCCCCCCCCCCTTTTTCTCAAA
>LNAC01000275.1:2143254-2176367 GCA_002007465.1 Ailurus styani
CTCCGCCTCCCCCACCTCCTCACCGCCGCCGAGCGCGCTAAAGTAATTCTTCCCTTCCTGGAAGGAAAAAAGGTATTTTGCATTTTAAGATGTTTTACCATGTGCCACAAACAATCACACCGAGTCAAGAGCGATGGGTGTGCACGTGGGAGGGGCATCCGAGCCCCCACCCTGAAGGCGTTAGCTTTCAAGCGTGTGTGCGTGTGTGTGCGCGCGCGAGTGCGTGTAGGGGAAGAGGGCTAGAAACGCCGGGACGGACTGCTAGGGGGCAGGGGCAGGGGCTGGGAAGGACAAAGGTGGAATTACCACGGAAGACCGGTAACGCCCCTCTTTCTAGCTCCCCAGTTAAAGCAGTATTTTAACAAAGAGATTTTTTTTTTTTCAAGTTCAGGAAAAAACCGTATTGGGTAGGTGGGTACGTGGGTGGAGGAGGGAGTTGATAATGTAACACGCACCTTCTGAGACTGGAAATTGAGTACCTGGGGGTTTGGACCTGGAGACCCAATGCGGCTCCGAGTCGGTATTTGAAGGAGGCGGGGGGGTAGGAGGGTGGGGAAGGGTGGGGGCAGGGGCGAGGAGAAGGAGCGAAAGCTGCGAGAGGCACGGCTAAGAAAGCAGCCCCGGGTAGCTGGATCCATCCGGCTCCAATTCCGAGGTGCAAGACCCTCCCCGCCCTCCTCCCGGGCTACACCCCGGCTCCAAGCCACTTGCTGGGCCGAGCGCGCGGGGCCAGCCTGTCCCGTGTCCCCCGGCCGTGCGCCGTGTAATTGACTGGCACACTGAGCGCGCTCACCGATCTTGGCTTGCTCGCGGTAGCTCTTTTCGTTGAGGCAAACCCCGCGGCCGTGCAGCAGAGCGTGCAGCGGCTTCTCCTCGTCCTGCCGGGGGAGGCAGCGCAGCCCCTGGGCGCAGCGCTCAGTGTAGACGCCGCACGACTGCCCCTCGGCCAGGGCGCAAGTCATGCAGCAACCGCAGCCGGGCTCTTTGACCAGCTCGCAGCCCAGGGGGCTGGGGGGGCACATGGAGAGGGCTTTCTCGTCGCAGGGCTCGCAGTGCACGAAGGAGCCCAGGCTCTGGGCCGGCCCCGCACAGGAGGCCAGCAGCAGGAGGACCGCGGTGAGCACCATCTTCTCCGAGTCTTCCTCTTTACCTTGGGGCGGGGCACGAGAGCGAGCGTGTAGGGGAGAAAGGGGCCAAGAGGGCGCCCGGAGAAATTAAAAAAAATTTTTTTTCTGGCAGGTAGAGCAGGTGCCCTCCCCCAGACAATTGCAAAACGTAGGGAGAGATGGAGGGCTGAGGTGCCCGCAAGCAAGTCCCAACTGCAAGGATTAAAGGACTTGCAACAGGTTGGGGGGAAAAGAGCCGCGCCAGGTGCACGCGGAGGGAGTGGAAGCCGGAGAAACAACCCCCCCACCCCCGGCCAGACCCGCTCAGAATTACAGGGAGGAAAAAGCCAAAAATTTTTCACCCCAAAGCAACCACCGGAATAATGAGCTCGGAGGCTGTGGAGGAGAAGGGGGTAGGGGTAGGGGGAGAAAAATGGGTCTGTCTTCAAAAATTTTGCTTAAAATCTAAAATGCACCCTGCTTCTTTCTAACCTTCAGCTGCCTGCAGCGCGCGGCTGCTGAGGAACAGGTAAGAGGCGGCGGCGGTGGCCGCGAGAGTGGGGGAAAATGTTGAAATCAAGAAATTAAAAAAAAAAAAGCCCCAAATCCCAAACCCTAACACCTCTTTGCTCCCACTTTGCCACCACCTCTTCGAAATTCGCAGGTTCTGCGTGGAGCTCGAGAAAGGGTGCAAACGGAAGAGGGGGTAATTAAAAGGAGCAAGAAAAGAGAAAAAATCCCACACCGATTTGCCCCTCTTTTCCTAGCTCTTTTCCCCGGCAGAAGTTTCCAAAGAGACTACGGGCTCCAGTGGAGCAGGCGCTTTTAAATAGACGGCCCCTGCCCGCCAGCCAGTTTGTAGAGGCTATTTGAGCTCCCCAACACCCAACCCAGGCGAGGATGCCAAGGAGCTTTGCAGTACAAACTCACACGGGGTGGGGGTGGGGAGAGGCCTTCTAGACACACGGGGGCTCCCCTGCGCTCCCGGAACAGTGCCCCCCTCCTCCCGGAATGTAAGAAAGGGGCTTGGGGGACAGGGCTGGGCTGCCTACGAGGGGGGTGGGGGTGGGGGGGTGCGAGTGGAAGGGAGAATGCGAGGAGCTGGTGGACACAATGAAGAGTAACTCGGTCTCCCCCTCCCTCCCACCCCTTAACTAGCCAAGGTCCAGGCTGCAGGGAGAAGCATTTTCTTATTAGCCAAGTGGATATATACAGTGCCCAAGAAATTCTTCCCAAGCTTTGGGAAATGGCTGTCTGCTAGTGTCTAAGTTACTGTGTGAGGTGTGTGTGTGTTTGAAGGGGAGTGTTAGTGTAGGATGGCCAGCTGAGGGTAGTGAGCTGAATTAAAAAGAAAGAAAAAAAAAAAAGAAAGAAAAGCAAAACTGGATTTTCCCCCCTAAAAGCCTGGGGAAGGGGATTTAATTAAGAGCATTTCTCTTGCCCGTGGAGTGTGGAGTGACTGTCTTTGGTCATATGATCAAGAGGTGGCCACTTTCCTTCAGCTCCATTGTTGGCCCCAGGAAGCCGTGTGTGTACGTGTGTGTGTGTGTGTGTGTGTATGCACACACGCCTGCGCGCTTGCTCAGGCTTGTGGGTGTCTGTGTTGTTTGTACTTTGGGAAGAGATGTTCATTCAACAGCATTGTAGGGAGCAGTGAGTTCCAGAGACTAGTGTTTTCCAGAAGATACTAAGTCTGAAAATCTTGCCTGGTGACCTAAGGTGTCCTGGTGTGGGGTTTTGGATGGAAGGAAGGCAGATTGGAGTGATATGTTCCTTTCACATTCTCTTGCTGGAGCATTTCTCCTGGATAGGGCTACATCTCTGGAGGGAATGGGTGACAGACCAGAGGAGCAGGTTGTTATAAAATGTTAACTGGCACATCTCAGGACTGAGCTGACAGGGCCATAGGACTCGCCATGAAGAGCTCCTGACCAGGGACATTATTATTCTATTTGAAACCTCAGGCAACCTCTTCAAACACTATTGGATCCCTTCTTTCCTTAGGAAAATGAAAGAAAGCTAAAGTCTTAAAGGGAGGAAGGCGGTGATTTCCTTTTGTTTCTGAAATCCACATGGCAGGTGGACTTCAGAGCCTGATCAGAGAAATGACTTTTCCTTGCTGCCCCATTTGGGAGGACCTGGGGTGGGATTCACCCTTTTTACATTTCCTTCGTCTCTTTAGAAGTGCTCTCACTTTCTTTTGGGAAAAGGGGCTGCATTTCATGAAGTTTGCCACTAGACTGCACCCTTATCTATGATAAGAATTCTTTCTGTAGGCCTGCTTTTAAGAAAATATTTCTCTTGCTGGTTTGGTTCAGGAACATCTCACTGGATGCTGTTAACATTCCCAGATCCTGATCTTTCTGCTTGCTTATCTATTTGCTGAAAGGCACATTTTAAAAGCTTTAGCTGAAAGGTGCGCTTTTGTTCGTATTGCCAGAAGGGTTTTAGGTGTTGGCTAGGAGAGGGAGGTGTACTGATTAAAAAGCAAACACAACCCCCCCCCCCAACAACAACAACAAAACCCCAAACTGCAAGACCTGTTTGCATTGCTTCTTCCCTCTGTCTGGAGCCTTGGAAAGGTAGGGAGAGAATTAGTATTCAAAAATTTGGTTGAAATATTTCAGGAACCAGGGAGATCATGTTATTTTCCCTTTTGTGTCAAGTTCAAACTGGAAGAGTGGCCCAACAGTGTGTGGTGTGTGTTCTGACCCCTGCTCCTATTTCTGCACTAACTCAGCAGCAAAGCTGACTCCAAGCACACGGGTAGCACTCGAGATGAATGGGGAAATTGTGGCGCTCCTTCCAGAGAAACATGAGTTGCTCGTTCCAGCCACCCTCTATTCTGAGAGAGACGGCCTCCAGTGACACATGTCTTTTTGTCTAGCCGACTTCCAGTGGCTGGAAAATAAAATGTATGAGGACAGGTAGAAGGAAGAGGGGGATGATTCATGGAGAAGGAACAGCCTGTGGAGAGAAGGAAGAGGAGGTAGTGTCTGGGGCTGGTCCTTGGGGTAGAGCGCAGAGGGGCCCAGGAGAGTGCGTACTCTGCAGCCCTGTAAATGTTAAGTGACCATTCCGTGTGTCTGCTTCGAAATGAACCTAAGTCATGAGGGGTTGAGAGCTGGTAGGACAGAGCTTCTCTTACAGGGACCTCGGGCAGGCTTCTGAAAACAAGAGAAAGAATTCTCAGTAGCCTGGGGCTGTCTACAATGATTTTGTCTAAAGACGGGACTGACCAGATGGGTTTGCTTGCACGAGTCCATATGTAACATAAGAGAGTGGAAAAGAAGTTCTAGTACATGATGTTGGATTATGGGGCGTGCCTATGGGCCTTTCTCCATTCTGTTTCCCTCCTCCCTTCCACTCTGTAGATCTAGATCTGTTCACAATCACCTTTAGAAGATTGCTTCTGGAAAAAAAAAATAGTTTGCATCAATGAGTTTAGTTAGGAGGGGCTTATTTATTTCTGCCAAATGCAAATGTCAGAGGCCAGGTTCCCTTCCCTCCTTTATTGCTGACTTGCTTTCCCCGCCATTAGCTTCCCAACTCTGCTTCCCACCCTGGCATGTCCGAGTTTTGATGCCTTTCAACTACATTTTTCTTGGAGAAGTAAGAAGTTAAATATCATCCACTTGTGTCTCATCCCCTAGAGATCACTCCTCCCCATTCCTTAAAAAAAAAACACCAAAAAACCCAAAAACCAAACCAAACTAACTGCGTATCAAAACCAAGTTTCAAGCAATGTAACCAAGTAAAAGATTTATGCTTTTATATGGACAACTTTTCAAAGGGCGACTAACATTTTTGTTTTATAAAGCTTGATCATTTTCTTTTGAGTTTCTAAGTGATTTTTTTTTTTAATTTATTCATTTGACACAGAGAGAGAGATTACAAGTAGGCAGAGAGGCAGTCAGAGAGAGAGGAGAGAGGAGGAAGCAGGCTCCCCGCCGAGCAGAGAGCCGGATGTGGGCCTCGATCCCAGGACCCTGGGATCATGACCTGAGCCGAAGGCAGCGGCCTTAACCCACTGAGCCACCCAGGCGCCCTCTAAGTGATTTTTAAGGCAAGGGTGACACCCGATAATATGGGTTGGGAAAGCTGGACTTTTAATAGGACACAAAGTATCATGGGTTTCTCTGGTTGGAAAGGAAAAATGTCAGCTAAGGGTCGTGTCTTCATTCTTTTCCTTTGCATTACTCTCCTCACCGCCTTAGACAGACTTGCCGAAACCATTCCCTGCAGTGAGTAATTACTCTGTGTTAAATATCTTATGAGATGGACATCAATCCCTTTCCCAGAGACCAGCACACATCAGGCATACTAATGCTGCCACTTCATCTTAGTTTAAAACGAAGGTATGGTCACCTTTAAGAAATAAAGCACCTGGTCGCTCAGGTCCTTCCCCAGATAAGGGAAGTTCAACGAGAGTGAAGTCTCTGCAGAATGGTTTAAGGCAGCTCTGTTGTAGTGATGGGGCTGAAGGCTAGGTGGCAGAATAGATACATGATTTCAAACACGCCTCCTTTCTCCAAGGCAAAGAAGCAGACGCTGGTGGAAGTCTTTAGCAAAGGGAACAGGGATGGGGTGGGGGGTGAGCAAAGGCACCAATGGAGGGCCACAGCCATGCCCTGTGGGTCCTCTGCACATCTCTCCGGCCTTGGCACTTCCCTTTGCTGTGACAGCACTGATCCAGTGGAGGTGGGACACCTTCCAAGTTTCCCCCAGCAGCTATCTATATTCATGATCACTGTACCTTGGAGACAGGTACGGCCAGGTCAGAACTTGATTACTTTGGGTTCATCAAAGAATGCCCTGAAGCTCCTCTGATGAATGATTAGAATATGACCTTCAGCCAAAGTGCATAAAAAACGTCCTTTAATTTTTTTTAAAATTCAGCTATGGTATATTTCAGCCATTCCAAGAGCTGATGATAGTGTAACATAGTCTCTACTCACCACACACATTGAATATGTTACCATGTTGCCATCCTTGTTTGAGATTTTGTTAAAAAGATGTACAGTGCTACAGAGAACAGCTCCCCTGCTCCCCTGCGTACCCCCTCCCCTTCAGTCCCTGCCTCTTCTCTGCCGAGGTAGCCACTCTTTTGAAAGAGCTTTGTGTCTTTTGGCACAGCGTTTTTATAGGTTTTACGTGGAGTTGCTTACAGAATAGAATTAGAACAATTTTGAGGGTGAAACGACAAGCTACTTAGAGTTAATTTTGTAGTGGTGCTTGGTATGGTGGCAATTTCACTACAGTCCACATTGACCCTAGGGCTGACTTGATGGAGCTGGAGCCAACTATGACTCAGAGTGACTTATATTTCTGTGTGAGCAATATGCAAGTTAATAGTTTTAAGAATTGATGTTTAGAAGGCTTCTGGAACCATTCCAGAGAGATATGGCAGAATAGGGACGGCTCCATAAATATAGTTTCTGGTTGGAGGCCTTCTTGGATCACAGGATCTGACATGTTTGTACAATGGACAGCCCTAGAGCTGTGTTTGAATTTTGGAAAAATGAGATTAACCAGAAAAGTGATCTGTTGTAATTTAAAAAAACAGTGTTGGTAGATTCAGATCTGGGAGTGAGGGGGATGGGCTATGTAGGGAAGATGGAATCACATGGGATAGGAGAAGAGAGAGAGTATGTTAACTGCTTGAAGCAGATGCTGTTGAGCCATGAAAAGGCCAAATAAAACCACAGTGCATGGTTGGAATCTAGGTTCCATTACAATTCAAGGGAGAGAAACCATAAGAGCTAGTTTACCACCACTAGCCCATAGGGCAGATTTGTGTGATTTAGAAAACAATACCCTTCCTCAAGACATTTTATATCTGTCAGAAAATTGTTATGAAATACAGACTTTGTTAGAATAAGAAACTTTACTCCCCCTTCCAGGAAATTGTCATAATGAATGTGCATATCTATGGGACTCTTATTGTGCAGTACACAACCTGTGAAACTATATGTGGTGGCACTGGTTGGAAAAGTTGAGCCTGGTTTCCAAACCATTAGGAAACACTATTTTTCTACTAGTGTGGAAAGGATTAGTCCAGCGACATGGTTTGGTCCATTGCCAGAATTGAGGAATGGGCTTGAGCCCCTTCAGAGCAGCTCACTCTGACTGACTGTTCTCAGCTGAGCCAGTCTACACCTTTGTGCCATTCCTTAGAGAAACCATGCCTTTCCCTGCTTGCATGTCTTTGCACAAACTGTTCATTCTGACAAGAATGCCTTTCCCCTCTGTTCTGACTAGTGAACTAATCATTGCTAAAGATCCAAATGAAATCACCTCTACTTTGACAGATTTCCCCAACTCACATGTATGGTTTCCTAAAGACACCTAGCTAGCTATGTAGCAGCATTTATCCTACGTGGTGCTCTGTGTCCTCATCAGTAACATGGGGTGGCGGGGAGACTTATTTCCTACCCCATATGGTTGTTTTGAGCCATGACCCAGGCAGTGTCTGTGAGCTCATTAGTGCTTAGTATTACCTATGAGACCAAATCTTTGCCTTTAGAAAGAATGTTTTGAAGGACCAAGGTCTTACCCATCTTTATCTTATTTCCACTTTTCCTTCTTTTCCTACTTCTTGCCCAGGAGCCCCCAGGACAGTTCCTAGCATAGAAGGTCCTTAATAAATTACTCTTGAATGAAAAACATTTACTGACGCCCAATTATTCCAACATTTTTCTAATCACTTACTTCTATTTCTGCATCACTCTGACTGTTGGTAATGTCCACGTTGATATGTTTCTGTTTTGCCCCTTTATATACTAGTCTGGTCAACATTTTGTGTCTGAAGTGTGAATCGTTTAAATAACAGTGTTTTAAAATCTTTTGAAACAGTAAATTCCAATATACTCCTTTTGTTGGGCTTAAAATATGTTAATTATAGTGTAACCTAAATATGTACATATTAAGGCATCCACTCCATAAGCTTACCTCACTGTAAAATCCAACAAATATGTAAATGAGCTCAATCAAAACTGCAAACCCAACAAAACACAAAGTGATACCATTAATTTAGTGTGTGGATGTTTAGTTGACATTTTGCTGAAAAGAAATCACTCACGTCATGGTTACGGTTTAACTGTTACTATGCAAGCTTTTTTGAGCTTGGCATATTCATGTTTGATGTCCTGTTTGATGATTTAATTCTCTCACTATTAAAAAAAAAACTACAGTGGAGTCATGGCTTATGTAGTGGTTAAAGTGAGCTTGAAAAACAAAAATCGAGTATAATCAAAATTCCCCGTGAGAACTCCTTCCGTCCCTTGCAAAACAAAATTGTCCTGCGACATCTTCGCCGTCATGACATGGCATTGCATCCCCCTACTCGGCTTTGGTGGGTTGTCTCAGGGTCGGGCCCACGTCCACTCTTGAGCCCATGACAATGAACATGGTGCCTCTTGGCTCTCATGCCTTTGAAGATGGAACATGTTTTCTAGAGCTGCAGGCAAGGCTGATTGACGTGAGAAATCTGCACACAGCTGAGTAACAAGCCTTGGACAAAAACATGTCTCAAGCAAATATAAAGGACATGAACAGGGGTACCTGGGTGACTCAGTTGGTTAAGCATCTGACTCTCAGTTTCAGCTCAGGTTGTGATCTCAGGGGCTTGGAATCCAACATCTGGAGCAATGCTCAGTGGGGAGTCTGGGATTCTCTCTCCTTCTCCCTCAGCCCCTCCCCCTCATGCTCATTCACTCTCTTTCAAAATAAAATAAATAAATAAATAAAGAACACAAACATTCTGTATGATGATGGCAGCGAGATGTGTGTTGGAGGTTGCACATGGAGGTGGCATGAGGCCAAGCGATGTGCCTACCGATTTGCTGGTCAGTGTGGGTGCTGGAGTGGAGGTACCGCATATAGCATGAATGTCACGACCCACTAGACCCTTCCACCTGTGTAGACTTGGAACAGATACAAGCACCAGTCTGGCCACCAAGCAGGACAGAGAAAAATCTTCACCATAAGCCAACCAGAGAGACAACATCTATTTGGAGTAAGGATTGAGAGGCTGAGGGGAGAGATGTGGGGTTTACCTAGTTAGGGGACACTGGGTGTGGAGGACAGGTCTCCCTGAACCCCATGCTTTGTTCTCACTTTTATTTCGATGATAACTATTTTTTTAATATTTTAATTTGATTTTAATGCTAGTATAGTTAACATACAGCATTGTGTTAGTTTCAGGTGTATAATATAGTGACTCAACGCTTCTCTGTATCATGCAGCCCCAAGTTTTGAATACCACTGTCTTTTCAGATAAAAGCAGTTCAGTCTCAGAGCAAATTACTTGACCTTGCCCTGGCTCAATTTATTCTTCTGTAAAATGGGCTCCGGTACCCACCAATGGGTTGGCATGACGGTTAGATGAGATAATCTCTAAATCACTTAGCACTATTCTGTACTGTCTGAATTTGCTAGGGTGCTGTGACAAAGTCCCACAAATGACAGAAGTTTATGGTCTCACCGTTCAGCTCAAGGTCAAGGTATCAGCAGGGCCTGGCTCCCTTGGAAGGGACCAGGGAAGGATATGTTCCAGGCCTCTCTGGTAGCTTCTGGTAGTTTCTTAGCTTGTGGCAGCCTGGCTGCTGTCTGTGTCCAAATTTCCCTTTTTAATCGTCTTACCTGATTACACCTGTGATGGATGGCCCTCTTTCCAGACACGTTCACATCGCGAGGGGCTTGTGGTTAGCACTTCAATATATGAATTTGGGCGGTGGGGCATAATTCAACCCATACCACATAGAAACGCTCAGGTGGTAGTTATTATTCGTAATACCTTTTCCAAACACCTTTCCTTAAGGGCACTTTTCTTCTAGGTCTGCATCTCTGTTCCTTCCAGGCCTTGATTATGTCTAGAAAGTCCCCCCAGAGCAGACTGTGGGGCTCAGTACTGTGCTGTCCAGGGTCTACAGCAGCAGTGGGAACCTAGCAGACCCAGTGAGTATTTGTGGGTAAGTGCATGAGGTTTGTTTCTGTCTTCCTTTCTACTTATTTATTTATTTATTTTTTAATTTCTCAGTAGCCAGCCTCTCTCCCTAGTTACCTCTTCCAGATTGCCAAAGTATTAAAGGCAAAAGGCATGAAACCAAGCAAATTTTAATTTCCTTTGTTGATAATTATTAAATCCTCCATAATCACTTGCTCCCTGCAGTCAGTTAGAAACCTAGCCAGATGGCAGAGGGCAGTGGGGGTGCTGGTGGGGGTAGGGGTGGAGGTGCCTGTGTTGGAGACAGCTAGAGCCCAATCTGGACCCCTCCTGGGGCTTGATTTTGGCCAGAGCTGGGGGTTTGGAATGCATAGGACCGAATGCCGAGTGTCTAGGAAGAAGCCACTGAGGTCAACATTGGCTCTATTGGTTGAAAGTCAAAGTCAAAATGAGGGGCCACAGGCCTGAAAAGGTACAGGGGTTTAATTGGGTGTGACAGAGTCACAAAGGTGGCTCAGAAAGGTGTGACGGATGCCCCCTTCATCTGGAACAATGACCCTGTGTCCACAAAGCACCAGTGCCGGCCCCAAAGATGTGGTGGCCTGTATCAGCAGACTCCTGTTCTGAAAACATGTCAGGAGTTGTGTGAGTCATGAACTCAGGCAGGACCTGGAGTGTGAAACACAGACAGAAAATGCTCTGTATTCTAGGGACCCAGAGATGAACTGTCATAGGCTAAGGAGCTTAAAGGTGGTATCTGGACTCAATCCCCCACTACCCCCAAAAGAGAAACGAGTGAAAAAGCACCAATAACGTACTGGAATCATAGAGGTCCCTATGTATCTATATCTACCTGGCTGTTTTCTCACAGCTGTAGAACTGATGTCCCAAATGCATGCAGCCCCCAGCCAGAAGCAAGAAGGATCCAGGCTGGTGGGGTGGGGTGGGGGGCGGGTGCTCGGGGAGAAACATGGGTTCAAGAGGGGCAGTAGCAAAGTCGCGATTCCCTTTCAGCCCATGGGTACCATTTGGGGTCAATTAAAACAGTGTGGGCTCACTCTCCTTTTTTTTTTTTAAATTGAAGATTTAACTGGTTATTTAACTTTATTTAAGAACATTTTTATTGTGGAGAATCCCAAACATCCCAAACATACACCAAAGTAGACAGGAGTATCACAATCGTCACGAGCCCATCCCTCAGCCTGAGCAACCATTATTCCACAGTCATCCTGTCCCATATCCATGGCTCTACCCACTTCCTCCATTTCTAGTGACTGAATTTTAACATACAGTGAAAATGTAACTCTTCAGCTTCAGATACACTATTATATTGATGGAGCTTCTTTCTTCTTACACCCTGAAAATTCACCCAGGCATTCTCACATGATAAGTAGGAAGATAGATGATTTTCTTCTATATTATGGAGCAGCAAGAATTTGGTGACCAGTAAGGGAATATTTGAGGAAAGTGGGCAGGCGTGTGGAGGATACATGACTTTGAGGTTCTAGAGTCTGGACATCTGAGAGGATGGGGTGGGAGGCGGATGATCCGGACAGAGGAAGCACTGGAGAAAAGCGGAGAGAGGGAGGTGGAGAGAGTTCATCTGGGGAAAGCTGGCCTGAACGCAGACAATACAGCAGGGCTGGGAAGAGCAGGGCTGGTGGGAGAGATCTGGGGACCATCCATAGGGATGTGATAAAAAAGTGTGAGGGGCGCCTGGGTGGCTCAGTGGGTTAAAGCCTCTACGTTCAGCTCAGGTCATGATCTCAGGGTCCTGGGATCGAGCCCCGCATCGGGCTCTCTGCTTCCTACTCTCTCTCTGCCTGCCTTTCTGTCTACTTTGTGACTTTTCTCTCTGTATCAAATAAATGAATAAATAAAATCTAAAAAAAAAAAAAAAAGTATGACCTCCCGGAGGGAAGGCTCTGTGCAGAAAAGAGCACCACGGTCTGCTTTTAGGAGGAGAAGTCAAGTTTTACCTGCCATCATACTTCGTTTTGTAGGAAGACCTTTGCCGTGGTAGTTCTGGGGAAGGAAGAGCAGGTGGAGGACACCTGTTTGATTTGATCTCGCTGAAGGAGGTCAAGAGCTGGTCATTATGTCAAGGTAGGAAGAGATTGGGATGTGTGGAGAGAAATGAACATTTGAGACAACTGGGATGAACTGGAGGGGAGACAGGACTGCTGGGAGACAGATGGGGCAGGGTGGGGGCGGTGACTGGCTGCCTGCCTACCCAGACACCAAGTCCCTCAACCCACACCAAAAAGTATCTGTTCCAGCTCTGAGAGAGAGAGAGTGAGAGAGAGAGAGAGAGTGAGAGAGAGCTAGAGACAGGGACAGAGAGACAAGGTGTGTGTGGGGAAGCACCTCTGTAGGTTTGAATTTCTAACTTTAGGGAACATCTATATCCTTACGTAAAAAAACCTCACCTGATTAGTTCAGGCTCATCCTGGATAATCTGTCTTTGAATTGACTCAGTCAACTGCAAATTAATTACATCTGAGAAGTCACTTCACCTTTGCCATATAAGTTACCACAATCACAAAACTGATATCCTGTCACCTTGGTCATGTTCTAGTGGTTAAAGGCAAATTATGTGTCCCATCAACACTTGGGGTGGGGAGGTGGATTTTATGCAAGAACATGGTCATTGGGGGTCATCTTAGAATTCTGCCCAACATGATGCTTGACAAGCCAATGACAGCTTTAAAGACTTACCTTATTTTATTTTTTTAGGTCAATGACATTTTCATCCTCCGGTTTTCCACCAGTAAAGTAATAGGACTCTGAGTCCTTGTACCAGTGCTCAAACTCATGCACAGACCCAGTTGTCAGGACAGAAAAGATTTGAGAAAGGGAGAGACATGACACCATGTCCCTTCTTCTCAAGTTCTGTAGTGTTTCAAAAAAAGTCAAAGGAGGCTACCAGCCAGGGCACGGAAGTCAGCAAACATTTAACAATGTTAAATGAGCACTGTATCATAAGGTGCTGTCCTTCACTTTGTGTTGCGAGGGACACAAAGATGAACGTGTTTTTGATTGCAGAGATCTTTATAGTTTTCTATGGGGGATCAGACACATATAATTGATACAAAGTGGCCTAAAGGCCACATCTTAGGAGACGTAGGAAGCAGACCACACATTGATAATGGTGACCATAATCCACACACCTTGGTAGAAGTCCTGTGGTTTCTGGTCACATAAGCACCGCCTGTCTTTCTGATTGCTCTGGGGAGTATGCCCAGCTGCGGAGAAGAACACACAAAGAAAGACTCCCCTTAGGGGCACCTGGGTGGCTCCGTGGGTTAAGCCTCTGCCTTCGGCTCAGGTCATGATCTCAGGGTCCTGAGATCAAGCCCTGCATGGGGCTCTCTGCTTATCAGGGAGCCTGCTTCCCCCTCTCCCTCTGCCTGCTTCTCTGCCTACTCATGATCTCTCTCTCTCTCTCTCTCTCTCTCTCTCTCTCTCTCTCTCTCTGTCAAATAAATAAATAAAATATTAAAAAAAAAAAAAGAAAGACTCCCTTAATACCAGGCTGTGCTTGGGCATTGGCTGACATCTGGTCAACCCCACAGTCATAAAGATGCACAGACCTGCAGTGCAGGAGAGACAGACCGTTCCAGTGAACAGTTGGGTTTTCCAGCTCTAACTTCCAGGGGTTATTCAAAGTGTCAAGGGTGTGAGAGGAGTGGAAGGCATTCAAGAGAACTGACAGGGAGTGTTTGGGCTGGGAGTGGAATCTGCTCCCATCCTGAGGCTGGCCCAGCCCAGCCCACCTCACCCCCAGGTCTTTGAAGTGTGCTACCTGGATGGTGAGCTAAGCCATGCTTGGCAGGAGGGGAGGGAGGCTGTGTGGTCTGGCAAAGAGCAGAGCAGAGGGACCAAGCCTAAATCTGCAGCTGACTCAGGGCACCTCTCATGCCAGGGATTTCACCATTCAGACCAGATGGAAAATGAAGAAAAGACCCAAATCGGGATCTTACTGAGAAATCCAGATGCCTTTCAGGAGAATACACAGGGCAGACCTCCTCTCCCTCGGTCTCTGTTTCCCTGTTTCTCTAAGAATGTCTGTGTATCTGTTTCTGGGTCTTTAGGGGTAGGCACGTGAGCTTTGATCATTTCTCTCCATTCCCCTTCCTCTTACTTTCTGTGCGGATCAGCTTCAGGACTTGATTTTGGCCTCAACCTCTGTCACTGTCTTCAGGTAGGATTGGGCAGAGCCCATCATGTGGCCCCCTCTGCCCTCCAAGGCCTCTTTAGGTTCCTTTCCAGTTCAAGTGAGGTCTGGATTTCTGGCATATCTTCTGAGTACTGTGTCTCAGCAAGCCTCTGCCCCTCATCTTGACAATGGAAATGTTGGGGGTCGGGGGAATAAAAAAAGCTCTCGACCTGGCAAAGGCCTTGCAGGGCTCCGGTTCTGTCTGTTGCTGGAGCAACGGCAGGTTTTTTCCTTTCTTTCTTTCTTTCTTTTTTTTTTTTTAAATAGGCACTTCTGGTACAGGAACAAAGAACAACAACAACAAAAAAATCACTCCTTTAAAATAAGTACTTTTCTATGGCCTTGGATTTCATTTTTCTCTGCTGCCCTTTGCTTCACTCCCACGATCCTCAGATAGGCCAGCCTTCTTCCACTTTTTTGTCCATATTTACTCAGGAAAAACATGTCATTTTTTTTCTCTTGGTCTTCCTGTCCCTTCCCATTCTTCCTCATTCAGGGTGATTTTTTTGGTGAAAAATTCCTCGTATTGTCTGCGTTTTGTTTGACTCCATGTACAGAGGGAGAACCTTGTTCTGTGGCCGACTGTGTCTACAGATGCACTAGTCAGAAGTCCTACAGGTTTGGACCATAGCACTTGCATTCATTAGCTGAGGGACCTGGTGAGTGACCTTTCTGAGCTTCAGTTTACCTTGCTTGTAAAATGGGAATAATTAGGGCACTGTGCAGGGTTGATGGGAATACTAAACAGGATAACATATGTAAAATCCTTAGCACACTGCTCACTAAATGGATGGCCTTCTGACCTGAAGTTCCAATTTGTCATACTCATTGTGGACAAGGGAGATTATGTCCTCTTTTAAAGATAGCCTTAGCTCCCCCTGTCAATGTATTCCTCTTTCCCTTCTGCCTCTGCTCATGGGGAGCAAGGCTCAGTGCCTTGAACCCTCCCTGCCCCATCACAGTGATTGGCTCGGGGAAGGACACCTGACCCCATCAGGACTCATTCATCAGTGAGCTGGGCCCATTAGATCCTCTCTCATAAATGTGAGTGAAAGGCACAGAAGGAAGGACCAGTCAGTCGTGGTCATGGGAGCTGAGAAGTCTTAGGAGACCAGGCTATTGTGACAATAAGATGAACAAATGCTCAGTGGCAAGTGAGGAGGATCTGCAACCAAAAGCCGGAGACATGTAAGAATGGCCCAGAGTCGCAAGGTCTTTTGGTTTTCTTGTTCCAGGATCCTATGATGTTTTCCCCATGATGCCGTGACATTGCTAATACCCTTTCAACAGCCCCTCTCCCCTTGAACTAGTCAGAGGGTTTCCATTCTTTGCAATCAAAAGACCTTTCACTAAAACATCTTCATGGATTTTCTGATTTTGGGTGTTGCTGGGCTGCCACAGAAGTCCTCTTCTGCCATCTTGAAGAGTGTTGGGATTTGGTATTTTTATGGTCTGTTGACTTTGCAAGAAGCTCCACGATAAGGGTTCATTATTTGGTCAATTTTCATGAGTAGAAATCTTCCACTCTCAGAAAACTCCTGAAGAGTCCAACACTGCGCCTCTTGCTGAAGGTTGAACCCCTTTTCCATTATTCTTTTTATTCCCTCTGGGAGCCTTGTGGCTCTTCCCCTCCCCCCGCCAAATTATGTGGGTTTTCAGAGATCTTTCTGCATTCTAAAGACTCTGAATATCTCAGGGGAGAAGTCCTGGAGATATAAAATCTGATCGAAAGCTTTAGACCATATCTCTTATTCTTGAAAGATGACTGGTGTTTTAGAACTTGACCCTATCCGGAGAATTCACCATATAATCACAGACATCCTCTCTTTGGTCCTTCTGACAATATATAGTTAGTTAAGTAAACCCATTCTACCAACCTGGAAGTAGACGCTCAGAGGAAGACTGGTTGGCAGCGTGGATCTCTGAAGCAAGTCAACATTGGAAACCCGAGTAGACTGCCTCCTTCCCCAGTGACCACAGGCTCATCGCCAAGCTGCCAGCTAGAGACCTGAGCCTTGGGCAGAGCTCTTTGTAGGATGAGTCAAAAACATGAGGGAGTCTTGTCCACACGTGCCCAGCAAGAGAAAGGCCCCCAACAGAGATGTTTCAAGGAGCCCTATCAGGGCTTCGGGATATCTTTGCTCTTCTCCAGCAGGAGAGAGAGCTCATCCAATTGGAGGGTGCACGGCTGTCCAGGTGATGAACAGGTGAAGGACTTAGAGATGGACTATCCCCATTGCCATGGTCACTTTTATGGAGTTCAGGGTTAGGGCCCCTTCATAATAGGCACAAAACACATCTAGTCCTTTAACAATAGATCTGCTAAGACAGCTCCACTGCTGTCCTGGACATCTCTGTGGTGTTACCTTAGAAACCAGCCAAGCCACTTCTTTGATTTTCTCTAGCACCTGGGAATTAAACTTTTCACATGAACCAAGACTTTCATATTTTTCTTAATCCAAACCAGTACTGTCATGGAGCAAAAGTTTAGAATGAGAGAGATACTAACATTTTGGGATACCAAACTCATGTTTGGTGAGCTTGAGCACCCCCACATCTCTAATCTTTGAGTCACTGAACATATTCCTGAGTGAGATCAGGAGAAAGGTAAATTGTTAAAGGCCTTCAAATAACCTGCTCCTCCCCCGATCTTCAGCCCTGGCAATTTTCGGGTGATTATATGAACATAGGGAGAAATCACAACAGATCAAAGTTGATGTTTATGGTAGGGAGTCTGTGTGGGGCTAGGTAAGAGAGCTTCTTTTTTTTTTTTTTTTTTTTTTTTTTTAAATTTTTTTTTTTTTTTTTTTTTTTTCATTTGACACAGAGAGAGAGATCACAAGTAGGCAGAGAGGCAGGCAGAGAGAGAGGAGAGAGGAGGAAGCAGGCTCTCTGCCGAGCAGAGAGCCTGATGTGGGCCTCGATCCCAGGACCCTGGGATCATGACCTGAGCCGAAGGCAGCGGCTTTAACCCACTGAGCCACCCAGGCGCCCTAGGTAAGAGAGCTTCTGTGGGGGACCTAGAGGTAGGTGTCTTAGGGTTAGGGTTGTTGGATGAAATATAGGATGGCTGGTTAAATTACAGTTTCAGTTAAACAATGAATAGATTTTAGTATAAGTACGTCCCATGCAATATTTGAGACATCCTTACATTAAAATTTATTATTTCTCTGAAATTCCAATTTAACTGGATGGCCTATATTTTTATTTTTATCTGACCAGTCTACCTGGGGTGGGCCAAATCCCTGGCATCCCCCGGCTTGCGTGAAAGTGGTACGTACATATGTTTGCATGTAGGAGGCATGGGTATCAAAGCAAATAAGCAGGGTGTGTTTGTATTTCAGTAGGAAACAATATCTAGGGCAGAAGTCATCTCAGTGGTTTTAGTTTTTGGCTTTTGAATGAGCCCAAAATTATTAATTTTCTATTTCCAAACTCTTCCAAGAACTTGGAGATCCTTGATATGTTCCAAAGGCCCTCGTGAAACTTGGGCAATTGGTCTCCTACGTTAAATTTCCCCACTGGGTCATTTGGAAGAAGGAGCTAGCTGGGATTCTTAGAGTGGTGTGTGGATCTTTCCTTCCTCATTTTATTATTATTTAGAATTGTTCTCATTAAACTCCTCTTTCTTCTCTTTGATGAGCCACTGGGGAGATGAAATATGAAGACAGAAGCTTTAGGAGTTTAGGCACAGTTGGGGAGAAATAAATGGACACTTCTTAGAAGTCCCAGCACAAGAAAGAGGGGCATCCAGCAAGGGCTTTGTGGGTGCAGTGAGAACAGACTCTGGGCTAGGACTCAGGGAAAGCTGGCAGGGGATGAGTCAGTCTGTGACAGGTCTAGGAATGGAAGACTCTACACAGCTGGCTCTGGACTGTGCAAAGGGAGTGGCAAGTGAGGGCTTTTAGCTCCAGGCTCAATCCTGGAGGAGGAAGGGGAGGGACAGGCAGCATTACAGGTTGCAACCAACTCCAAAGCATTGCCCAGAGCTTTTTGGTTGCCCTGGAACGGAGGGGTAAGCTCAACCACCAGTCTGGGGTGGCTGGATCTTTCTGTTCAAGAGAGATTTGCACTGTTTGATGCTAGCTGTCAGAGAACTTGGCCAGGGTTAAGTAGTGTTAAGTGGGGGACAGGGATGAGGAGGCGGGCCGATCCCAGGTTTCTAGTCCTGGCAAGCTCTCCCCGAATGCCTGGGTAGGACATGCTCTCTGGAACGAGTTGTTCCTGTGACATCCAGTGGGAACATCTGGCCTTCTCCTCGGTGACCTTCTCTGGGGATACACTGGTCTACTACCTGGGAGCACACACCCTATCTCAGCATAGGGCCCCCTAGGCCATGGGGTGGCTGTTCAGCCCCACCAGGGTGTCACTTTCCGGACCCAGACCAACACACCTGGCTGCTGATCCTGGAAAACTTAGGTCTGGTTAAGCTGGAGACTCAGCCTGTTAGTGCAGGTGGAGGACAGGATTCCTGCTGGCTTCTCTGTGCCTCCGAGTTCCTGGCCAGAGCAGGCACCAGTCATTTTTCTGCAGACCCTGCCAGGAAGTTCCCTTCTCTTTGCCATATCTTTGACTCCCACTTAACTGAGGGCCACAGAAAACATGATACATCCCTTTGGCCTCAGCTCCTTCATCTGTGAAGTGGTGGTACCTCATTTATCCCCTAGCCTCAAACTAGGGCCCCCCTTCCTGAAGTCTACAATGATGTGGTTTGGATGGAGAGTAAGAATTGTTTCGCCAAGGCTCTTGGGATTGCCCTTCACATACCATTTTCTTAAATTTGGAGATTCATGAAGATCTTGAGACACAATTCTTGGGAACGCCAAGGGTTTACTGTACAGCAAGATATGGATAATGTGTTCTCTCTGGTTGCTGGGATCATGGATGATCTTAAATGTTTCTATCTTTTGCATGAGGATGCATCACCTGTACAGAGAGAAATAAGCATTACTTTTGAAGGCTGTCTTGCAGGGGAGCCATACAGGCTCTCCTTTGTTACCCCTTTCCTGAACAATGCTGACAGGCGAGCAGATCTTTTTGTAAGGAGGTGGGGATTTGATCTGATGACCTCTGGAAGGTGCTTCCAGCAGATGAGTCTGTGCTCAGTGCACACAGCCAAGTCAGACCTCTCTGCGGGAGCATGTTGCCAGGAGCCTGAGTCTGGGGAAACAGGGGAGAGAGAACGAGAGAGTGGGGAAGGAGAAACAGAGGAGGAGGAGAAAGGAGAGTAAAAGCAAACCACACTGTCATGGAAAGCTTGAACCTTCCCTTTCAACCTTTCTCTTATAATTAGCCAGTGCAGCTGGAGGGGAAGACGTTTTGGTGAGTTACAACTTGTTGGACTCCAGTCCTCAGGATGTTTAAGGCTGGCTCAGTGTTTGGGGAAAGCTCATTTCTCAACTGGCTCCTCCTCCCTCTCTGTCTGTCTTTTTAGTTCAACTCCCCACCCAGAGGGCATTTGTGAAGGTTTGGAAAATTTCTGGTGTCTTGGCCAAGAAGCCTTCTGCCTCTGGTTGGCCTGGAGGTGCTGGGGAGGACCTGGCTGAAGCAGGATTCCCTCCACCAGTGATCTTGGAGCCAGCTCCACAGAGGTCTTGGGGGACCAGTGCAGAGGGTCGTGAGGGAGGAGGCGGGGGGCGGGGGAAGGGCTCCAGCAGGACAAGTGCAGTCTGGTTGGTTCCTCCCAGGCAGGGGTCCTCTTGTGGTCCCAGGGAGCACCATGCCAGTGTCTGCCTCCTCACCACATTGCAGGGTCCCTGGCCATCAAGGAGGATGATTTCTATGACTGTGGGTCCACAAGGTGGTGTGTTTGAGAGGCCAGATGGGGAAGAGCAGGGCCTCCAAAGTCAGATGGCTGGATGTGAATCCTGATGCTCTGCTTCCCACTTGAGTAACTTGCAGCCAGTTACTTAATTAGTCTGTGTCTCAGTTTCCTCATCTGTCAAATGGGTATATGGTTATATACTGCCTTCAGAAGGTTGCCCAGGATAGCCCCTGGCACATGATGAGCAGAGATATAAACTTCTATTATTACTGCTCTTGCAGGAGACTGCATAGATTTTGCTGATGGACAGGGCACACCTGCCTTCTGGCCCCACCCAGAGCCTGGTTGCCACAGTAAGGACAGAGGTTCTGTGCCAGTGAGAACTTCCAACTGTAACCAGCCATTATGGCCCCTAGAAGTGGAGGCACTGCCTTCACATTGGACCAGGGTGGTGCCGCTGACGAGGCTGCCTGGAGGCAGCTGCACAGGAAGCGGAGGGCCTTGTGGGTAATCCGGCTGGCACTGCTCCTGGCTAGGTAATTGCTCCTCTCCTACTTCTCCGGTTGGCTGTGTCCGGTGCAGGCAAGAGCTCAGTGCCTTCGCCGTCGCTCCTGAGCGGTGTCAGCCAGGTGAGTGGCAAGGGTCACTTGGGAACAGAAAGATTCTTCGAGGTCATCTGATTTGTGTTTGGTGTGAGAGGCCTGGCCAATGACCAGGCTTATCGAGAGCCTATGCCACGCCCAGCACACTGAGTTTAACGGATGTCCCTTGTCTTCACAGCTACCCTGCAAGGAGGGGTAATCATTCCTATGTCAGGGATGGCCAACTGATACTGAATTTAAGCTGCACACCCAAAGTCAGACTGCTTGGGAGTGCTCTGTAAGGGTTGGAATGAATTGTAGGATTCCAAAGCTTGGGTTCTTAATAATAGTAAGAGTAACGATGTTAATGGGGCTGCTGCTACGTGGGTTATTTTACTGATCATTTTATACCAGTCACGGGGCAGCGTGTCTCTTATAGGTGGGCATGTTGTGGGTAGGAGGTCAGAGCAGACTTTTTTGATTGCCTTCTTTTGCACTGACTAGCCCCCTACACGTGGCCTGCAGGACAAGTTTGTGTGCTCCTCAGTAACCCTTTGTTTATCATTCAGAGAGCCCAGGGCATCCCGGGACTCTCTGGTCTGTCCCACATGCCCCACAGGAACTTGCCTGGGGCCCCCCACCAGACCACAAACTCATTAAGAGCCCGACTGCTTCTTGTCCACTGTTTACACGGCATGATACATAGTGAAACTTAATAAATCCTTTCTAAATGGAATGGGTCTCTGTAATAATAGCTGACATTTATTGATCGCTTACTATATGCCTATTGTATAGGACCAAATACATGGCTTCACCTGTGCGATCCTCATAACAATCTCACATGACAGATGACGCAAGGGAGGCTTGGAGAAGTGTAACTGACTTTCTCGGTGTCCCCAAGCAGCAAGTGGAAGAGCTTGGTGCTCCAAATCCTGCGCTTGTTTTCCTTGATGAACTGTCCATGGCAAGCCCCTCGATAGGGCTTCCTTCTTTCCCCCTTCCTCTGATTTTCCCAAGGTTTCAGGAGACAGTTTTTCCTAGTCCCTTTCTCTATCCCCTTTCTCAGGGGAGAAAGAAGTTTGTAGAATGCCCATCTTGGAGCAGGCCCTCAGAGGTCTTCAGGAACCGGCCAATACAATTTTACTTCTTGTCAAGCAAAAGGCACTTTATCTGTTTACTTATTTTTATTATTAAGTTTTAAATTTTAATTCCAGTACAGTTAAGATACAGTGTAATATTAGTGTCAGGTGTACAATATAGTGATTCAACACTTCCTTACATTATTCTGAGTTCATTGTGATAAGTGTACTCTTAATCCCCATCCCCTATTTTCCCCATCTTCCCGCCCACCTCCCCTCTGGTAACCAGCAGTTTGTTCCTTATAGTTAAGTCTGTTTCTGGGTTTGCCTCCCTCTTCCTTTTTTCCCTTTGTTCATTTGTTTTGTTTCTTAAATTCCCCATATGAGTGAGATCATATGGTAATTGTCTTTCTCTGATTGAATTAGTTTGCTTAGCATTATACTCTCTAGCTCCATGCATGTTGTTGCAAATGGCAAGATTTCATTCTTTTTTATGGCCGAATAATATTCCACATCTACCACTTGTTCTTTATCAATTCATCTACTGGTGGACACTTGGGTGCTTCTATATCTTGGCTATTGTAAACAATGCTTCAATGAATATCGGGTGCATGTATCCCTTTGAATTAGTGTTCTTGTATTCTTTGGGTAAATACCCAGTAGTGCAATTACTGGAGCATAGGGTAGTTTTATTTTTAACTTTCTGAGGAACTTCCACACTCTTTTCCATAGTGGATGCACCACTTTGCATTCACACCAACAGCGCACGAGGGTTCCTTTCTCTCCACATCCTCACCAACACTTGTTCCTCGTGTTTTTGAATTTAGTCCTCTGTCAGGTGTGAGATCTATCTCATTGTGGTTTTGATTTGCATTTCCCTGATGATGAGTGATGTTGAGCATCTTTTCATGCATCTGTTGGCCATCTGATGTCTTCTTTGCAAAAATGTCTGTTCATGTCTTCTTCCCATTTTTGAGTTGGATTATTTTTTGGGGGGTGTTGAGTCGTATCAGTTCTTTACATATTTTGGATACTAACCCTTTCTCAGGCATGTCATTAAGCAAAAGGCACTTTCAGTTGACAGGCCAGGCCAGTCATCTTTGGAACTGCTCTATTACTCTTATTTCTCTCTATTCCCATGATCCCCATTTGGGGATGGTTTATGCTTCTAGAACAGCTCTCTACCTACTGGCCTGTGCATTACACCAGTAAATAAAGCTACCATTTACCAAATTTGGACTCTGGGCTTGGAGCCAGACCAAGCGCCCTGTGTGCTCCACCTTTCTGACTCCTCACGACCCCCTACAATGCTGGGACTCTTAATTTTATTCTCATTTACAGAGAAGAAACTCAAGCCTCAGATTTAAGCAACTTGCTTGAAGTCACACAGGGAGAGAGTCAAGGACCTGAAATTTGAACCCAGGTCTATTCGATTCCGAGATCATTCTCTTTGACATCCCGCTCTCTCTGTCATTGTAGCCAACCCTTAAGAAGGCCCCAGTGATCCTTGATCACTCCCGATATAGGCCCCCTCCCACACTGTATCAGAATTAGCAAGTGTGACCAACAGAATACCATGAAAGTGTGTGTGTCTTCTGAGGCTAGTGCATCGCAGACAGTGTAGCCTTTACTTTGCTCTGTCTTGGACACTTGCTCTGGAGAGCTCGTTGCCATGTCATGACCCCTTTCAAGCAGCCCTGTAAAGAGGTTCATGGGTTGAGTAATGGAGGCCTCCTGCCAACAACCAGCACCAACTTGTCAGCCATGTGAGTGTGCCATCTTGGAAGTGGCTGGCCCAGTCCCAGTCAGGCCCTCAGATGACTGCAGGCTGGACTGACGTCTTGACTACAGCTTTATGAGAGACCCAGAGTCTACACCACCTAGCTAGCACACTCTCAAATTTCTAACCCACAGGAGCTGTGAGATGATAAACATTTCTTATTGGTTTTAACCACTACTTCTTGAAGTAATTTGTTACACAGCTATATATGATGAATACAAGGCCCAAGTTCTAGCAGTCTGGGCAGGTGTTGCTCTGAGTTCTAGCTATGTCAGAAGAAGTGCTGGATAGGCCTTGCCCCTCTGAAGCCTATGTTCCATTCCAGCATGTTAACCACCCAGCCCTGGAGAGAAGAATCCAACAGTTCCAGAATATTCCCCTTTCTGAGTCACTTTTTACAAAGAACAGAAATACCTTTCATCTATTACCCTGCTGTCTGAAAACCATCAATGGCTCCTTAATGCCTATAAATGGCTCTCTCAAGCCCAGACTCCTTAGTCTGGCATTCACCTTCCCTCTCCCCTTCATGGTCCTAATGGTCTCATTTCCCATTGCTGCCAGGCTGACCCTTCAAGCCTGGTGGGACTGAGGTGTTTACCACTATTGCAATCTCTTCTTGGTCAGCTTGCATGTACTTCTTGCCCCTTATCACCTGCAAATGAATGAACAAATACAGGTGGGGAATCTGCTAGGTCCCAGGGGCTAATGATGGATGCTTCTACATTCAGTGTCTCGATCTGCACAACAAACCTTTTTTTTTTCTTCTTCTTTTTTTTTTTTACAGAGAAGGAATTAGCTCCCCAAAGTCCCAAGAGAAGGAAGTGACAGAGTCAGGCCCACTTAGCCTTGTGGTTGGAAGTTCAGTGTTTTTCCACTGTACCATCTAGCATCTGACTCATATTTCTCTGGAATTTTACAGTTTATAAAGCCCCTGCTTATTGTACTTTTTAAATTGAGCTTCACAACAATCCAGTGTGTTAGATGGAGCAAGAATTGGTCACCCCATTTCACAGATGATAAACCCGACATGAGGAAGAGGATTTGTCCTCATCTGGACAAGTGTCAGAGCTGTGATTCCAACTTTATATCTGTCTCCAGATCCACTGCTCTTTCTTCTGCCTCCTTTTTGTACCTCTGCCTAAACCTACCATAGATTGTTGCATATAACCGATGCCCAGTGCTTATTTGCTGGCTGCTGATTGATTAAAATTTTAATGTAGTCTTTAGTAAGTGGTGACAAAGGAGGTCTGGTGTCTGAAATTACCTATGACAAGTGAGACTAACTTTACAAAAGAACTTAACCAGATATAGCAGAGAGGTATGAGGGTGGACTTCAGAAGGAACTTTATGGTGGAAAAGGCCGATAGTCAAGAAAAGTGGATCAAGGGATGCTATGGAATTAAATATGTTGGGAATCTCTAAAAATGACCCACCCTTGCCTGGGTCCAAGACAGTTCATTCTTAGGGGCAGGAGGATGGACAAAAGGAGCCATGGAGGGTCCAGGTGGCCCAGCATCAACACCTCCATGAAATGAGTATCATTGGTATCCAAGTTGCTGAAGTAGAACAAAGAGGAGGAAGAAATTGTATCCCTAGTACACAGGGCTTCAGTTAATGAAGAAGCTATTCTACAAAGAGCTCCTTTGAAGACAAAGTCATACAGGATCAGGTTCTGTGAGCTACGAGGCCTCCTAGGTCATCCTGTCCATGCACATTGTCCTTAGATATACCAAAATACTCTAGTAGATGCTCAATAACTATTTGCTAAATGACCGAAAGGGTAGCTGTGACTTTCCTTTGTCTCTGTAGGGCTCTGATTCCATTACACTCTTCCTTAAATACCCATTACAGTTCCACCTGACCTTTTTGGGAACAAAAACCAACCAAACTCCAACCCAACCAAATCCAGTAGACTTGTCCTGTCCTCTGTGGACACCTGTTCATGACTGGCTCCCCAAGCCTTATGATCATCCCAACCCCTGGGTTTTCTTTCCTTTTTTTCTTTTCTTTTCTTTTCTTTTCTTTTCTTTTCTTTTCTTTTATCTTCTCTTCTCTTCTGTTCCCTTCCCTTCCCTTCCCATCCCTTTGCTCCCCTCCCTCCCCCCTTCCCTCCCTCCTCCCCTCCCCTCCCTCCTTCCCTCCCCTCTTCTCCTCTTCTCTTCACTTCTTTTCCCAGAGAACAATTTTTCTTCAGGACCTGTGGGTCTAAATTGGGGCGGGGGTGTTCAGTCCTTCTGTACTTCACTAGAGTACTTTGCTGTGAATGGCACAGTTTACACAGAAATGGAGTTTCACATACAGCTCGGGAAGCACACAGGTGTTGAAGACATGCACCTCAGAAATGTCCCTGATGGTTGTGGCCTCTACTATGCTCTGAATAATGAACTTCCTCATGGCCTTGTCTTTGGGCATGTGATGGGCACAGCAAGTGTAGCAAATAGGCTGCCCGTGTCTTGTCCCTTTGTGGCTTGACTGTTATTCCATCTTTTTTTGGTCATCTTGGAAGGGAAGACCTGAAAGAACTTGACCTGGGTTTTTGAAACACCGTTTCATTCATGTTCAGAACCTACTTGGAATAAGAGATGCGAGGAGACTCTGGTACAGCAGAGCAGAAACCTGGGTGCCTTGTACACTCAGCCTCCCTTTCAGAGTCCAGTCTGCCGTGTGTGTTTATGAACAGTGAGGGTGTGAGGACCAGTCCTCAGATCACAGCGTGGAGTGGCACCAAAGCCTCCATCTGAGAGCCAGGAGATAAGGATCTGTGACATGCCAACCTCTAAGTGTGACCTCCAACAGCACCTTCCTGCTCTGGGCCCTGGGTTCCTCCCCAGGAAGGGTTGGAGTCCTGCATTCTGTTATCCACTTAACCACTCTTCTTGACCATCTATGATGTGCCAGGTACTTCAGTGATATAGCAGTGAACAAAATACAGTTTCTGCAATCACAGAGCATATGCAGGGAGAGGGGCTGACAAAAACCAAGTAAAGCAGTGGGCAAGTAGGTAGCAGATTTAATGCAGGTGAGGTGAGTGTGATGCAGGTGAGTACAGCAGATAAGTGGGGAGCGAATGATGGAGGCTCCCTTAGATAAGGTCAGCATGGCAGCCATCCCCCAAGAGCTGCCATTTGAGCAGAGACCTGGACAACTCATGCATGCACCTGGAGGAGTGGGTATACAGAAAGGAACAGCAAGTGCAAAGGCCTTTAGAAAGGAACCGGTTTGGTGTATTTAAGAAACTGCAAAGAAGCCAGGTGGGAACCGAGTGCAGAGAAGTAGCCAGGGTCTAGACCATGATAAGTACCTGGGACTATAGCCCAAGTGACTGGGGAAGCCATCAGGGCACTGAGATCAGGGGACTGGCATGGGCTTACTTGCATGTTAAAAGGGTACATTGACCCCCAAGTTATACAGCCATGGGCTTCTCCTAGCCCTAGGCTAGGTAGATCTGGCTTGGTTGGGGCGGGTTGGGATAGTCCCAAAGCTAGGTCCTGCCTGGGAGGCAGACTTTGTGAGCTGTGCCAGGACAGACTGCTGAGACCTGCCTGCTCAGGTCTCATCCTGTGACTGCACCTGAGTCTCAGCCACAGACCTCACTGGTGTGCAGGAACGCAGAGCTAGCTGACAAATTAACCCATGCCTCCCAAACCATAGGCCACAGCGGCTGCTAGGTTGTGGTGCGGATACTTAGGGGTTAGATGTTTGCTGTCTCAACCTCTTCCAAATGATCTGTTCTTTCCTTTCTAGAAAAATCCTTTTCTATTCCCACCTCTTCCTTCTAACTTTCCCCATCCCCATCTTTATTCCTCTGGTTAGTTCCCTTTTCTTCCTTACCTATCCATCCCCTGAGGGTCACACCCATCTCTTAGAAGCCAAAAGCATATCAAGCGAAACCTAGCAAGAAGGGTCCCATAGAGAAGTTAGGACACTTGCAATGGGTCACAGAACTAGAAAGTTGTAGGGTCCGTATCTGAAGTCAGGAAGCGTGCTCTGGAGATCTATTGAGACAGCTTCGTTTTGTTGCCTCCCAGTGGGTCACAGGGAGTGGCTGTGATGATACCCAAGACCCCGAGAACACAGAAGGGGGACTGTAGTCCAGCTGCAGAGGCGGCCAGTCAGGGGTGTCTTCACAGATGAGGGGGTGCTGGAAATAGGTTTTTGAGAGGTGAGTGGGATTTCGCCAGGCAGAGGAGGGATGTGGTGGCGTGGAGGGGGAGGCTGAAGGCAAGGGGATTGGGAAAACCAGAGCTGTGCTTGGGGAGCAACCAGTCAATTATTGAAATTAAATACCAGCAGGGATTACCTCAGTGGAAAAATCAGACAAACTGGTTGTTTGACCCGCTCCTGTAGTTTTCGTTTTGTTTTTAAGTAACCGTCACTAAATAAACAGAATAAATACAGATAATTTTCAGGTAATAAAAGAGATTAAATATTTATATTATGTCCAGGTCAAAGGGTAAATAAAAGGGTGGGGGAGAAGCATGGAGAGCAGGCTGGGGTCAGGGAGGGGTCGGGGATATGGAATTCCCTGTTTAGACAGAGGAGTGTCTGGTCAGTCAATGACATCTGGTCCCAAGAGGGAAAAAAAAAAAAAATCTGGGAAGCCTAGCTGAAAGCATCCCAAACCCTCCACTTAGTTGGAAAACCACCTCTTCAGTCTCCAATTCCCTAGAAATGGATCATCATTGAGAGTATTAAGTGGAGAAGGGATTTAAAGAGAAAGAAATTCTGATTCATAATAATAAGACCTGGTATTTTGCCATAGCTTTCTCCCAAGAGCTCAGATTGCTGGAGGGGAATTATGTCTCTCATTCCTCACAGCCTCATCCCTGTGTCACACTGGTTTGCCCCCAGACCACTCCCTCCTGGCGCACCCTGGAGGGAAAGGCAGGGCCCCGGGTATAGGTTTTGGGGTTGGCATGGTACAGCGGTGGAACTGCTGGATGTTTAGGCTTGACCTCTGGGACTCGGGTCCCAAGGCTCTGGTGTCTTTGCTCTTGTTCCACCCCCAGCCTGCAAAAGAGCAGCAGACATCTGTCCACTTATCCATAGTGAGCACCTCATGCCAACCATACTAGAAATCAGTGTCCAGAAAACACCACGACCTTCTTTGAAGGTGTATCAGAGCTGCAGCAGAGAGAGGAACTTCTTCTCAGTACTTAATTCAAATATCTCCAGCTGTGAGATAGAGCCCCATTCTTTGGATCTTGTCTATAGTTGGGACAAAGAACAGGTACTTTGTCCCTGGCACTTCAAGAAGTCCCTGGAACCTTCCCTTCACTGGCCAAATTTTAACATTATTTGGTTGGATCCTCCATCTTGCAAACCAGAAAGCTAGGGTTCTCCAAAGTTGACAAAGGGGAAATTCTTACATCGCACCTGCTAGAGGAGGTGGGCCAATGAGTCAACAGTTCTTTACTGAGTACTTGCTGAGTGCAGAGCCCTGCCCTAGGTGCTGTGGCAGACGTTACTCAATTATGACACGTCCTGAAGGAGCTTCTGGAAGGTGGTAAAGCATGTGTCTGCAAAAAGCTATACATCGACTAAAGAGTTAAATGTCAATACAAGCTAACCACGAGCAATACCATGAGGTAGAGTTCTGATGAGTTGTTGACCCCAGGGGCTGGAAAGAGTGGACAGGACAGACTGCATGGAGAAGATGGGACCTGAGTGCAGAATATGTAGCTTTGGGAGGTAGCTGAGGTCTCTCATTCCTGTCCTATAGATGTGACTCTAAGTGTCTAAGTGAATGCATTGACAGCTCTCATTAGTTATTGCATCAGTTAGGATCTGCTCAGTTGCAAGTAATAGAAAATTTCCCTGAAATCTGCTTATACCAAGAAGGGGATGTTTCAGCCTATATGATCAAGTAGTCCAACTGAGTGATGGACTTCAGGCATGGCTCCATCAGGGCTCCTGCTCTCTGTGATTCTGTCACGTCAGTCCTCCTTTAAGTGTTGGCTTGGCCCTCAGTCTGGTTTCTCTCATGGCTATGAGACAGCAGCCTATCACATGTGATGATACCCAAGGTGTGTGCTTCCTTGTTCTAGTCCACCCCCAACGGACAAATTGAAGTCCTGTGCAGGACCAGCAGCAGAATTTGTGGGGCCCAATGTTAAGGAAAATGTGAATGTCTTGTTCAACAATGATCAAGAAGTGATGGATATGTGAAGTAGCTTGATTGTGGCAATCATTATACAATGTATACCTATGTCAAACCACACGTTGTACACCTTAAATTTATGCAATTTTTATTTGTCAACCATTCCTCAATCAAGCTGGGGGGAAAAAAAGATGATTCAGCATGAACTATTTGTGTACGGATTTCAGGCTGAGTGTCACTGTAGAACCTGTCAATGAAAACATACTTCGAAAAGATGTTTCTGAGAGTAAGAAAAAAAAAAAACGGTCGAGGATTAAGCTTTCCACTTTGCTCCTTACCAGCTACATTATCTTGAACACGTAGCTTTACTTCTTCAGCACTGTTTTCTTAGCTTTGAAGAAAGATAATGCCAACCCTACCTGTTTCGCAGGGCTGGCATGACCCCCAATGGGATTGCGTAAGTGAGCACGCTTGTCAGTCTGGACAGGACGAGATCTATAAACAGGACTGCTGTTATTTATTTTAAAACTGGGGAAGAGCATCTGTGGGTTTTAACATCATGACTGTCTGTTATAAAAGGTCTCTTTGAGACTGTGAGTAGGAAGCAGGGAAATGGGAGCTATAGGGACACCCGACTGAGCAGGGGAATTTAGGAGGGACAGGAAAGACTCTTGAGCTTTAAAAATGAGGAGAAAGGGGATTGGTATTATAGCTGGAGACTAGGATTCCTTGTCTAAAGCAATAGTTTCAGAGGAAAATCATCCTAGTTTCTTACTGACAGGGGAAATCACCTCTTGGTCTCCCCCATTGGCTCTCTACCCCCGTTATCCGGCCTCGTTACCCCTCTGCTCCCCTCTCCCTCTCTCTCCTCCACTCTGCTCAGATAACTCTTATGCTGTTCCCACTGCCTCTCTAATTGCTCCTCTGGTGCTTTGGCTCCTATGTCCTCTGAGCCAAGAATTGCCAGTCATCGATCCTTGAGAGTCAAGGATGAGGAGAATGGAACTCGGTTCCAACAGATTCCCAGAGCTCAGGCCTCTCGTGCATGCCTTCCTCCTCCCTGAGATCTTGGGCACCCATCATTCCTGACAGTTGCTTCCACGGGGAGGCTCCTCCAAATCTGTAGCTCCCAGGTGTTCCAACACAGAGGACCACTTGCCTGCACCTCAGCAGCACGTCTGGGTATCTCTCCTGTCTTGTGCACCCTCACCACTGAAGGCACATCAGCACGTAAATTAGACATTCCCTGTTCAGCCTGAAGCTGGTTATTCTGATAGCTTCCTCCATCATGCCCCTGCCACCCCCATCACCACCACACCAAAAATGAAACAGCAGGACTTCATACTGTCTCACTTAGAAAAGACACACAATAGAGGATATTGAAACTTCCAGGCTCCCTTGGCCATCCTGAAACATTGATTCTTGTAGCTCTAGAAACAGCTGAAGATATTCCCTCATTTAGTCTCCTATTTCCAGTCGATGCTCCAGTCAAATGACCTCAGGCAGTGGTTTGTATATGATTTTCCTTAGAAATGACCATAGAAGGAGGCTTTGTGGTGTTCTTGGCTCACTCATGCAAGTACTTTGCATTCTGACTGTTTGGCAAAGCTTCGTAATTATAAGGACGTGTGTGTATTGGCTGCTGGGCATCCATTTTCTCCTCTCTCTGATGACACAACCCTCATGTCATATGGTAAAATTATTCATGGGTGCATCTTGGTCTCCATAAGTCCTGTCCTTGGCCGATCAAGAGGTATCCTATCCTGGTTCAAACAAAAGGTGGCTCCGTGCCCAAGCTATGCCAGCCAGACCTTCTCTCCTGGGACATGGTAGACATAAATGGGCAGGATGAGTGAGCCACACCGGTGTGCTCCACGGGTGCTGGGCACACGGAGCTTCTCTCCTGCTCCATCCAGATGCCCCAACCCCTCTGGATCTGGCCTTTCTAAACTTGACCCCCAGCTTTTGCTGCCGTTGCTATTTCTGGGAGCCACCTGTGTTAGCCCCCCAAACGATCCTTATCTCCAAGTGGGGTTTGTTATTGTTTGGGTGGCAGAGCTTGTTGTTTTTCCTCAAGTCTGCCAGGGTTAGTCCTATTTGTGCCGAACTGAGGAACCTTATTTAACTTTATGATGCTTTATGCTTTCCCTAGACGAGAGTATTTACAACCATGACTCCCAGCATACCATCCACTTATTGGAATTGAAAAATCTGATTTTAAACACTTGATCCTTTCTCCATTTCCAGATCCAGAATTCTAACTGGACTAGGCTTCTCCACCAGAAGGCACTTAGCCAGGTCTTGGATCCAAAACCCACACATTTCTTCAACAGATCATGCTTCAGCATGTGCTGGGTACTGATCGATCGCCATGCTGGGTACTGGAGATTTCTCCTTCCTTAGGGAGCTCCGGGCTAGTGGGTGGCCCTGCATTCAATCCCTGCACCCAGGGAAAACTCAGGAAGAGAGCCTGGCACACTGCAGCTGCTCACAGGGTTCTGCGAGAACGTGTTCTGAATGAGGATCACCTCCTGAGGTGGGGACCCCCCCTACCCTGCTTCCCTGCCCTGTGGCCTTTGCTCCAGCCATATCAGTCCCTGGACACCAGCTGTTTTCAGAGCACGTGCTGTTTCAGACTCTGGGCTTTTGCACGCAAGGCCCGAGTGCCCTCTCTTCTCTCTTCTGCTTGTCACCTTTCATAGCCTAAGCCCTTGGGGGTGGGGGGAGTTCTCCCTTGACTCCTCCATGCCTTGCTGGCCCTTGTTCTTCCTCCTTCTCCCCTAGGCTGAGCCCAGCTCCCCTCTTCCCATCCACAGGACCCTCTCCAGCCTGCTGTCGCCGAGCTTCCTGCCAACACTGCCCGACCGAGCAAAATAAAAGCATAGGATGTCAGGCTAAATCTGAATTTCAAATAAACAACAGTTTTCTTTCCTTTCCTTCCCTTCCTTCCCTTCCCCTCCTCTTTTCTTTCTTTCTCCCTTTCTCTCTTCCTTCTTTCCTTTCTCTCTTCCTTCTTTCCTTCCTTCCTTCCTTCCTTCCTTCCTTCCTTCCTTCCTTCCTTCCTTCCTTTCTTTCTTTCTTTCTTTCTTTCTTTCTTTCTTTCCCTCTCTCTCTCTTTCTTTCTTTTTTTAGTGTAAGTCTTCCCCCTGCAGTATTTTCACCTACTTGTAGCATAAAATTATTCCTTGTCCCACTTTCTGCATTGGGTTTTGGTCACTGATTTTCCTTTTTCTCCCCATTCACATCACTGCAAAACATTTCTTTTTTTAAAAAATTAATTAATTAATTAATTAATTATTTGCATCAGGGGTACAGGTCTGTGAATCATCAGGCTTACACCTTTCACAGCACTCACCATAGCACAAACCCTCCCCAATGTCCATAACCTATCCACCCTATCCCTACCCTCCCACCCCCACGTCGTTGCAAATGGCAAGATTTCGTTTCTTTTGATGGCTGCATAGTATTCCATTGTATATATATATACCACATCTTCTTTAACTGCAAAACATTTCTTTTTTTTTTTTAATTTTATTT
>LNAC01000275.1:2176586-2206895 GCA_002007465.1 Ailurus styani
CACTGAGCCACCCAGGCGCCCAACTGCAAAACATTTCTTCTCCCATCTCTCCACCATGTGCCACGACCCACTTGCTCCCCTCTGTCTCTTAGGCCCTCTCTGCCACCCATGCTCCTAGGCCACCCAGGAGAAATGGGCCTGAGTCCACATCAGCTGTGGGGCCAGCTGCGGCCTCTGCAGTCCAACCTCCCCCTCCCCCTGCTGCCCCTGCCCCCCACCAGGAGCTATGGGGGTAGACTGGGTGTAGAGCACAGGGAAGGAGGACCCGTTCCTCTGGTTTATTCCTGGGGATGGATGGGTTTCCTTCCTGTCCCCTTCTTTTCATCATCTCCCCCAAACCCAGGAATTTTGGGAACAGGCAGTAGCTCGGTTGTTGGCATGGGGCTGGGTGAGTGCTGGTCTAAGGGTGGACAGAGGTGACCCCTGCTGTTAAGTAACCTTATTGTGACTTTGGTTCTGGACACTTCCCTGAGTGCTCACTATAATCATCAAGCTTCATCCCCATAAGAACATTATGAGTGGGTTAAGAGCATCCCCATGATACAGATGAGCTCAGAAAAGTTAATTACTAGATCCTAGTAGTCCAGCTGTGAATCAGGGAGTGGAGTGGGACTGGGAGCCAGGCAATCCCGGGGGGTGGGGTGGAGGGAGGCTTGCGCCTTCGCTCTGCCACCCTGCTAGCCCAGCTCTGTGCCAGGATGGGGCTGAGGAACATGGTGGGTGCATCTTGGGGCTACTCCATCCTGTCTATGCAACAGGTGAACCTTTCTGGGCAGCGCCTCTGGATATCCAGATTCTTATTTTTAACTGCTTTCCCTGCTGGCTTACCCCTTATCCCTTACTTCAGTGGTTTCCTTAGCTCTGAAAGCAAGTTTTGGGAAAAGACCCCATCTCCCCATGCCCTTTTGGGCCCAGAGCCATGCTGGGTGGGTGTGCTTTTGTAGGCCTGGTGTAAGTGGGAGGTCTTGGCACCTTCCCCCACAGCCCGACAGATGCTGGGCCAGTGGGGCCTTCCCCTCAGCTGACCTGAGATCCTGGCCTTGCTGTGTACACCTGGACCTTGGGAGCCATTCAGCTCTCAAGTGCTAATACACCCACTTTTCCTGATTGAGCCTTTGCTAAGTACCAAGGCCTTTTCTACCTGGGGCTCAGGTGTGACTCCCACATGACTCCTGAGTACTTCCTCTCCCCCACCTGCCACGTGACCCTCAAGGGTAATCACAGGATCACAACATTAGCCTTAGATTTCAGCAAGAGATTGTCTCATTTAACTTTCTCATTTTCCAGATGAACAAATGAAGGCCTAAGAGCATTGGAGATTTGATCAGGTTCACAGAGTGAGCCGTGGCTGGTCTTATCTGGAAATAGGGCTTGAAGAAACGAATCCAGCATTCTAGAGGGCATCGGTGGGGGGAGGGGGGTTGGGGTGCTCTGATGACAGACTGTGGACCAGAGGGTGTGAGAGAGGGCAGAGTTGAGTCTCATGAACTTTGTGGCTTGCATGTTGATTAGGCTTCCTGTCCTAGGGAATTCAGAACATCTGTCTCTCATGTGATCGTTCTTTCCGGAGATGTTTGTATCTTTCTGAGGATTGTTCATAGAATGGGCTCTTTGGGGCCCTAGGGAAGGGTGGTCAGAGGGAGGTTGGAGGGTCACCAGGTGGCGAGATGGTAGGAGGGGTTTGCACATGGGCTGGGAGTAGGGCAGATGGGAGGCTGGGAGGCTGGGAGATGGGAAGATCCATGAGGTCCCATCAAATCCCGAATTCTATAAACCTTTATGAGCTGGGACTCGAGCCCAGGCCTGGAGGTATTTTGTTATTTTTGGTTGGTTGGTTGGTTGTTCTTCAGCTGGGGCATGCTGCCTGTGCTCAGGTCATTGGAGTCATCAAAATTCCCAGTGGCCCTCTCTCTGCCTCTCCACAGCTGCTAGGCTGGCCGAAGTCGGTCATGTCAGGAAATACCTCCAGGGTAGTGAATTTGGTCTCCTTGGGGCCCCATGACTTGGTTTCAGAAGTCTCCTTAAACTTCCTCCTTGGGGGAAGTATGCCTTCTTTCCTTATTTATAGGTCATCTGTGAACATGGAAATCACATGCATTAATAAGCATTTACTGAGCACTTACTGTATAATATCATGCTAACTTAAGGGGGACCTCAAAGAACAAGTCACAGGCTCATGCATTCTTTAAGCTCTGACTTCTATTTGGGGGGGGGGTCACTCTCCCTTCAACTCCCTTCTTTCCAAGGAACTGCTCTAGGGAGCATCATTGTGGCCAGGCATTGGTGGTGAGCACTGGGGTGACTTCAGAATCTGAGGGGTTTGCCCTCCCTTCTAGCATTTCCCATCTTGCTAGCTGATGAGAAATCTCTCTCCTTCTGGTTAGGAATTTGCTCCTTATGAAAATGTAAATCCTTCAAAGAGAGGTCTCATTTATGCTTTGATCAATTGTAACTCATGTTTATGTAATGGATGATGTAATAAGATCCTTTTTGTATTTTCATACGATTGTAAAAGTACCACCCAATCACTGTAGAAAAGATGAAATATATAGAAAATGCATAAACAAGGAAACCCAAGTTACCCAGGCTTGCATAACTCAGAGACAACTGCAGAACTTTGTTCCAGTTCTAACAGGCATACTGCTTAGTTTACTGAAGGCACAGTGGTGTGTGAAGGCTAAAAGCAGGATCTCTGAGCAGGTGCAAAGCCAGTTACTAGCTCTGTGACCTTCTACAGAGGATGGACTCCTCTCTGCCTCAGCTGCTTTGTCTATAAAATGGGAATAATCACTGTGCCTATGCCACAAGGCTGTCTTGAAGACTTAATGAGCATTGCCTGGTTCAAGAACTGAGAGCTCTCCGTGTTATTATTTTTTATTTTTTATTTTTAAAGATTATTTATTTATTTATTTCACAGAGGGAGAGAGATCACAAGGAGGCAGAGAGGCAGGCAGAGGGAGAGGGGGAAGCAGGCTCCCTGCCGAGCAGAGAGCCCGATGCGGGCCTCGATCCCAGGACCCTGAGATCATGACCTGAGCCGAAAGCAGAGGCTTTAACCCACTGAGCCACCCAGGCGCCCTCTCCGTGCTATTATTGCTGTTAGTATTGTGCTGTAACTCGTACGTAACCAAGACTCCCTGGGCCCCCTGGTCCTACCCGTTCCAATTTCTAGATCACTGCCGGGTAATGTAGATCGTTCTAGAATTTCTTGGGAGATGATGGAGATGTTTATATCACGCTATGTGACAAATCACGCCTTTCTCCCATACGCTTTAAACATCTGGGTGCTTTCTCCAAAATTTTAATTCGGGTGAAAATTGTCTCATCGTCTCTTCTCTCTTTCCCAAGAAATTCTTCCTCGTCCCCTCCAGCCACCTGGCACAGAAACCCTCCCACCCCCTAGAAATCTCATCAGCTTTCAGAGCTAGCAGCTGCACACAGCAGAACTAAAGAGCCAAATCCCGACCAAGCATACCCCAGGCACCTCATTTTATTTAGCCATGCGTGGGTCGATTTACACACATGTATAAACTCGTAGTGATATATCTAGGTAGACCCGCAAAACTGGCATCACGCTTTGTATACTGTTTGGTGTCTTGCTTTTTTTTTTTTTTTTTTTGCAGTCTACCTACTGTGAGTACTTACACTTAGAATGGCATATCCAAATGGTAGAATACTACACAGTTATTAAAAATAATTTTTAGAGGGGTGCCTGGGTGGCTCAGTCAGTTGAGCGTCTGCCTTCAGCTCAGGTCATGATCTCAGGGTCCTGGGATCGGGCCCCACACTGGGGTTCCTGCTCAGTGGGGAGCCTGCTTCTTCCTTTCCCTCTGTCTAATGTTCTCTGATTACTTGTGCTCTCTCTCTTTCTGTCAAATAAATAAATAAAATCTTAAAAAATTTTTTAGAGATTCCTTTTTTCTTTTTTAGAGAGAGAGCATGTGAGTGTGAGCAGGGGGCAGGGGCAGAGGAAGAGGGAGAGAGAGAACCCCAAGCAGTCTCCACAATCAGCACAGAGCCTGTCGCAGGTTGGCTCTCACACCCCGAGATCATGACCTGAGCAGAAATCAAGAGTCCGAGGCTTAACTGACTGAGCCACCCAGGTGCCTCTAGAGATTCTTTTCTGAATGCAGTTTTCTTGTTCCTTGTTTTTGTTTTTAAATAGGGAGAACTTGAGGCTGTAGGCACTGCAGGCAAGAGGCTAACCATGAAGGCTGTTAGCAGATCAGCTCCAAGCCCACACACAGCCTCCTAGAACCCAGTTCACACATGTTCACTTCACCATCCGATTCTTTGCCTGAATGCTCTCAAGACTGTCGATTGGAACTTGACTTCCTAGCTTCCTGGCAACTCCTCTTCATTATCCCCTGCCTGTCTTTCCTTTCTTACCCACTCTTTTTAAAGGTAGGTGCCACTCAGGGCTCCCGCATGCTGTCTCTTACCTCCTGTCTGTCCTGTCTCCCAGGGCCACCTCCTCTCCAGCAGGACAGCAGGACCTTCAGCTGTCCCTCACATATGTAGGATTCCCAAAGCTTTTCTTCTAACCATCACCCTTCCCTTGGCTCCAGATCTCTGTGCTCAGTCGTGACCTCTCCACTTGCTGTCTCCCAGGCCCCATCAAGTTCAATATGTCCAGAATGGAATTCATCATTTTTGCCCCAAACATGCCCCACCCCCCAATCTGGTTCTCTATTTCATTCAGTAAATGACTTCCTTTTCTTGCTCCTTCTCACGCTGTAGACCATCCATTTCTTTCCTCCCTCCTTCCATGTCCAATCAGCACGGTAAATTTTTCATAAACTTTTATGTATTCAATCAAAACTACTACCCTTCATCTTGAAATTGTGTTCACCCAATGTCTTTCATAATAGGATGCTCGTAAAATAAAGAAATGTAGGAGATGGTAGATGGCAGTTGTTTTTGTCTGTTTTTCTGCTTTTAGTATCAGTGAAGGCAGCACAGCTGATTGCCACTGAAACCCAGACCCCTTTCCCTTTTCCATTGGGATCCAGTTTTGTTCAGAGTTCCACCCCATGCCCCTCTTCAGAAGGTAACTCTGATTACGCACAGCAGTTCTCAAAGTTTGGCCGTGAGACCCTTCTAGGGCATCTGGGAGGTCAAAACTATTTTTAGACTAAGCCATTATTTGCTTTTTTCACTTATTCTTTTATGAGTATACACAGATTTTTCCAGAGGCTGTCATGTGATCTTGCAACAGATTGAATGCAGAGGCAGATATGAGAACCCAGCTGTCTTCTATTAAACTAGAAATTAAAGAGATTTGCAAAAACGTGGAACAATGCCACTTCTCACTAAACTTTAAAAAATAGTCATTTTTCATTACACGTTATTTATGTTAACATGTAATAAGTTTATTGTTATTTTAAAATGAATTGATAAATATATATTTTTAAAATTTCCTAGTGTTAATTTATTATAAAATACACATCAATGGATAGCCCACCAAAACAAAAGCTTTCTGGGTTCCCCAGTAATTTCCAGAATTTAAAAAAGTCCCAAGTTGGAAAAGTTTGAGAACCACTGGTTTAATCTGGTGACAGCTCTTGGTTACGTCAGTGACCTAAATTAACCTAATCATGTTAGATCATGGAAAGATTTATATTCCATGTCTGGGGCAGAGATTTCTCTGCTTTCTCTCATTGGATGTCAAAACTTACTTGTAGGCTCCACTGCCAGTGGTAGCTTCTTGCAACCATGTGGGAAAATATGGATGCTGTGGATAGTAGTTGGGGAGAGGGAAGTACCTCAGGGCATGGGGGATGGCATTAGGCTGCAGATGTGACCTTATCTGAAGCCACTTTCATCCTTTAAATCTCCTTAATGTTTGGTCCAGTTTGAGTTGGGTTCTCTGTTAGTTGTCTCTGAAAGCCCTCTTAACTGATGTAACACTTACTTGGTAGAATTGTACACCCAATTCCAGTGTGCATGTGGGTTTTCCAACACCACCAAGCAATTAACTCACTTCTAACACTAACTGAAGGTAGTTTCAGATTCCACAGGTTAGAGCTCAGTCCCACAAGACTGCCCTCCCCACCAACTGCAAATACCAGTTGTAAACCCAGTGAATCACTCATGCTTCTGATCTACCTAAGCTTGGAGGTTCCAACCCACCCCCCTCCTTGGGTTTAACTAATTTGCTAGGGCTGCTTACAGAACTCAAGAAAGATTTTACTCACTAGATTGTGTATTATAAAAGGATGTAAGTCAGGAACAGCCAGGTGGAAGAAATGCATGGGGCAAGGTAAGAAGTTGGCTCAGAGCTTCCATGGCATGCTACTCTCCCTGCTTCAACACATGTTCATTGACCTCAGAATTCTTTGAACACCATCCTTTTAGGGTGTTTTGGAAACTTCATGAAGTAGGCGTGGTTGATTAAGTCATTGGCCATTGGTGATTAAGCTCAGTCTCTAGCCCTTTGCCCTTTCCCCCCTCACCAGAGGTCAAGGGGGGTGGGACTAAAAGTTCCAACGCACTGAAGTCAAGGTTAGTTCTCCTGGCCAATCCTCAACCTTAATTCTGTCCAAGATTTATTTCATTAACGTAACAAAGGACACCTTTAACACTCTCATTACTTAGGAAATTCCAAAGGTTTTAGGAGCTCTGTGCCAGAAATGGGGACAAAGATCAAAGATCTATATTTCTCATAAATCACAATATCACTCTTGGAAAATGAGGAGTTGTCATTCTCATGCTGGCCCCCAACTTTGGAGGACATTTTGCTGTTCTGAATTATCTATAAACCACCCTGTAAGATAATCCTTGGAGGTTTCTCCAAGCATGAGGAGCCACCAAGAAGGAGGAAGGGCTGAGAAGGAGTGGGTATCAGAGAGTCAAGGCCATGTGACAAAGAAGGTTTGCCACATATTGATGTTCTAGTGCAGGGAGAGAGGAAGAGCAGAAACAGGGGTGCCCGGGGAAGTTGGAGACCAGTGTGTCCTTGAAAGCCAGGCTCCTCGAGCAACATCAGTATCCTGTCCATGTTTCCACTCCCCCCACCCTCGTCTTTCTCCGGCTCTCTTCTTTGTAAACCAAACTGTCAACATCTGTTTGGGTGAGCTGACTCATGGTGACAGCTGGGAAAGTTTGCTCCGCTGCTTGACAAGTGGATTAAACTTCAGAGCCTGGGGACAGAGGAGAGGCTTCTACCTCGTATTTGTGCCACCAAGTTGAGAACAAAGGGGATGGGGATGGCTGAGAGGCACCTGTGACACCCGGATGACTACCCCCAGTACCTTCTCCTGCTGTTGACAATCGTGCTAGTTTCTATTTTGTCACTTTGTTCAGGACTTTCAGAAGATTTTTGCAGATACATTTGGGTGTAATGGGTGGGTTGCAAACACAGTAGAGAAATCATTTCCCCTACCTTCCGAAAATAGCATCTTCAACCGTTTAAAATAAGTCTGGTGTCAAGGGACAGTGATTGATGCCTTTCTTAACAGAATAGTCTGTAGCCATGGCAGGCATTGCCTGGGAGTGCTGGCATGATTCTATGCAAATTTGCAGATACCTCTTGGCTTGGAAATCTCACAGTGAGGTTGTATAAAGGCTGAAAACGTTTGATTTTTTACTTTGTTTTTGGTGGGCAGCAAAGTGGGATAGGAAGCGGGGATGGGGGGAAAGAGCTTGGGGACATAAAAGGACAAATTGGACTTTTCTCTAATAAACTGCAAGTAAGACATTAAAGGTCTTTCTTGTTAAAAAAAGATCAAAGCTGGATAGAAGCTCCTTGCTTTTTTTTTTTTTTTTTTTTTAAAAAACACTGCTACAAAGACACAAAGCACACTAGACTTGGGATAAGCCCCGGGGAAAGTTTATGTGCAAGTTAGGATAATCAAAAAGAGTTTAATTTACTCAGTTCTAGAATAAAACCAAGGCTGCATTCAGCAATATTTGAAACCAGTTAAAGGTTAGTGAATGAGATGCCCGGTGAGGCTGATTAGATTTTTGCTTCCATTTATTCGTGTCTTACCTCGTGCTCTAAATCATGCAACTTCTTATTAAATTTCAAAATAAGAGGACTGTCATGCCTAATCATTTTATCATAGTTTTTAATAACAAATAAAAGCCTAAGAAATGGAAAAAGCGGTTTCTGATACTCTTTATTTACTTCTTCACTCTGAGGGGTCCTCAAAGCCAGAGAGTGTCTGTTAGTGAATTAGAATAAAACCACAGGATAATTACTTTCTGGGCTACCAACGCAACATGAGTTGCTTTCTGTTGTGAGAATGTTGAAAAGTTTGCCACAAAATTAAACCAATTAGGGTAATAAGGGGAAGAAGGAGAAGATTAAATTTATTTCCATCTGATTTAACTTACTAATTTCTCAGGGGAGAAGGATTTCCCTGCCGTTGACCTCCAGGTTTTAACCCATGAGCCCCTTCTGTTCTCAAAAAAATGTACTTGGAATTTAATTTGTACGCAAAAGGCTGGGCCTTTTTGGTTGCCTCAAAAGCCTCTGACCTTAGGAAGCAGGTTTCGAGGAATGAGAATCAGCAAAGAGGTTAGTCAGTGGACAGATTTGTTTGGAGCCCCTACTATGCTTCAGGCATGTTCTATAGTCTGGGGGTCCGGGGAGTCAGTGTGAACAAGTCATATCTCCTGGGCTCTAAAAGCCTGTGCTCTAATGGCAGAAAACAGATAATCTACATGTAAATAAATAAGTCAATAAGATAATTGATAAATGCCGCAAAGAAGATAGAATAGAGAAGTGGGATAGAAAGTCTCTTCCAGGGGCACCTGGGTGGCTCAGTTGGTTAAGCATCTGACTCAGCTCAGGTCATAATCCTGGGGTCCTGGGGCCCTGCTTTGGGCTCCCCGCTTAGAGGGGAGTCGGCTTGTCCCTCTCCTTCTGCCCTATCCCCTGCTCGTGTTCTCTTTCTCACTCTCTAATAAATAAAATCTTTTTATTTTTTAAAAGGAAAAAAGTCACTTCCCAACAGGTAGGACAGTAAGGGCAAAGACCCTGGGGCAGGGACACACTTTGTGTGTTTGAGGGTGAGAAAGAAGTGCTATATGACTGAGGGCTAAGGGGGCGAAGGCTGTCGTGCTGCACTGTTTCCTCTCCTTTTCTCCACTGTGGCCTTCCAGCCAAAATCTTCCAGCCTTTTGCTATGCCTGCTGATCATGGGAAGCTTTCTCTAAAGACAGAATGCCCAGGAGGGATTTGTTGAGTCTCCTGGCTGGCCCTGCTGGTGTTGCTAGCCAAAGGACAAGGAAGCTGGTGTCTTCTCCTTCCCGGCACCTTAGGAGTTAGAGTTTTCTCACTAGGTTTCGGCCTTGGTTCAATCATAACTGCGTTGTTACAGGTGCTTGGCTCTGGATGGGTTGTCCTGCTTTTAGCTGCTGATAATGGAATCCACTCCAGCTAGTGTAAGCTGAAAGGGGTTTATAAAGAGGTGTAGATATATCGTGGAGCAACAGGGAGGGTGGAGGGAAAAGCACCTAGGCTGAGTTTCCAGGAATGGCTCTCAAAATCACGCAGCAGAACTGGGCGCCCATGGGAGCTGCTGACTCTGTCATGCGTAGAAAGCTCCCTGCTCAATCAGGGGGCCACAGCCACAGCTGGCTCCGGGACCACCTGCCCTGGCTCCAGTCTGGTCCAGTTAAACAGACATCCCATACTAGTTCTCTCTTCCCTAACACCCTGATTGTAAATCAAGTCACGTTCAAACCCTTAACTGCGGGGGCATCTGAGAAATGTAGGTTTTGGGGTTCTAGCCTCTGCAGTTGGAGACAAGCCTGCTAGAAGCTGGAATGGCTGCTGAGCAAGGCAGGCTGCTGACTCTCCCATCCCAGCTAAGCTTAGGCTTCTGGCCTTGGCATCCTGACACAAGGGCTTGTAGCAGCTCACTCTCCTGAATACCAAGGCTGGGACTTAGCTGTAAACACCACAGGCTCTTTTCCTTTTCAGATCCTGCATTGCGGGGGTGGGTGGTGGGTGGTGGTGGTGGTGTATGCCCTTAGGCAAGATTTGATCTAGGTTGGGCTGGTTTAACCTGACAGGGACTTGGAGGTGCTCAGAGGAAAAGCTCATCAAAAGAGCTGACGTTTAGCCTCTAAGCCCCAGGAGCGGACAGGCCAGTCGTGTTTGCTCATTTTTACAGCTGCGGGGGCAACGCAGAGCTTGACATGTAGTAGGCACCCAATAAATATTTATTGCATAAACAAGAGAATGAGAGAAAGGATAGGGTGAGGAGGCCTTTGGCACGAAATAGGGGACAAAAATCATCTGGGCCTATGGGCATTTAACAAATGCTAATATGTTTCCTATGTGCTAGGCACTGTTTTAAGTGCTTTCCAAATATTAACTCATTTAATTCTCATAATTACTCTATGAGATATGTACTCTTGTTAATCCCATTTAAAAACCCAGGGACAGAGAAGTTCTGTTACTTGCCCAAGGGCACGCAGGTAAGAAGTGGGCGCAGGGGAGGCTAAGAGGCCACTGGACTGTATCTTCTGTTGCTTATGGGACTTGTCTGTTACTGATTTGTCCCAGGTAGACAGTCCTCCATGCCTACCCGATAACATGAAAGTAAATGTGTATGATAAGGTATGCAGGGTTTGTGGTTGTTAATACACTGGAATCCACTGATCCTTATTCTCTCTTCATATGCCCTTCCAGCCTCTTCTGGGCTCTTCCAGACCAGGGCTGCTCATGTGTCCTTCTCTTTGTCCCTCTTTCTACCCCTATGCTGGACTGGGTTTGGTGCAGTTTTGGTGCCAGGTGAACCCCTTGAGCTGAGCTGCCAGGAGGCCATACCTCCCTGGAAAAATCCCGACACAGTGATGGGGTCTGGGGTGGCACCCATAGTCCTCTTGGTGCCGTCCAAAGTCAGAGACCTCTGACTTCCTGGCTGGGGGGTGTCCTAGAGTGCTGTGGTTTCTCTTGGAAATGCTGGGGAGACCACCGGAGCAGCACAGGGCATCCTGTCTCTCACTGTCCACCAGAGCCGGCTGCCAACCTGCTCCTTGGCTGGTTTATTTTAGGGTAATGGGTACCTGGGATGGATGGAGGCAGAGTGCTGTCCAAACTCTTCTGCAGGACCCTGCGCTACTTGCAAATGCCCTGGAAAGTGACCTCTTTCCACAGGGGCAGCATGGGTTTATTTGCAAAAACAACAGAGACTGTGCTGGCATTCTCACAGATAATGCGGGGCTGTGGGGGAAAGCATCCCTTTTGCCAGCACAAACAACAGGGAGGAGGCTCGTAGGGGCAAGGAGGAAGGGTGTGCCGTTCAGAGTTCAATCCATCCATCCTCCAGCTGCCGCGCCTGTTGGCTGTTCCCTGGCTTAGATGGACCTCTAAGGAGCCTTCCTTCCACGAAGGCACTAGCCAATGGAGAAGGCCTTCTGATCTCTAATGGCTAGTCCTCCTGTTGCAGGACTCCCCTCTCTGTTCTCCATGGAAATCTAACCTGATATACCTCAGATGTAGGGGAAAAGCCAACCAGGCACGGATCATTGCCTAGACAAAGGATTTCCTGCACTGTGAGGGGATCAAGGCTCCTTATGCCCAGGTATGGAGTATCCCCTGGGACCCTACTGCAGACCCAGTGGCTTCTGAGACCCTTAGCTCTTGAAATTCCTCCCTTCGAGTCACAAAGCTCCAAGCACTGCTCTGTCCCATGGAGCATATTTTTTCTCTTGAATTTTTTTCTCTCTTCAGTGTTTACATGAACTGGTTGAACCCGTCACGTGGTGAGTCCATGTTTATATTTGCAGAAGCACCGCCTGGGGAAGTTCTGTTTGCATAGAGGTCACCCCATCTCTGGGGCTTGGCTGCAGCCCCAGCTGAGCCACAGCGGGGGCCGCCCTCCCTCTTCTCACTTCTCTTTCTGCCCCAGGTTCCAAGATCCTGGTCCCAGTGGCTCGGTGCCTCCCAGAAGGGGAGGAGGAGGAGGCAGATCCAGGGGACAGTGGGGCCATCTTCCTCCCTCTTTGTCCTCAACCTAAACCCGAGTTTTCTCAGGATTTTTGTCTTTCTCTGTTCTAGAACTTCACTGTCTTCCATCGTCTTAGGGGTGGTCTTGGGATGGTAGAGCAGATGGTAGAATTTAGAGATGTGCTTCTCTGTTGCCAACCTTCCTTCTACTGGACTGACAATGAAGTCAGTATTCTAAGATAGTTGAGCCCATGGACTTCAGAGTCAGACAGAATGGGGTTGGAATCATGCCTTTGCCAGTTACTAGCTGTGTGGCCTTGGACAAGACCCGTAAATCCGTTTCATTTTCTTGAATGAGTACAATAATACTTACCCTCCCCCCCTTTTTAAAAAGATTTACTTATGTATTTTAGAGTGAGGGAGACGGAGAGAGAGTGAATCTCAAGCAGATTCCATGCTGAGTGCAGAGACTGACACGGGGCTCAATTTCACAACCTTGAGATCATGACCTGAGCTGAAATCAAGAGTTGGATGCTTAACTGACTGAGCCGCTCAGGTACCCCAGTACTGACCCCTTAAGATTGTTAGGAAGATTTTTTTTTTAAGATTTAATTTTTATTAAGATTGTTAGGAAGATTAATTTAGGGTATGCATACAAAATGTTTTTAGTTACAATGATGATTAAGATGATAATAATAATAAATAAGAGTAATAACTATGACAGCAGTTAGGATGGGCAACTTTCCCCATCCCTGTCTCCCTCCTGCATTAGAGCAGTGTGTCTCGACTTTTTTGGTTGTCACTCCCCTAAGGAGCCTTTTTACACATATACAGGTTATGATTTCCTTAACATTTCCCCTCCTTCTTTATATACTTGATATCTGTTCGTACTGTGACTTTTGGTAGCCCAAATCATTACAATATCTGATTATAGCCCCCAAACAAATTTTCATAACAATATTACCTATCTTGAGGATGCATGTATCAGAGAGAGGCTCTGTTATCTGGAGAATCATGGAGGTTTTTATTAAAGTCTTGATTCGATGAAGTGAATAGGCCCCATTGTAGATTTTTCATGGGGGAGACTGTCCACAGAGAGAGCCCCAGAGAAACCAAATGATTGCTGTACAGTATTGGGCACTCACTGACCATGAGGGTGGAGTCAGGGCATTTATTCATTGTGGTTTAAATTGTATCTTTTTTCTCCTCTCCCCCATTTCATGTTTGTCTTGGAGTAGCTCTCCCTGCTGGGAAGACTGGGGGATCCATGTTCACACTTGCTCATGGGACTAGAGCCCATTCTTCCACTGGTATCTTTGGGACTCGGTGATGGCCAGCATGCCAACGATGACCACATGTCTGTATCTAGAGTTCTACATGAGGCAGTGAAAGACAGAATGATTTAGGGAGCTGAGACCTCCTCGTATGGAAAGGAGAGAAGGTTCCTGAAAGAAAGTAACATTTAGGACATAAGACTTGGGTGTCCTAAAAGTGGGTGCTTGAGACCACGTGAATAATCTGAGTGCAGGTGGGTCAAGTTCAGGGTGAGGCACGGCCCTGCCCAACTCCAGGGGAGCCATTACATAGACCCTCACGTGAATGGCGCTCTCACGCATTGTGCAATATGGCGGCCCTGCACAGATGACCTCTCCCTTGTGAAAGCCTAAATGTTAGATGACTTCTCTTGAGAGCTGAATGAAAGACAGTCCATGTTCACAGGTCACTTGAGATTTGTCCAGCCTAAAGGATCACTCCCTTTTGAGTTTTCTTCAATTCTTCAACAAAGAAACTTGCATGTACCTGCAGTTTGGTGCGTGGGCTTATGGAGGCCAAGGAAAAGGAAAGGGGAGTATTGTCCCATCCTGACTCGTCCTGTGTCCTGGTAGAGAAGTGCTAATGACCTCTTGGAAGGAATCTGGTCTCAAATACTTGGAGTGACCAGAGGGTGGTCCCTCACAGGTGAGGCCTGTGGAAGGTTATCTCGAAAGGACATATGCAAGAAATAACGCTGGATCCTGTAAATACTGAGGGTTTGAGAAGGGATGCACTGTGAGGGTAGCTCCTGAGGTACAGTCTTCTGCTGAGGGCTTGCTCTATGTCAGGCAGGCTGCAAAGTGCCCGGATTTACATTCTTGGCCCCCAGTGCAGATAATGAGGGTACTTATTATTTAGCTTCTGGATTTAAAACATTTTTGCAGGCTAGGTTGGCAACATGATGTCTTAGACCCTTCTAGCTCTGACATCTTATGGAATGTGCTGGAGGGAACTTTCATGCAGTTCCACTTCCGTGTGGATGTGCTCATTAACTTCTTTCCTGAAAGCAAATGTTGCTTATGAAGAAGAAGAGCCTTGTCTGAGAGAGGCAGAGGCAGAAGAAAGGAAGGCTGAGAGCCCAAAAGCTTGCATTTTGTGGCTCTGCCTGGAGCGGAAGTTCCCAGCTTCTCCTCCAGTATCACTGTAGGTTTTTAACCTACCCATGGCAAATGCTTTCATATTTTCACTCTTTCCCTATTTCTCAGCCACTTGCTCTTTCCAAAGATTTTCTCTAGAGACCTTTGTGCTTGGTGTCCTGCCCCACACATGCTTCTCCACCTGTTGCATGGCATCCATCAACCTACACAATCACAGGCAGGGCAGCCCTGATGGGAACTAATCCTCACTCCAAAGCAGGATGCATCTGGGTGCTGTGTGGGGAGAAGCATGTCCTGGTGAGGCTGGGATGGCTTCCATACTGGCAGTGTGAATGTGAATACAGAGCAATGCAGAAAGCCCTAGGGCTGGATTCAAGACACTGTGGCTACAGCCCTGGCTCTGGCCCTAACTTGCCATGACTTTGGGCTGACTGAGCTTGTATGCCTTCATCTGCAAAATGAGGAATTTTCTAGATGAACTTTGAGGTCCTTTTTACAGCTATTGATATTTTATGATTTCTGAAAAACAAGTGGAAAGAATCATCAGCTCCCTTTCACAGTGTCTGTGTCTCACTTGCTGACCACCTAGGGCTTGCCAGAGCATCTCTCCAAATGAGGACTCTAGCTGCTCTGTGAGCTGGAGATGACACCAATTTTTCTCTTTAACTTTGGCTGAGCTCTTATTATAATGATTCCATCTTGGTTCTGTCCCCCATTCCCCGCCATCTGCTCATCTTTAGTCATGGGGATACTTCCCATGAGCATCTGGGGGAGGTCCTGAGAACGCAGAGACTGGAGGCTGAGGCCAGATTGGGAATGGGCTCTCCGAAGAAGGTGGGGGGAGGGCACAAACCATTAATGCTATCAGTCAACTTCTGAAACGTCCCATTACAATTACTTAAGCAGAAAAAAACTCTTCTCTATTCTTCCACCCAGGCCTTTAGGCAACTAACCTTGGAGAGAAGAATTTCTTTTCTTCCAAACTGTGACGACTTGTTTTTTGCTTTTTCGGTCCACTCACATCTTGACTCTTCCCTGAGCTCTGTGGGCCCTGGGAAAACTGTGCCAAAGCAACTGGAGGGTTTCTCCATGAGGAGACCCCAGAGGTGGAGTCTTTTGTCTTTTTGGACCCAACTGACAGCAACAGATGCTTCCCTGGAGGCTGGAGAGTGATGAAAAGTAGACTTCTCTCTTGATCCTAATATCCCCTCCCCGATCTACGGACCCGAGAAAGGAGTGGAGCGCAGAGATTCTCGGCCCCACATACGAAGGTGCCCTGCTGCTGCTTCCACGTGGACTTTCACCTCGCCAATTGTTATCCTCTCCACAAAGCAAGAGCTACTCCATCTAAGAGCTACCTCTTCTTTGTTTAGCTGACACACTTCTCCTGCTTCACACATTGTACCAAGCCCTTTCTGGCATTTCTGTCTAGAGAAGAGGAAGGTAGAAGCTGAAAGCTGGCAGAAACAGGATATGCTAACGCTCCCTGAAAGTTACATTTGCCAGTGCATCCTCAATTCCATAGGAAAAGCAGTATTTTTAGAACTCCCTTCATGCCACCCATTTGGAACATGCCCAGTGTGGCGCAAATGAGGAAGAGAGGGTGTGTGTGTTTCTAAGGTGGGAGGGTGTGGTTCTAAGAAATGAGGATGCGTATGAATATGTTTGACAGAAGTGAGCAGGAATGGAAGAAAAGATCCATTACGAATGAGCAAATATGAAACCTCCTTGATAAAAGGAGTCACGGTTTGTGCATCTCTTGGCATTTAGGAAGGACTGACCACAATTCACCCTGAGTGGAATGATCCAGGGAACTTTAATACACTTTCCAGAACAATTATCTTCATAGTCAGCAGATGTTCTTTTATGGTGTCGGCTTTCGCTGCTTCCCTCTAATTTTATTTGGACCATATTATATTGGAAGTAGCTTTGCATGAGCTTCAAGATGGTAACCCAGGGTCTCCTTCATTCTTTGCTTCTCTGTCATGAATCATCTTGAACAATCAATCCTCATGCTGGGCTCCATCCTATAAGAAGGCTGGATGGGAAGAATGTCTTTCAGCACGGAAACAGGCCGGGGACCTCATGGGCCCCGAGAAAGTGTGAATTGGATGACATTTTATATATTTAAAAAAATGCATAGGCAAAGAAAGTGGAAGAAATATTCCAAAATGTTACCTATGATGCAAATGTGTCCTTCAATTCTCCCAAAGTTTCAGAATGTGTCTCTCTGGCAGAGTGTGTATCTCTGGAATTGGCGTTGGGTTATATCAGTCATTCTTCCTAGTCAGTGTCTCTTTTTTTGATTTAAGGTATTTTTCAGACTAGAAGACCCGTGGAAGCTTCTCTGGTTCAGTACGTATTTCCCTTATGTCTGCTTTTCCCCTAAGCAAGTTGCACACAAACACACTCCCTCTCATCTCCCCTAAGCTACAAGCACAGAAGGCACTGAAGGATCTTTAGGAGAGACATCTGTACAGATTCTGTTTAAAGCCAGCCAGCTGGTTTCAACCCTCTTCCTCGCCACTTGAGATGGTGGGAACTCAGCGGTTGCTGAGTCGGACGTGGGAGAATTGCAGAATCCACTGGTGAATTGCTCCTTTGTTCTCCTCCTAATCTTCTAATCCCAGGGAACAGAGAAAGGAGTTTTCCTGGGACCTGGGGCTCAGCGCTCCAAATCCCTCTGTCTTTGACCGCACCCTGAGGGTTGGGTGGGGGAGGGCAGGTGGGAAGACACCAAAGAGAGGGTGGTGTCAGAATTGTGAAACAGTTAGCAACGGCCCACCATCACCTTTCTCTAGCAGCTAGAATTACAGTGACTTCATGCGAGGACCCCTGCCTTTCCTGCGAGGACTTCATGCGAGGACCCCTGCCTTTCCTGGTTCTGGGCCACAAGTGCTGTCTCAGTGGCCTCTCTGGGACCTTTCCCATGTCACCCATCTTTACCCCAAATCGATGCAGCAGCAGAGAGCTAGGGAGCATGTGCCGGTGTTTCCTATGTACGCTTACATCTAAAATTCTCCTACCTTACTAGCCAGTCACCATTCCAATGATCGGTATATCCCTTGGCCTAAGCATGTTGCAAGTGCTTGGTGTCCTGTCCTTAACCTGGTAAGAGCCCCATGCAAGGAGGCCAAATCCATAGTCTGGTTTCCTGTACAAACCGTTTCGCCTGCTGGGTGGGGTCTGTGACCCTTGGCTGCTGCTTCCTAATGTTTCACTGTGACTTTTGCTAATAAGTGCGGCCAGCTGCCATGATAACAATAGTTGATGTTTATCAATGGTTTGATCTGTGTCACACACGGTGTGTGAAGAGCATCCCGTGTGTGAACTCGTTTGATCCTCACCTCTGCTCTGTAAGGGAGTTCTGTAATGAGCTTCATTTTGCAGATGGGGAAGCCGAGGCACGGAGAGGAGGGACTCGTGCCAGATGCCCCAGATGGGAAACTGCAGTCTCCTTTGGAGCATGAGCAGTGCGGCTGCAGAGGGCACGTTCCCCCTGTGCCCCTGGGCCTGCTGCTGCCCTGAGGAGTGGGCCTGGGTGACTCGGGGGCCACCTGCCCCTGACCCCCAGGAGGCCGTCATCACATGTGGCAGGGAGGAAAGGGGCTTGCCGGCCCCACTGGCGTACAAACACACCACCCGCAGGGGCCACACCTTTCCCTTTACCGCCGCGGTGTCTGACACGTCGGGTTTACTAAGCACGTTAGGCTTACCTCAGTGAATGCATCGTTGAGTTATTAAATATCTGTCTGAGTCACTGATGGGGTTTTACATTCCTGTAGGGCAGGAGCAGGTATGCCTAATATCCTCTGCACAAAAGAAGCCCTTTTTGGATGAGGTAGAAGAACATGGAGGTCATATCAGTTTGCTGTTTCTCTTGTTCTTCGTACCCAGCCCTTCCTGCCCACCTTCTGTGCACATGCTTTGTCATCACATACGACTATTCTCCTAGATCTTTTCCTGGTGCTTGTCTCCACCCAGGGTGTGCCTCTCGCTGTTCCCCGACCTGGAGAAGTTAGCTTTTCCCCAGCTGCTTTCCGGAACTCCAGCCGGACTTGGGGACTGAACTCTAAGACTCTGGGACCGAGGCTGGGGGCTCATCCTGCCCGCGTGGTTTTTGGCAAGTCGCTTGTCCTCTCTGAACCCTAAGAGGCAGCTGTTGTATCCTGAAATGATGGAGGAGGATGGCGGGGGGTGAGGGGGGGGCTCTTCAAATCCGGGTTTCGAGCAAGTTCTCTTGCAGCCCGCGATGGTGAGGAGAGGCCCTGCTCTCAGGCGGAGGGCTGGGCTGAACGGGGACAGGAGGCCGTTATGCTGGTGGATACACTTGGTGAGCAGTGTGAAGATCTTGCAAGCTGGTCAGATGGCTTCCAGAATCGTTTCTTAGTGCATCTGGGTTCCTTTGTGCCTCCTGCCAACTTGAGCCACGCTCGTCCTTCTGCTAGCAGAACGCTGTCAGGGGGACAGGGCTGCAGGTGAAGCGACTCATTCCCACTTCCGCTGGCATGAACGCAAACATACTGCGCTCTGAGGGACACCTAGCTCTGCCAGTTCCGGGCTCCAGACACTGGCAACAGCTGTCTAATGGCTCTGGCGTGGCCCGGCAGGGCATTCTGGGTATTGACATGCAAATAAGTGGGGCATAATGTGTGTGGGTGGGCAGAGGGACAGTGGGCTTGCAGGTTTAGGGTGTTCTTTGCCCCAGGGGACTGTCAGTCTCCCCTTAATGCAGCCAGCAAGGAGCAGGAGAATGGTGGCAGGGAGAGGAGAGTCCAGAGAAAGGAGAGGAGAAAGAGAGAGAGCGGGCAGTGGGAAACCAGCTGCCGGTACACCGTGCCAGCGCATGTTTCAGGAGGGCTGCTTCACAAAGCAGGGGGCCAGACCTCAGATGAAGCCCCCGGGCTGCCTGGGGTGCCAGCCCTGCTGGCAGGCAGGCTTTTCCTGGCGGCTAGCCAGTGCTCGGTATTCAGGGGCAGTAGCCCCTTTCCTCTGTAGCTGCTGCCCTCTGCCGCCCCCCCCCCCCAGGGGCCCTTGCCAACGGAAGGAGCCCTGCGCTGGGGACTGTGCACGACGCGTCTCCTCTGCTCCCGGGTACTCTGTCCAGTGACCTCTGGCCTCCTTCCTCTCCATCTTTAGTCCCATTCATTCGATCAGACCAGTCAGCCCTCTGCCCCCAAGATGCAGGGGGTAGACGGATGAATGGATGTCAAGTCTTCTCCAAGCGCTCCTGGCGACCCTCTCCCTGCTGACATAAAATAGCTCCGATGATCTCAGGGGCGCCCCAAATATCACTTTAAAACCAATCATCTCTGGAGCACTGCTCTAGTCAGGATGACTTGACTGTTTCAGCGGTGAGTATGCATACCTCAATGGCTTGGCACAATAAAACTCACTTCTTGCTCACATCTCCCGGGGAGGAGGCATGGGGTTGTCAGGACAGGACTGGGGGACGTGGCTGGATGAAGTCACTCATTCCTCTGTTGGATCTTCTCATTGGGGCTCCAGGTCCCCGGTGGAGCCTCAAAGCCACAAGGTGGCAGGTCTGAGGGGCAGGAGAGCACGGAGAACCTCACGGCGAGGGTTATGCTCTGGGTGTGCAGGCAGTGGTGTTCCTCGCTCTCCCTACATGTGCTCAGGCCTGTATACGGGAGGCTGGCACGTAGAGCAGGGAGGGAAGGCCAGTGGTTTGAACATGTAGACCACCTTTGCCATAAGCACATTTGCCTTGCATTTCAGAACATTGTCTTTGGCCTCAGAAAGACTGAAGTTGAAAGCTGAGCCCCACCACTAAGTAGTACATGCTCAGAACCCTGCAGGAGCAATTGACCGTTGGAATTAAGTGGGGAGGAAGATGTTCAAACCCAGGTCATTCCAACACCAGAGCTGCAGGATTTGGTGCTGGTTGCTTACTCTCTCTGGGTCTCCATTTTTTCCCTCATCAGTAAAGTGAAGTTAATTGTACTCACTAGGGTGACTGTAGAGATAAAAAGGTGGTGTACTTAAGTCCTTAGCAGAGGGCTCAACCCACTAGGGCTTGGTAAATGTCATCTGTCCCTGTTACTACTATTTAGCGTCAATATGGTTGCTACTTCATCCTCAGTTCTGTACTGGAAATTCAGGTTCAAAGATTAGGTGAAGTAGAAATCCTCCCTGGCCCTGAAGGGTCTCACAGTCTTTTAGGGTAATGAGTACTTCAACCAGTAATTTCTGTAGGTGACATTGCTTTGTGAAGGGGGTGGCATGTCATGGGTAGAGACAAGGACATCTTAGTGATTCATGGGACTTGGTGGCCTCTCAGGTACAGCTTGAGAAGAAGGGTGGATTTTGAGAGGTGGGGAGCTGGGGGTTTTGACAGCTGGAGCTGGGGCTTAGGAGATGGGTAAGGGAGTAAGAAGGTGTAGGGTTGGGGAAGCACCAGGCAGCCCACAAGGGGGTGATAGGATAGAATGTAGCATATGCCCTTGTAGAGGGGCCAGGTCATAGTGGAGGATAAAGGAGAGGTCAGTTGGAGCCAGAGCAGGAAAGCCAAATGAAACAAAACTGGGTTTTGCCTGTTGACAGTAACTGGGTCTCCTTGGGCACCTCCAGCCCTGCCTTGTATTTGTCTGAATGTCAGCTTCAGGGTGTTTTCACTTCCCAACCCACAGACCTGCTCTTAAAGTGGGGGAGATGCCCAAAGACAGTATGTCACTCTCCATGCAATAGAAACTTCTAATCTGCTCTCCTGCTGGGGGCTACCATATTTTTTTTTCTCTCTTTCTACAAACTCTCCCATTTAGTTTCTATTTCCCTGCTCCCAAGAGTGTTCAAGTTTCCTCTGCCCACTTAGGACTCCTGGGCCTTTCCCCTGGGTCCATTTTTTCTTATACAGAGTGATTCAGTGATCATTTGGCTTCTCATTGTACATACCCATGATTTACAGAAGAAACATTTACCCTTACCCTTAGGGGCAAGTCAGTTTTTTTTGTAATCCCTGTCAATTAGTTGAGTCCCAACTCCGTAAGAGACACACTGTGTAGTGGTCATTAGGGTTGTTTATATGCACGAGATGGTTGCCTTCCCTACCCACTTGAACCCAGACGTGGCCAATGACTTGTTTTGGCCAATGGAATGTGAGTGGAAATGATGGGTCTTACTTCCTGCAAGAGGCTTGAAGAGCTGGTGTGGAAGTGAGCTTCACCACAACATTTCCTTTTTGTCCTCCGTCACTGACTCTGCCAATGTTTGAGATGATGGCAGTGTGGGTCATCTCTGATTGGACCCTAGAAAGGAGGAGAGATGGGGCGTTGCAGTGGGTCTGAAATGTGCATGTGGCATAAAACAAACCTGTGTTGTTTTAAGCCTTTGAGATCTGGGGGTTGTTGGAAGTCGTCCACCCCCAGAGTGTAGAACCTTAGATTTCTGTGTCCATGAAATGCTCTCTGATGAGACTACAGGGTGACAATGAGAAGCACAAGTAGCCCAACAAAGAAGCCTCTTTGATGTGTGTGCCAGATGACTTTGGAGGTTGTTGTCTAAGGAAGGGTGGTGGCAGGGCAGCCAAGGATAGGCTGTCCTCCAAAGACCTCATCCTGGAGAGATTTGAATCAACTTCAGTGCTCTTTAACTCATTCAATCATCTCATCTAGTTCCAATGGAGGGGCACCTGGCTGGCTCAGTTGGTAGAGCATGTGACTCTGGATCTCAGAGTTGTGAGTTCAAGCCCCACATTGGGCATAGAGCTTACTTAAAAAAGTAAATGATAAAAAATAAGGTAACGCATATTGAGAGTTGCAGGGACTGTGAATTCAGAGACAATCAAGACATGGCTGTAGCCTCCAGGAGCTCTCAGACAGTGTAGAAATTCTTGATGAAAACAGTGTGATTAGGATTATATGGTGTCCAGAGTGAGGGGGCATAACATGGTTAAATAGTAAAGCTCCCAAATTGCTCTTGGTCCTGAGCCAGGAAGCACTGATACATTTCTATCCAAGTCTTCTAGTAGGACCTTCCCTTTCCCGCCAAAAGGAATTTGAAATGATCCTCCCAGTCTGGACGCTGGGAGTCTGAGATGTCATAGCCTGGACTAAAGAGAAAGCTGCTTCTCTCTGGAAGGAAACTCAAGCTTTTCCCACAGATTGTAACTAAGCAAAATTGGGTTTTTTAAAAAACCAACTCCGAGCAGGTGGAAATTCTGTGAGAACTAGAAGTGTGGAGTGAGCTGTGGGACACATGGGTGTGGAGAGGGGCTGTGAGCACATCCTGGAGGCCAGGCCAGGCCTGAACAGCCTGTTCCCTGCAGTTGAGGCCTTTACCCACCAGGGTGAAGGGGAAGCTGGTGGGCCATGGGAGAACAGCCCAGCAGCCTCCTGGCTGGGTTGGATAGGATAAGGTGAACTTTTTAGCAAAGTAGAAGTCATTGTAGAGTTTAGGCTCTACTGCTCTCATCAAATCCTTTCAGCATCTTCAAAAAGCTAAGATTGGTGTTGCAGGTTCAGATTATTGTTTCCAGACTGTGATAAGCTGGCTTGACCATCAGGCAAGACTCTGGCTCCGAGTTGCAATATCACAGGAAGCTCCCTCTTTCAGAGCTTTGTCTGTCTTAATCCACCTGTCTGGGTCCCAGAGGGTGGTAGTTGACCACAGGAGCTGCTGTGCAAATCCAGGGGTGGGTCTGAGGAGGGACTGGTCTGCTCCTTCCTGACTGGAGAGGCCATCTCCTCCCCAGGGAGGTCAAGGGGCTGTCCCCAAGAAGACGAGGCCTGAGTTGCATTTTCTGAATGAATATGGGTGTTTCAGGAAGAGAGAACTGCTTCCAGAAAGACACAGAGGAATGAAAGAGCCTGGTGAATGGGGGTTGTGCATGGATGACAATGACCGAGGCTGAGTCTAAAGGCATATTTTACCATTTTGAGATGACAGGCAGTCTAATAAAATGATAATTTGCAAAGCCAGTCTGTTTCCCCAGGGAGGTTGACCTGGTTTCCATCAAATCATAGGCTGTTCTCCATGTTATGACCCCAGGTGTTGGTTTTGGGTGACATGCCTTACACTGGGCCACTCATGGATGCCTTCCAACCCCAAGTCTCTTAGCAAGACTTTCTTCCTTGGGCCTGTAGTCTTCTGAACCATCTGAGTGCTGTGCATAAGGGAGGCATCATCTGATTATTTACATTTGATAATCATTTTTCTTTCATCTTGGGACCTAAACTAAATGGTACAGCTTATGACGAATGCATTTGAAATTCATGAATTATCATTTAGTTAGTTGATGTACTTCTCCAAACCCATCAAAGCAACCCCATTTTCAGGCTTTCATTTGAGTTTCTATAGGTCCCTTTGATTTCTATCCTTGCTACTAGGACAGTTATCAGCTTAAATGGGTGTTAATTAGCTACTTGTCAACAACCATGAAATTAGCATCCTTCATGTTCACTTTACATTTGATAACCTCTTCCTCTGTGATGAATCATGGGTTAGAATTCAATATGCGGTACTTTTGAAAAGGATAGTTTGACAGTGAAAAATTAGAAATGGACTAAATAGCCCACAATAAAAGATAGATTTAATGATTCATGATACACCCACATGATAGCACACCATCTACCACGAAAAATCATGTTTGTGAAGATCTATGTAAATGACAGGAAAAGATGTTCACGTCTTAATAATATACCAAAAAAGCAGGTTAGATACACTATGATCCTGATTATGGTCAAATAATTATATACCAATACATATACAAAATGTAAGTTTTGTTTTCTTTGTGCTTTTTTCTGTTTTCCTCATTAACCCAGTGAGTTTGCCTCACTTTTATAATATAAAAAATATGTGAAATTCACATTTGGGAGGTGGGAAATTCTTCAGCATGACTTTTTTAAGGTTCGGCAGGACTTCTTTAAATTTTATTGGAATTTTGCAGCTCTAAAAGCAGAAACCAAGAGTCTTTGCTGACTGTTTCCTGAAGACAACGCCATTAGATGTGGCAGAAAACCAACATGATCTTGAGCGTTGTCAAGAAGGATACTGAAACCAGAATTCACTGCCCTACCCTCCTCACACCAACTGTGGTGCCAATACATTCTACTTGCTGGGTGTCAAATACAACTAATAGAGGCTCACCCCATGTTCCAGCTCATGGTAGACACTCAGTCTGCTTTTATTTTTCCTCATGGAAAATATGGAAGCTGAGGAGTTGCCTGGTATAAATTTATGAAGCTATCTGGAGTTGGGATAGGATAAACATGGATATGGCTTTCAACACCTTCCCTGTGCAAAGAAGAGAACACCTTCAGAAGCTTGAAATGGGTTATTTTATTTTCTTCTTCTTATTTTTAAAGATTTATTTATTTGAGAGAGAGAGAGAGAGAGGTGGGGAGGGGCAGAGGGAGAGGGAGAGAGAATCTCAAGCAGACTCCCCACTGAGTGCAGAGCCCAACTTGGGGCTTGATCTCAGGAGCCTGAGGTCATGACCTGAGCAGAAATCAAGAGTCAGATGCTTAAGCAACTGAGCCATACACATTCCCTAAAATGGGTAATTTCAGAAAAGAATTTAAAAGGACACGAACTTTACAGAGCCATTAGTATCTTTAAATAAAGATTTAATAATCTCCTTCCAAAAGTGGTAGAGGTGGGCCACAGAACATTGGGACATCAGAACATCAGAAATGAAGTTAATGGAGTTGGCGGTATGTCCCTAATCCAGAGGCTTCCAGCCTTTTCCCACATATGACACAGTATTAGGAACACACTTGATCTGATTAAGGATCTGAAGATAGCACTTAATGAGCCAGTAATTATGACAATGCAGCCAATGACAGCAGCATCATCATGCCTTTCCCTGTCTATGAAAGCATCCACTTGCCTCCCACATTGTTTGTGTTCCTTGCACTGCCATGGTCCTTAGGAACAGAACTCTTTATTACCTGGATACATCCTCTAACATTCTCTCCAGTGGGTTCTTACATGTCCCACTGAATATATGCTCCTTCTCCAGAACTCAGCTCTGTGCCTGTCATGGGCTGAATGTGTGTGTGTGTCCTCTCCAAATTCATGTTCAATTCCTAACTCCCAGTGGGATGGTATTTGGAGGTGGGGCCTCTGGGAGGTCATTAGGTTTGAATGAGGTCATGAGGGTGGGGTCCTCATGGTGGGATTCATGTCCTTTTTAGAAGAGGAAGAGACATCAGAGCTGGCTCACTCTCTACATTCAGGTATGAGGTAAAGGCCATGTGAACACACAATGAGAAGGCAGCTGTCTGCAAGCCAGGAAGAGGGTTCTCACCTGAACTCGACCATGCAGCCTCTAGAACTGTGAGGAAATAAATGCATGTTGTCTGAGCCACCCAGTCTGTGGTATATTGTTAGTGCAACCTAAGCAGACTCAGATAGCTCTCTTCCCCACGGTAAGCTTTACATACTCTAAACCAAGTTATATGATAGAATGAGTTCAAAGAACCACATGCATCACCACCCTACCAGTAAGGATGCTTAAGTGCCTCAAAAATAAATATCACATTTATTCAGATTTTGTGGCTCACTTGGGAAGGTCATGGAGTATTGGTTGAGCACCACGGCCCCTTTTTGTGCCCCTGGGCTTGTTAATGGCCGTCCCCAGAGTACGCTCAGAGAGCTTGCAGCACTAGGCTATGTGTGACTTTGGTTCAACCCAAGGTGACACCTCTTATGTTTCTGCAGACCAAATATTTGTAAAATAAATGAGTGAGGTATTCTTGGTGTTTCAGAGGCCTCATTGTCAATAGGATATTTTCTTTGGTTGTATCTCTGGAAATCTCCGGGGTTGTGACAATTCATCCATTCTTCCTTTCCAGCTCCAATTGCCCAACCCCGTGTATAAGATGAGAAAAGAGGCTAGGGTGAGGAATGCCACACTCAGGTGAGAGAGGACTTAGGGGAGATCACTAGCTAGAGGAAGCTTCCAACTTAGACCAGCTTCTTAGTCTTGGCTTCATGCCAGCCAATGCCCAAATGGATGGTAAAATAGTGGATCAAATTAAAAGTATGTGTGTGCACGTGTGTGTGCATGGGGGTGCGAGTGTTTGGGGTGGTTCAGAGGCATGCATTTGCCTATTGGTTAGGTTGTATATCGATGGAAGCTCTCAGGGCTCTGATCCTCATAGAACCGTGATCATTCTGACAGAGCAGGATGTGTCTGCTGTGTGTGCTTGCAGGTGGGGGAGGGTGGAATGCGTGTACAGGCTGAGAAAATTCACCGGTTGATTCTGATTCATTCCTTGCTTGAGAACTACTCATTTGGGGAATTGTCTTCTCACTTATGCTTCCTCATAGATGACGCTGTTTTGACGTCATTGCTCTGGATCACCCTCATGCCCACCCCGGGCTCATCACTTTCTAGGGTTAGTATCAGAGGGAAAGAAGCCAGCTTCCTTAATGTGTCAACAAAACTCTGGTTGCCTGATCTTGCACTGTAAGAGAGGCAGGCCCCTGTGGGCTTCTATTAATTAAATGCCGAATCCCAGGGGACAGACGAGTTCTAAACAGCAAAACATCCTGAAGTCTTTCGTGGGCAGAAGCTGGGTTGAGGTTTGAGTCTGCTGGATAGGGGCCCTCTGAGCCCTTGATGCTGAAGTTGCTGCCTGGGGATGGATAGGATAAGGCCCAGAGAGGCTGGGGAGGGGTTCCACTAGAAAGGGGCAGTGAGCAAGTGTGGGAAGGGAGAGGCCCAAGCCTATGGCCTCTCAGAAAGTGTGTGCATATGCAGAAGAAAAAGTGGAGGTTTCAAAGCAAGCATGAGAAAGTCCAATGTTCTTTTTAGCCCTTCCTAGGTCAAGCAGCTGGACTTTGTTTAGCAGAAGGAGGGGCAAACTCTGAGGACTCAATGGTATGTAGAGGTCAGTCTGTGTATTAGTTTCCTCTTTGCTGCTTTAACAGGCTATCCCAGACTTGGTGGCCTCAAACAACACGAGTTTATTATTTTATAAGTCTGTAGGCAGAGGTCTGACACAGGAACTGAGGGCTAGCAAAAATCCAGGTCTGCCCTCTGTCCTGGAGGCTGTAGAGGAGAATGTGTTTCTTGACTTTCTCCAGCTTCCAGAAGACACCTGCGTTCTTTGACTCAGGGTCACCTTCTCCCACCTTCAAAACCAGCAACACTGAATCATATTGTTCTGATTCTTCTTTTTTGCCTTCCTCTTGGACTTTAAGGACCTTGTGGTCTCATTGGGCCCACCTGTATCATCCTGCTAGATACTCTTCCGTCTCAAGGTCAGCTGATTAATGACCTCAATTCCACCTGTAGCGTTCATTCCTCTTTGCCACGTTACTTGATATACTCACAGGTTCTGGGGATGGGTGCCTGGGCAGTTGGGGGAATTCTTGTTCTGCCTGCCATCCTGGGTTTTGCCTCCTGGACCACCGCAGCCCCAGGCAGGCACAGGACGTGTACATTTTGGCAGCGACTCCGCTCCATGAATTGAGATCTCAAAGACCCCTTCCTTCTACTTCCAGCTTTTACTTCTGCTCCCTTCCCAGTCCAGAATACTCCCAGAAGCACGTGCAAATAGTTTTAGAGAAGAGTTTTAGAAGGTGCATGACTAGACATACAATTATCATACAACTAAACATGCAATTATCATAGAACCTGGCATTTGACTTCAGGGCCCTGACCCAGAGAAATGAAGGCTTATCTTCACACACAAATAAATGTTTATGGTAACTTTACCATGTAAAGTATTTACTTGTAATAGGCAAAAACTGGAAATAACCCAGATGTCCTTCAACAGGTGAATGGTTATACAGGTTATGGTACATTCACATGATGGAATACGACTTAGCAATAAAAAGGAATGGACAATGGGTCCATGCAACTATGGACAAGTACCTAGAGAATTATGGAGAATGAAAAAAGGCAATTTCAAAAGTTGTATACTGTAGGATTCCAGTTACAGAAGAGTCTCGAAATCACATTTTAGAAATGGAGAGCAGATTGGTGGTTGCCAGGGGTTGCAGAGGGGGTAGGATGAGAGGGAAGAGGGTGTGGCCCCGGGGGAGCAGGAGGAGGGACCCCTGTGTGGTGGAAATGTGCTGTATCTTGACTGTACCTATGTCAATATCCCAGTTCTGATTTTGTACTATAGTTTTGTAAGATGTTACCCTGAGGGAACTGAGTAAAAGGCAGAGGACAACTGTATTATTTCTTACAACTGCATATGAATCTGCTTGCAATTTTCTCAAAATGGTAGATTCACATGCAGTTTTAAGAAACATTAATTTAAAAAAAGGCTTTTGGCAGAGCCAGCAACAGACTTGGAGAGGTTGCCCCTTGGAAGGTGGCACAGGGGAGTTCTAGAAGACGTCGCATGTGTCTCGGAGGGCAGTTAGTGTGTTAAGGGCTTGTCTCTGACTCAACTTGTGCCACTTTGGAAACCTTCTTATTCCTTGGTTTTGAATATGGGCAACACCTTCATTTCCTCCAACGCTAAGAAGTTATTTATACACCCAGCATCAAGCGTATGGGGCCATCGAACATTCTAGCCAACAAGATGGCCTATCCCTGGTAAGGGGCCACCTGTCTGTCTGTCTTTGTCCCCTCTCTTCCTCTCCTTCTGGGCTTCACAAATGCCCTGGGTAGAGGGCGTCTGATGCTGAGAGAGAGAGAGAGATAGGCCTGCCTGCCACACTGAGGGCCAGTGGAGGAGTTGGGGGTGTTGGGGGAGGGCCAGTGGGTCGAGTCCCCCCACCCCCCACAAACCAGGCTCAGCCACATGCAGGCTGCGGGGCAGGGCCACTCTGGAGAGAGCTGGGTCAGCAGCCTGCGGCGGCTCCTGGCTTGCTCCTGGGGTTGGCTTTGCTCAAGGCAAGAGCTGTCAACTCTGCCCTTTTGAAAATGAGCAACAAAGGGGAAAAGGAAAGAAAAGAGAAAGGGGAGTGAGGGGGGAGCCCAGGATGGGGGTGGGGGAGGCTGGGCTGAGAGAACAGGTGGGGACTATTTAAACAGAAGGCCTGACTCAGCCGTTTTCTTTTACTGAATTTCCAAAGGACTGTTTGTTTTAGCTCCCCTAGGCCCCTGAGGGGGGCAGGCTGGGGGCCCATCTCTGGGGAGAGAAGGAGCTGGGACTATGGTTGGTGGGGGGGTTGCAGCAGGCAGAGCAGAATCATCTGGGCTCCTGAGGTCTGGCTTAGGGGTTTCATTTTGCTCACTTTCTGCTTTCTGAGCTCCGGAACTCTCACCTAGAAAAACTCTGGGACCTACAGATGCTGGAGAGGGGGTGATGAGAAGCTTGGGGAAGAGTTATGAATGCCCCCCCAGCCCGAATGGAGAAGAGGAAATAAACGCCATATGTTGGAGATTCTAAGTATTGATCTAGAAAACGTGCAGATGGGAAGAATGACCAAGGGTGGGGAAAATGAATTCTCAGGCTCTCCAGTCTCATTACTGGATGACACCAGAAAGTCACTTTTCTTTTCCCAGAAGAATTCCTACACTTTCTGGGTTCTTAATTCCATGATTATATTTACCAGTAAGGCTGAAGGTGGGACTTGTCATTATCTCCTGGCAAACCACACCTCCTACAGGAAGACCTCTAGGTCACCTTAAAAAGAGCTACATTCATATTTGGATGCCACAAGCTCTCTTTTGGATAATTCACCTTGACCTGCATATATAACTCCAGTGATCAGGGACCCTGAGGTTTAGAGCAGAGCATAATTTGTAAATCTAGGGAGGGGTTCTTTTGTTTAAGCATTCACCTTGAAAGCTAATTGCTTTCAAAAGGTTCAGCCTTATTGGGTCATCATTAGTGCCTATGAATAAATGAAGCAGTTTTAGAATTTGATGAATTTCTCCCTGGGATGTCAGACTCAACCTGAACCCAAATGTGGAATACATTTTGGTTGAGCACAAAGCAGCCCTTAGAGGAACCAATAGTTAGCATTACAGGAGAAGTGTAAATAGGACTCTAATTCATGAATTTGTTAACTAGCCCCCCTCCAACCCCCCCCCTCCACACAGCCTACAAGACTATAGCGCCC
>LNAC01000275.1:2207239-2234076 GCA_002007465.1 Ailurus styani
GTCTCCTCAGGTGCTGTCCACATTCTCAGTCTCCACTCTGTATTGGGCTCCTGGCCCCTCCTCTGTCTTCCCGCAACCACTTCCCTCTTGGGCCGCCTGGAAGTAGCTCAGCCTTTGCCTGAGCTTGTCCACGCCCAGAGGTCAGACAGTCTCTCATTCCTCCAGCACAGAACCCGGTGTGGTGTCAGGCATATGTGCTTATTAATAAATGCCTTTTGACTCTCTATGACGGTAAGCAAGGAAAAGAGGTGGGTCTGGGGCAGAGCCACAATATTTTACCTGGCTGTTTTGCTTGACATCCAATCAGATTCAAAAACCCAAAACCAGACCAAAACAACACAAAACCTTGGGAGTTTCCCCATTTGACCAGATTCATAGTCCATTCAGGGGAATATTCCCGCACGCTGAAGGTATATGAACTCCAGTGCTTACCTTAACAGCGGACTGGATGAGAGGTGGGATCTGTGCCTCACAAGTCCTCTGGGGAGTTTGGACAACCCACGTGGGCCTCTGCTCTGAAAAATGAAGAGGCTGGATTAAAGGAGAGGTCTTTTCTTCACCATGGAGGATCCCATGATTTCTTTCATTGTTGTGTGAACTCCGTGTTGTGGAATATTTGCAATAAGATCCTTAAGGATCATGTTCTAGATTCCAAATCTTTAAAATCAAAGACTTTGCTGCCAATAGGTGCATAACTGGTATTTACCATATGGAGTTTATTTAATTTCAGTAAAAACCTTTGCCATTATTCTGTTGTTAAGTGCTAGATCCTGTCCTACACTACATGCTCCATCTCCTGTATCTTCACCAAAACCCCTCAAGGTAAATATGATTATGTTACCTTTTTACCCATTATGCCCGTTTTATTATTTATTCATTTCACACTAAGTCGTAGAGAAGTTAAATAACTTGCTCAAAGGCACACAATTAGTAGAAAGTGGTATAGTTGGCATTTGAACCCATGTCTGTTTTAATCTAAGACCCCCATTCTTTTCTACCATCAATATAGCCTACTTGCCCAAATACAAAATAGCACTACCATTTCATTTAGCTTGTTGGCTTTTTTTTAGGGTCAGTTTCTATTCTGCCTTTTAACATGCAGAACATAGCTCATGAACCCTTATCAGGAGCTTGACTCCCAGGTAAGCTACTCCAAACACTCCTGTGCTCCCAAGGACACCATCAAGAAAGTGAAGAGACAATCCACAGAATGAGAGGAAATATTTTACAAATCACAAGGGCCTTATATCTAAAATATATAAAGAACTCTTACAACCTAATAATAAAAGGACTACCCAATTAAAAAATGGGCAAAGGACCTGAATACACGTTTCTCTAAAGAAGATATACAAATGGACAATAAACTCATACAAGTATCCCCATTATCATTAGACATCAAAGAAATGCAAATCAAAACCAGCAATGAGATACCTCTTCACTCTTATGACAAAGGCTAAAATAAAAATGTCAGGTAATAAGATGTATTCGTGAGGATGTGGAGAAATTTGACCCCCTCATCGCTGTTGGTGGGAGTGTGGACTGGTGCAGCCTGTGTGGAAAACAGTCTGATGGATCCTCAATAAGTTAAATATAGGGTTACCATAAGACCCAGAAATTCTAGAAATAACCTTAACTAAAGAGGTAAAAGACCCGTATTCTGAAAATCATAAAACACTGATGAAAGAAATTTAAGACAATGAAAAGAAATTGGAAGACATTCCATACTCATGGGTTGGAAGAATAAATATTGTTAAAATGACTGTATTACCCAAAGCAATCTACACATTTAATGCAATCTCTATCAAAATATCAACAGTGTTTTTCACAGAACTAGAACAAACAATTCTAAAATTTGTTTGGAAACACAAAAGACCTTGAATAGCCAAAGAAACCTTGAAAAAGAAAAGCAAAACTGGAGGCATCACAATTCCCGACCCCAAGTTACATCACAAAGTGGTAGTAATTAAAACAATATGGTACTGGCATAAAAATAGACACATAGATCAATGAAATAGAATAGAAAACCCAGAAATAACCCCACAATTATGTGGTCAATTAATCTTCAACAAAGGAGGAATGAATATGTAATGAGAAAAAGATAATCTCTTCTACAAATGGTTTTGGGAAAACTGGATAGCTACATACAAAAGAATGAAACTAGACCACTTTCTTTCACCATATACAAAAACAAACTCAAAATGGATTAAAGACCTAAATGTGACACTTGAAACCATAAAAATCCTTGAAGAGCACAGGCAGTAATCTCTCTGACATCAGCCGTAGCAACATTTTTCTACATGTCTCCTGAGGCAATGGAAATAAAAGTAAAAATAAACTATTTTTGGGACAACATCAAAATTAAAAGTTTCTGCACAGCAAAGGAAATAATCAAAAAAACTAAAAGACAAACTAGGGAATGGGAGAAGATATTTGCAAATGACATATTTGATAAAGGATTAGTATCCAAAATATATAAAGAACTGATACAACTCAACACTCAAAATACAACTAATCGAATTAAACAATGGGTAGAAGACATGAACAGACATTTCGCCAAAGAAGACATACAGCTGGACAATAGACACATGAAAAAATGTTCAATATCACTGATCATCAGGGAAATGCAAATCAAAACCACAATGAGGTATCAACTCACAGCTGTCAGTATGGCTAAAATCAACAACACAAGAAACGATAAGTGTTGGTGAGGATATAGAATAAAAGGAACCCTCATGCTCTTTTGGTGGGAATGTAAACTTGTGAAGCCACTGTGGAAAATAGTATGGCGTTTCCTCAAAAATGTAAAAATAAAACTACCCTATGATTCAGAAATCACACTACTAGGTATTTGCCCCTGAAATACAAAAACACTAATTCAAAGGGATACATGCAACCCTATGTTTATAGCAGCATTATTTACAATAGCCAAATTATGGAAGCAGTCCAAGTGTTCATCGATAGATGAATAGGTAAAGAAGAGGTGGTACACACACACACACACACACACACACACACAGTGGAATATTATTCAGCCATAAAAAGAATGAAATCTTGCCATTTGCAATGACATGGTTGGATCTACAGAGTATAATGCTAAGCAAAAGTCAGAGAAAGACAAATACCATATGATCTCACTCATATATGGAATTGAAGAAACAAGATAAACAAGCAGAGGAAAAAAAAAGAGAGGCAAACCAAGAAACAGACTTTTAACTATGGAGAACAAACTGCTGGTTACCAGAGGGAAGGTGGGTGGGGGATGGGTGAAATAGGGGATGGGGATTAAAGAGTGCTACACGTATCATGATGGAGAAAAGAAAGATAAAATGAAAACTTATTTCAAGCTGTAGTGAAGGCAATTACATATAGAGTGAAGAAAAAAAAATATTCAGCAATTCCAGCAATACCCAGCAGAACTGAAAACATGTCCATGCTGACTTTTACATGAATGTTGATAGCAGCATTATTTATAATAGACACACACACACACACACACACACACACACACACGCACAGGTTGGTGAGACAAAAGCATTGGAATAGTCAGGCACAGCTTCCCAGAGAAGGTGGAATTTGGGTCACAAGGAAGAGCCAGATTGATTGCAGAGAAGCAGCTGGAAGTCTTTCCAGGCTTGGGGAGACTGTGTCAGCCAAGGCCCGGGGGCAGAGGTGGCCTTGGCACACGTGGGGGTATTGAGCTGGTCTTTCCAGCTATAGGCGAGCATGCATTGGGGAATCGCTGTGGGAGGACAATGAGCAGAGGCGATGGAACCAGTCTAAGCGCCCTGGAATCTGAGGTAGGTCACTGGACTCTGCAAACAGGGAGACAGTGAAGTTCCTTGAGTAATTTAATGAAAGTGGCATTTTAGGCAACTCCAAAGCTTCATTCAGCAGAGATGTGCAGGCAGGATTGGAGTGGGAACAAATGAGAAACAGGAAAGTGGGTAGCTTCTTGGAGCACATCTAATGAAAGAGACTGTCACATTTTCCCTTTGAAGAGAGCCCTTGCCCCTAGCCATGTCTCCTTGCAGGTCTTGGCACCCTCCCTACATGCCAACCACGGGGGCCCCAACTCCAAGAGCTCCTGCTGTCGGACACCTTGGTCCTTCCCTTGATACCTTCTTCTTCCCTGGAATGCCATGCCTTTTCTCCGGTGAGTCAACTATTCAACTTGGAGAACCAGCCTGAACGTGTGTGTGCGTGTGCGTGCCATCCTGGTGGGGGATGAGAATCAGGAGGGGCATCCTTGGGTAGGGCTGGCCCCACAGGGCAGTTGGGGTGCTGAGGAGCTCCTGCAGGGTGGACAGCTCAACGGTGGTCTCTGAAGCCCAGGCCAGGACGTGCATCTGAGGCTGAGGGCAGGGCACACACCAGGCAGGAGATGTCATGGTTGGGGTCCGCGAAGCAACTGTGATGAGGAGAGCTGGTGATGGAGGTTCGGGGTTGCGATTCCCTAGCTCAGTCCGGAAATGGCTTCACAGTGCCTGTGTCCTGGAAGAAGGAGCCACGCTGGGCGGAACAAAATGTCACATCCCTGAGCTCTCCCTTCAAGAGATGCACTCGCTTCCTCCTCTTTGCAGTTACGTTTCTTCCACGACGCATTCAAGTGTGGTGTTACTACTTGCCTGTTTCTCATCCCTTCCATTAGACAGTGCACTCCTGGAAGCTGGTGAGCCTGGTTTTTATTCCTCTGTGGTTCTTCCCCGATCCCAGGGTCCTGCCTAACACACTGCCTGTGCTCAGCAAACACATCTTTGGTCCTTCCAATCTATGCTTTCCCCTCAATTCTCCTCAAGGCCTTCAGGAGGAAAATTAAGGGCTTTGAGAACACTGGCCAATTTCCTAAACTTCTTACTGTTCAAGTGGTCGGTATCTACTCATCTGACAAAGTCTGGTGAGCAACAGGAAGGCCACGTGGCAACAATGTCTCCTGCTCTGGTTATCACAAGTCTCTGGGTCCCGGCTGACCTCAGCGGTAAACTCTCAGGTGAATCACAAGTGTAAGGACCTCCTTTTTCTTTATATGGCTGTTTTTTTAGGGGCTGCTGATGGTTCTGGGTCACCTATTTCTTTATCTGTTACATGGGTTAATTCAGTCATTATGCATTAGTCAGATTAAATATGGTAAATCCATATATATATAAAATTAAAGAGAGCAGGAAAGAAAACAAGCAAGTCAAAAGGACATACGCAGTGATGAGAGCCAGAGATGGGTGTTGTGTGTCTGTCCCCACCTGCTAGCCTGTGTCCCCCAAGACCTCCCCCAGCGTGAGTAGCTCTCCAGGCAGTGGGTGGCCTAGTGTTTACACTATGGTTTTTAATTAAACACAGTTAAATTCTTCTCCTTTGCTGTGCATTTAAAGAAACTCTGATCTCTCTCGACACTGAATTTCACACAGACTTTGCTGGACCTATTGAGAGGTGCGGCGACCTCTGCAATTGAGGGGAACTCTTATTCGGCCATGTAAAGTAGCTCCCCACATAAGAAGCTTCCCTGGAGCAGCTTCTTGTATCCCTGGCACCTGCTGCAATGAAGAAATGAGCTAAGGATGGGGCCTGAGGGAACTGAAGGTCACTGCCTTGTCCTAGCCCCCCTCCTGGGGCTGCTTCCTCTATCCCCCCAGGTGACCAGTTGGCCCAACCCTGCCCTTTTTCTCTAAAGGTGATCTGACACGTGGGTGTCAAGAGGGAGTTGTTCTGATCCAAGGAGATAATGTAGGATATACTTCCACAGATATTTTGCATACAAAGTATTAGCTTACATCCTTGTGTTTTATGTGTTTTTCTCACTTAGTATCATAAAATACTTACTGTTTCAGCTTGGTCCTTCTCTCTTAACAACATAGCTTGGCATCTCTTAAGCTACTCTTCTTTCTCATGCCTTCCTGGCACTACTCTCTTAGCTCTCCACGCTGAAGTTCCAGTTCTGCTGGTGGCCTCTTTGTTTTTGGCCACAAATCTGAGTAACAACAATGACAACAGCAGCATAGCAAATATGTAGCACCTTATATGTATGAACTCATTCTTTATGCAAGAAAATTCCCCCCACTGTATGGATGAGCAAATTGAGGCATAGAGAGGTCACAGTGGGGGCGGGGGAGCAGCAGAGCTGAGGGCAGGGTCCGGCTCCCAAGTTCACCAGCCTGGCCTCTGCAGTATCCAGGCCTTGGCTGTATGTATCCGGCTTTGTTGCTGTACTGATTTTAATATTTCCTATACCCTCAGATGAGAAACTCCTTCTTTCAGGCTGAGCTCTGCCCTTACAGGCGAACTTCTGACAGGATCTGTGGCTGATCATGCTGGGTTTGCGGAGCAGTACTCCCTCCTGGAGGGAACCCCAACATTTACCTGGAATCCCACCTTCCAGGGTCACACCTGGTCGAGGAAAATTCATCTCATAGCAAGTCCCCAGATGTTACTTCTCAGCTCTGCTGCTCTGTTTTGAGAACTCTATCTGGTCCTCCCTCTAATTTCTCCCAGATAGATTTTAGAACCCTTGAATAATACCTCACGTGTACTGCACACATCAGTCGTCTGGATTATCTCCCCTGGAAGCCACCGTCTCACAGTCGCCTGCCCCGGCTCCCTGCCAGGGCACCTCGGGCTTGGCACATGCTGCAAGAGGCTGTCAAGAGGGGCTGCCCCGCCGGTGCCTCTGTCGCACGAGGAGATAAGTGTCCTCCAAGAGCTCTGGGCAGAGTGCTGGGTGAGGGCGCTCAGAGGTGGAAAGAGAGCCTTCTGGACCTGGGAACAGGGGACTGCTCCCAGGGGGGTGCTGTTGATTCGGAGATGTGTGGATGTGTGGAGAGGCTATTCTGAGCGAGGAGAACACGGACGAAACACACAAACCTGTCATCTGAGACTATGGCGTTGTGCTCTGTGCAGAGCCCTGAAGTCAACTGGAGCTGCCCCGAAATTGGCATAAATTCAAATCCTACGCGACGACACGGGGCCCAGGCGAAGCTCTGCCTCCTCCCACCTCAGTCCCATCTTGGACTTTCATAGCATTTATCAAGAGCCAGCTGTTTGCCCAGCTCTGCTTTCCATTTGGTGCATGTGGAGAAGCTCTCTCCCGGCCCCCTTGCTTCCTTGAAGGGTGAGGTGGGGACAAGACAGGACTTCTAAGCGCTTGAGTCTCCTCTCCCCAGTCATCAAGATTTTTCTCGTTATTTAGCATCCCTGGAGCGGTTGGCAGCCATGCCAGTGCATGGCCTGGAGCTGGTTTTCCTGGAACCCGATTTAGACTGGGTGCTTGGAAGTCGTGAGACAGCACGGAGGGGAGCGGAGGATAGGTCACCGGCTCTGGTGGCCTCAGGAGCTCTTCTGTTGCAAGGTCCTGAGTGGTGTTTGGATCTTGTGGGTACCCTTGGGAAAGATCGGCCAAGTTCTTGGGTGATGAAAAAAAATGCAAGGAAAGGAAATAAAAGAGGAGAGAATATTCTCAGAGGAACCAGAGGTGTCACAGAGCTTCTCCATTAAGGCCGGCAAAGGGAAGGGGGAGCTAAACGGGGACCCTGTGCCCCTGGGACCCACACAGCACCGCTCGTCCGCGCATACTGCTGCTTCATTGACTCTGAGGTTTCTAGATGCTGTGTGTTTGGGATTCTCCAGCGGAATCCGGCTCACTCCGGCTCACAGGACTGTAGGACTGCAGTACTTAGAACTAGGTTAGCAACAAAGGAAACCACATCACAGCCTTATAAAGAGGCCACGGAGGTGGGACTGTCTGTCTTGGGGGAGAGGGCTGGAGTTCCCTGACATTTGAGAACAAGAGTCAATCCTTTCTGAAAAGAAGCAGGGTAGAAATGAAAAAAGAACGAGGCCAGGCATTGAGTGTTTGGAGGGGCTGTTAGAATTCCCACCCCGTACGCTTTTGAAAGCAATGTCGAGGTGCTGCAGCTTCAGAGATCCGGCGAATTCTGGACTTTGCACTGGAAGAAGTCCAGGGAGGCTGAGTGGGAGCGGGAGAGGAGCCGAGCCTAAAAATACTCCATGGAGGAAGGGCCCATGAGGTCATTTCCCCAGGACACTCTGCCCACCTTGGTTAGACTCTGGCTCCAGTCCCTCGTCCGGCTCTGAGTACAGTCATCTGAACAGAGCTGGAGCTCAAGAGCCAGTGTTGACTGATGGGCAGCTCAGGAGAGACATGGGGAACCTGCAGAGGGCTCAGAGGAGAGGCCACAGGTGATGATATGGCTAGAAACTAGAGCTGGGGGCAAGGTCAAGGGAATGGGACTGGCTTCACTCAGACAGGAGTGGAGTGAAAGCATGGGTTGGGGAAGAGCCGTTCCTAGCCCCTGGAGGGTCAGGCCTTGGCTATTGTCTGGTTGCGCAAGGAAAGAATCAGACTCACAGTATGGCTGTGCTCCTGGGGGGTTCCTGGAACATTGGAAACACCACAGCAAGGCAGAGCTGCATTTTCAGGTCATCCCCCCAATTGTTCCCTTCTCTAAATGACAGGCACTAGGACTTCCAACCATTGAGACTCACAGATCCCTAAAGGCCTCTGGCCTAGAAGAATGACTGCTGAGTGGTGTGTTTCAGAAGGCTGGCACAGGGGTACTGGGGACAGTTTGGAACAGCTGGGGAGCCTGCCTGGTATCCATCAGTCACCGTGCACATGAGGTCACCTGCTTGTACACTGGACCTTGGAAGGGAAGACAGGAGTGAGGCCAAAACGACGGTGTAAAGAATGTTTCTCAGGGGGAAGGGAATACATTCACACCTATGGAGCCCCTACCATGTGCTAAGAAATTTACATGGGTTTCCTATTTAATTTTTCAATAGTTCTATGGCAGATTATTCTTCCTTTTTATAGATTAGGAGATGAAGGCAGGAAAGGATTAAGCAATTCCCCCAAACTTGCATAGAGAGTCGTACAATCGTGGTTTGAACCAGAACAGGTCTAATTCCAGAACCCATTTGCTCTTGGTGAGGGATCTGGGGAATGTAGTCAGAATTTGGTCACCTGCAGTGTTCTTCATTGGTACCCAGGGGAGCATCCTTAGGTCAAACTCACTTCTGACTCTCAGAGAACCTATGTCTAAATTAAGAGCAGGCCAGTGGAAAAGTTCTCCCTCACCCCTTCCCATCTCTTGGCTTTGGATCTGCTGTAAGGGGAGGGTCCAATGTGGAGCATCCCTGAGATCCTTTGTAGGATGACAAGGAGGCTGCGGGGAGAGGAGGAGGGATGTGGTTGGTGTGTCTGGAAGCAGCGAAAGAGATACAATCCCTAAGCTTGGATTTGCAGTGGGTATCTGGTTGCCTCAGCCTGGAATCTGAACCGAACCATTTTCCATGGGCGAATTAGCTGAACAATCTAGCCCACAAAGGGAGCAGCTCTGATGTGTCAGTTAACAAGCTCAGAGCGGGGGGTCGGGGTGGGGGGAGGGAGGGGCGTGCTGGCGAGAAATCCACCTTCTCTTGTCTTGCTGTCCTGAGCCCAGCCTTTCTGCTTGGGAACCGGGCAGGGAGGCTGGTCTGATTTCCCTGTGCTCTGAATGGTGGGAATTTTTTTTTTGGTGGCAGATTATATTTTCCTGAGGTGGTTTGAATTACACCTGCCCCATTTCATTTAATTAGGGCTGGTGCTGCTGTCTATTGTGTCCACTGGACCTTCCTGCATGAAAAAATAGTAACATGTTTGTTTTCTTTTGGGTGGGGCATTTTTTTTTTTTTAATGATGGGGTTGGCAGAAAAAGGAGGGTATAGGAGTGATGATGAAATCATCAGGAAAGAAGGCAAGTTCTCACCCCACCGAGCCTACAGTGGTGACTCTCCCCCGCCACCCCCCACCCCGCCCGCCTTCTTCTTGGACCCAGTTGTACACAGTGTATTCAGAGCCTCCTCTGTGTTCGCCTCTGTTCCCTAGCCAGACTTGCTTTCTCTCTGTGTAGACCTGGGAACCAGGCATTTCCTCCTCCTGTACTACTCGTCTCCCCTGTCCCTTCTAATTTTACTGTAGTTCTCCATCCAACATCTCCCTTCTCCATAGCTTCTGGCTACTGTAAGATCATCAACAGAGCACTTGTTGAATAAGCCACAATACCATCTTGCCATGGAATATGATGAAGCCAAGAAAAAGAATGAAGAACTCTCTGTGTTGACTTGGAATGCTTATCAAGAAACACTGTGAAGAAAAAAATATTCTGAATTGTATGCTCCCTTTGTACAATAAAGGAAGGCTCCTGTGTGCACATAATATTTCTGCAAATATACAAAAGAACCATGAACAGCGGTTATTTCTGGAAAGGGAATGGATCCCAGATCGGGAGAGAGATCTGCTCTCATATCGCATACATTTTTGTGCTATTTGATATTTCTTAGTATCATGTCATGCATTACTTTTTGCAATGAAGAATTGATTTGTAAAAGGAAAGCACAAAATATAAAAACATAATACAAGACAATCTATACCTAATTACCGGGTGAAGCAGTGACTCAGATCTGGCTGAGAGGATTCTGGCTTGAATCCTGGTTCACCAAATATTGAGTGTACAACTATGTGCCATCTACTCAATCTTTCTAAATCTCAGTTCCCTCATCTGCAAAATGGGATATAATGGTACCTACTTAATGACGTTTCAAATCTTATAGTTTTCAGGGAAGGCTGTTGGTTACAGATATAACTAAACGGATTTAAATCTCAATTCTTTATAAATTCTCTGTGTAAGTAAATGCACAAATCCTAAGAAAACATCATTAAGGCCATGGATCTTGATACTCCATTTATAAAATGATAGCACTAGATAATATAAGCTCTAAATTCCAAGAAGAGTGCTCCCTCTCTCTTTCTAATATATATATATATATATATATATATTTAAAAAGGATGCCTGGGTGGCTCAGTCGGTTGAGCAGGCAACTCTTGATTTCAGCTCTGGTTGTGATCTCAGGATCCTGAGATCAAGCCATGCATCATGCTCCAAGCTCAGTGCGGAGTCTGCTTGTCCCTCTTCCTCTGCTCCTCCCCTCTAACCCCCTCTGCTCTCTCTCAAATAAATACATAAATAAAGATATTCAAATTCCAAAGTTGGAGGCTTTGGGGAGGCGGTACACACAGCTGAACCTTGAGGATTACATGGTAGGGTCATTCCAGTTATGGTCAACCATGGAGCCAAACTCTCTGAAGAAGGGATAAAGGATGTTGGTAAAACAGTGAGTAAACCAGTCTGACAGGAATGAAAATTTCCTCTGGAGGGTGACAAATGGAGGCAAAGAAGTTGGAACCAGATTGTGGAGGGCCTTGAATGCCAAGACAAGGACATCCCACTGTGTCCTAGAGGCAGGGAATGGTCAGGTTACCTACTGCAGTGTAATAAATTATCCTTAAACGTAGTGGATAAAACGAACATTTGTTCTGCTCACAGAGTCAGTGTGTCAGGGATTTGGACTTGGCATAGCAAGAACAGTTGCTCTCTGCTCCCTAATGTCTGGGGCCTCAGCTGGAATACTGAAAATTGGTGGTGACTTAATGGCGGGTCTGGAATCATCTGAAGGCTTGTTTATTCATGTGTCTGCAGTCGATGCTGGCTGTCAGCTAAGTCCTTAACTGTGTCTGTCTGCCAGAACACATACCCATGCCCTCTCCACGTAGGCTGGGCTTCCTCATAACATGGAGGCTGGGTTCCAAGGATTCGCATCACAGGAGAGCCAGGAGATTGTCATGCCTTTTCTAACAGCTTCAAAAGTCATACAGTGTCTCTCATGGATTCTGTTCATCGAAGTAATCGCAGAGCCTTGCCCAAGTACAACGGGAAGGGGATTCGAGTCTACCTCTTGATGCAGGAGCAGCATAGGGGCTGAGAAATCTTGTTGGGGCCATTTTTGCAGAATATAATCTATTGTGGAGAGTGACATGGGAAAAGTCTTTCATTCAAAATAAATATTTATTGAGTATCTGTTATGTCTTAGGTATGATGCTGGAGGCTGGTGATAGAGTGAGGAACAAAACTAGACATAGTTCTAGCCTTCTAGAGCTGACAGTCTGATGGAGGTGGTAGATATGAATCAAATCATCAAACACACAAATGTAAAATTTCAACTATGGTAAGCCCTAGAGGGGATCATCAGGTTCTGGGTTCCAATAGCAGGGCATGGATTTTACAGAGTCAGAGAGAAGAGGATAGGTTCCCCTGAGGGGGGGATGTGAGAGCTGAGAGGTGAGGGGTGATTGAAGTAGAGTAAGCAGAGTGGGAAGGAAGAGGGTTCTCTGTGAGAAGACCCCACAACAGGTGGAGAAAGAGTATGCGATGACTGTTTGTATAGTCCTGATGAGAGAGGACAGTGGCAATGAGGATAAATAGCCATTTATTCTATTGAGAGAGAAGTTTGGCGGAAAGAATCAGCCAGCTGAACAAGGGGAACTTAGGTAAGGTGAAGGGTCAGGTGTTTCTGTGAAGTTTCAGGTCATGGTGAGGAGGAGGACAATGCCACCATGAATCATGAAGTGAGGACAATTTGAAGAGTAAGAAACCGTGTTCAGGTGGAGAGGTGCTGAATTTGAGGCAGTAGTGTTATGAAGTAACAGAAATATGGGTTAATAGTTGGTTTGTCTCACTAGGTAAGGGGATAGAGCTATAGATTTTGGAGCAGCAGAAAAAAACTGGAGGTTGAAACCATGGGAATGACTTAGATGATCAACAGAGAGAGAGAGAGAGAGAGAGAGAGAGAGAGAGAGAGAGTTGTGGTTAAGGAGGGCCTGCACTCTGAGGAATGCCCATGTCTGAGGAGAGGGAGGAGGCAGAAAGGCAAGGAAGGAGACAGGAAGAATGGTGTAAGGTGGAAGGACTAAGGTAGGGACTCATCTGGGGAATCCAAGGAGGAAAACATTCCAAGAGGAAGAGGTGGTGTGTGATGCCATAGACAGCAACCAGGGCAAGAAGAGCGAGCAACGAATAGAAGCCCGCTTGGCATAGAATTTTTGCAAGGGGCTAGAGATAGAAAGAGGTGAGAAGGGTACGTTGGGATAGAAAGGGTGGGGAGGAAGCAAAGTCAGATGGTGAAGTGGCTTGAAGACTTTTTCGGTAGAAGGGGGAACCAAGCCTTGGAGAGAAAGCAGATGCAGGATGGTCAAGTGGAAGTTGGACAAGAGTGGAGAGATCTGTTGCCATGAAAGAGCCTGACGAAGGAGCTGGAATATATTAGAGAAGGAGTTAGAACATCAGACTTTAGGTCTCCCTTTGTCTAAGGGTTCCTAATTATTTGTAGGATGATGACCCCAAAAGGCCACAGTTAGACAAGACTTATTAGAGAGGAGTGAACCCAATAAAGATTGATGGATGCTTTAAATCCACACCTGACCAATCGACTGATGTAAAACACTGGAAACAACTAGTCTGTAAAATTTTTGCCTCAGGATTCCCTGATAATGAAGAGAAAAATTTTTTGAACGTTTAAAAACCCTCTAAATCTCATATCTCAGTCAGAGAGCATTTATGTTATTTTGAAATTGTTTGTGTACTACTCTCTCCTGGCTAGTTCCCATCCCTCCAGGGTAGGGGTTTGGTCTTATTTTTCTTGGACTGCCAGAACCTTGCATGGTACCTGGTGAATCTGGGTCTCCCCAAGGTTGAGAGGGACTTTTATATTTCTGAGGATCCTGACATCAATTGAAACCAGAACAAATGACAAAACAAAGTTTTAAAACTCATCCTATACTTCAATTGGTAAGTGGAGGAGTTAATGCTTTCCCCACATTTGCCCAAAAAAAACCATGCACATGCTCTTCACAAGATAGTTACAGACCTATTAAAAAATTACTCTTAGTGGGATGCCTGGGTGGCTCAGCTGGTTAAGCATCCGACTCTTAATTTCAGCTCAGGTCATGCTCTCAGGGTCATGAGGTCAAGCCCCATGTGGGACTCTGTGCTCAGCCCAGAATCTGCCTGAGATTCTCTTTCTCCCTCTCTCTCTTCCCCTCCCTTTGCTTGGGCTCTCTCTCTTTCTCTCTCTAAAATAAATAAATAAAATCTTTAAAACAATTACTCGTAGTGAAGAATGGTTGGAAAGGCCACTCCAAAGAGGGAACAGTGGTACAAAGACCTGAAAGAGGTGAAGGAGAGCTCAAAGACACATCCACAGACATTGTGGTCCAAGTAGAGGAAACGGTACAAGTACTGAGCACCTTCTGTATACAGAAAACCATTCGTTTTTAAATTACAGTTCTCTCCAAGCCCCTACACTCCCTGACCCCTTCTGAGCTTGATTTTTCTCCATCACACTTAACTGTCACCCAACATTCTATGTATTTTCTCATGTATTTGTTTATTGTGTGTTGTCCCCTTCCAGAATGTGAGATCCATGAAGGTGGGGAGTTTTGCTCCTGGAGTGAAGGTACTTGGTTTATTGTCCAATACTTGGGTTAGTTTCCCGGAGCTGCCTTAAAGAAGGACCCCAAACTGGGTGGTTTATACAACAGAAATGTATTGTCTCATGACATTGGAGGCAGAACTCTGAAATCAAGGTGTTGGCAGGGTTAGTTCCTTCTGAGGCTGGGAGGGAGAATGTGTTCCAGGCTTCCCTCCCAGCTTCTGGTAGCCTCAGGGGTTATTTGGCTTGGGGATGGCATTCTCCCTGTGTCTTCACATTGTCTTTCTTCTGTAGGTGTCTGTGTCCAGATTTCTTTTTTTTATAAGGACACCAGCCATATTGGATTAGGGCCTACCCCAATGACCTCATTTTAACTTGAGCATCTGCTAAGACTGATTTCCAAAGAAGCTTACATTCATAAGTACAGGGGTTTAGGACTTCAACATCTTTTTGGGGGACACCATTCAACCCATAATAGCACTCAAGCAATATTTGTTGAATAAATAAATAGGGTCACTCCTTTACTTAGGAAGAAGATGGACCTTTTGGGGGAAGAGCCAATCTCGATATACCTTGGTGAATGTGTGACAAGAATCTCCTGAAGACGAGGGGGCAGGGGACAATGGAGGGGCGGCTCCCCAGAGCTAGTGTGACAGGCAGCTCAGAAGTGAAAGGCAGGGGCCGTCTGCAGGCAGATCCAGGCGGGGAGCCCTCCATACTTGGCACAGCAGAGAACAGACCAAGACTCAGAGGGGACCTGGAGGGTGCCAGGCAGCAGCAGAATGCGCCGTAAGGAGGTCTGACAGAGTAGATGGCTAAGGGGAGATCCCCAGGTGGAGAGTAAGAAGGCATGTTCTAGAAGAGTCCCAGGATCCCACCAGACTTGGCAGAAGAGAGGGTCCAGACTTCTGAGCTGGAAGGATGAACAACCTGGTTTAGTGTCCTACCTGGGACACAGGTGAGCCTGGGAACTGGGAGCTGAGTGCACCATGTGTGGTCTTACGTGATGTGATAACAGGTTCCGGGCTATGCGACCTGCCTGCTTCTATGCTTCAATATATTGTTTTCTTTTCCCTGGGCTTCTTTTTTCTCTTGACAAAAGTTACTTTCGCTCATTCCAACTTTTTCTTGGCTGACCTAAGGAGAAAGGGAATTGCTGACGCTGAAGCCGGCTGGGGAGGGGAGGTCGGAGGCTCCACGTGGCTATTAGGCAGCAGCCAGCCCAGCTTGAGAGGAGAAGGAGCTGGGAGCAAATAGTCACGGACTCGGGAGGGGGCAGACCTGATAGGCTGACCATGGGGCCTTTCCTATTTGAGGCTTTAATTCACAGGATACAGAAGCAGAAAAAAAAAATAGCTCATCCACGGCCCCCTGCTGATGTAATGGGACTGGATCAACAGAGTAGTCACACATGTACAGACCCAGCATGCAGAGCAAAGGAACCTCAATTCAGTTCAAGGAGCAATTATCGATCGCCTTCCAGTGGAGACGAGACCCCGGGATACAGAGATAAGCTGGTGACCCAGCAGAGGAGACAGGCATCGAGATAAAAGTTCACTCAGCACAATAGGGAAAGTGTCACACGCCATAGAGAGGTTGCCCAAATTAGTCTCTCGGGGCTGTTGTTAACAAAGGACCAAAAGCTGGGTGACTTAAACAGCAGCAATTTATTGTCTTGCGGTTCTGGAGTCTAGAAGGCTGAAATCAGGTGTTGGCAGGGACGTGCTCTCTGAGGCCTCCAGAGGAGAAGCTTTCCTTGTCTCTTCTAGCTTTTGGTGTTTGCCAGCGATCCCTGGCGTTCCTTGGCTTACAGATGCATCCCTCCGGTCACGTGTGTGGAGCTTGGACATGACTGGCCAAAGTCAAGTGGCAATGTAACACTATGTGTGCCCCTGGAGTGGAGATGAGAACCCACGCTTTGCACCCTGTGTCCAGTGACTCACCTGAGAACCAGCATGAAGCTGAAGAGGGCTGTCAGGCTGTGCTCGCAGCTGGAAGAATGTTTGGGGACAGCACCTTTTCTCAGGGGTGCTTGGTATCATTGCCTGCAGATGGTAGCCCACTCCACCGTGGGAGTGCTCTCGGGTCCAGCATGGCAGGAAGGCCTTGCGCTGATCTCTGAATCTCCAAAGAAACCAGCTGACCTCCTGGAAGCTATGGGTCCAAGAGACAGCCATGGAGACGGGGCTGAGTGATCATACCCCCTAGCAGAACTTGGCCCAGTCTCTACCTTTGGGTAGGGTAAGCCCTGCTCCTACCATTTTCCTGTGTGTCCAAGGCTTTAAGTAAACAGGAAGCAACCAGAAGGTTCTGCATCTCCTGACTCTGTGTTTGCCCAGCGGCTCACTCCTACCTGAGGTCTCCGAAGCCTTAATAAATACTAGCTGAGTTGCACTGAACGATCTAAGCTCCCCTGAGATGTGTTGGGAAAGTCTCAGCCTTTGGAGGTGGAGTACTGTGTTTGAACTTGGGCCCTTTCACTTGCTGTGTGCTCTTGGCCAAGGCAGGTCTGACCCTCAAATTCCCCATCTAGACATGGGCATAATAATATTTAACTGACAAGCTTGTAGTGGATATTGAATAAGATCACAAATGCATTTTGTTAACATTAAAGTGCTGTGTATATGCAAGTTATTAATCATAGTTAATACATTTCAGACTCTTCATAGAGCTAAATCTGATAATCTCCCTCTGTGATTCTTTCTCAAATAGGACCCTTCAAAACAGAGGTCTACCAACTCTGGCCCACATGACCTAGCCTCTATTTTTGTGAGCCGAGAATGACTGTCACAGTCTTAAATGTCTGGGGGGAAAAATCCGAAGAAGAGCGGTGAACATTTTATGAAACCTGAACTTCCACATCCATAAACAAAGCTTTATTAGAATACGGCCCTGCCTATTCATTTCTGACTGTGGCTGCTTTCCTGTGTGGCATGCACAGCCCCAAGTATTTACTATCTGGTCCTTTATATAAAAAGATTGTTAACCCCTGCCGTAGGATAACAAAGCAAAGCAAATAAAAACTCTGAGCTAAATAAAGCCCGATCTGTTGACATTCAAATCTGCTGTGTCCAGTTTTCCTCAAGTCTTTGGGTCTTTGGGTTGATCATATAGACCTGCCTCCCCAGACTCTGAGAGCACCAGCCGGAATTGCTCCTGGCTTGGGCGGGATTGACAAAGTTGCTCAGGGGAGGCACTGTGCAGGGCAGCCCACAGCCTCTCCCTCCAGACCGGAGGTACTGAGGAGGGGGCAGTCCTGCCCCTCGGGAGCCCTGAGCTGTCTGCTCCAGAGCCGCACAAACCCTCCTGCCTGCTGCTCTTGGCCCCCTGAGGTTGTCAGCTGGTGGAGGGTTTGCCTGGTGACAGGTCTTCCATTTAGATATAATCACCTTTTAATACCCATGTAGCTCTCTGAATAATTCTCCCCACCCGGGGCTTTCCCTGATGATTGAAAAGGGCTGAGCCAACAAATGGCATTATCTCCTGTGAATGACCTCCGTTTATCACCTGGAGGAGCCCAGAGACTTCCACCTTGAGCTTCTCTTTGTTGTAGCAGCAGGTGCTCAGGAAGCGCGTGGGGGTGGGCGAGGGGGAGGCCTGCTCTAAACACAGGAACAGAAGGGGTAAGAGGAGGAAGGTTGTGGAATGCTCTTTGGGGGAGATCTTTAGAAACAGGATCAGCTTTACTACTCCGGAAAGGGCTGGCACAGAATCCTGGCAGGACTCAGGGGTGGTGGGGGACACCACAATTTTACAAGGTTGTGAAAAATGTTCTATGACAGACCTGAGTTTTTTATAAAAGGTATGGATCCTAAAGAATTTTCCTAAGCAATTTTAAGGGAAAAAGATTCCAAGGGAAGGTTTATTTTTCTTTATATGCTTTAGTTCTGTGTATAAATATTGTTATAGCTTGGGCCAGTTTAGAGAGCACATTGTCTGTCTAGTCCTGTCTGACGGGGGCCCAGGAGATCCATACTTCCCAAGTGCCAATTTTTTTAAAGGTATTAAACTGTTATAAAGTACTGTTAAATCTGGTACTGGGGAGTCTGGAGTGAAAGTTCAGAGGAAGGAGTTTAGGGCAAAGGTGTGCAAACTTTTTCTGGAAAGAATTAGATAGTTAATAGTCTTGGCTTGTGGGCCATAGGCTCTCTGCCTCAACTCTCTGACTCTGCTGTTGTGCAAAAGCAGTTATAGATAATATGTAAATGAATGATGGTGGCTCTGCTCCAATAAAACTTTATTTCTAAAAACAGGTAGTGGGCCAGATTTGGCCATGGGCTGTAGTTTACTGATCCCTGGTATGGAGTTTTAGCCACTTTATACTGGCACGCTCTGCTTTGCCGCATTAGATGCTAAGGCACAGAGAATGTGCCTAGACCCTAAACAGCCTCCCTCTCCCAGAACCCACAAGGCCCACTTCTGCTATGGTTCCTGTTCTTGGCCATCCCCGAGGTCTCCTGGGATTCCTGTGTCCCTTATGCTATCTACATCCTTCACGTACATTCCCAATCTATGCTCTCACAAAATCCTTCAAAGCTTCCTATAATAACCCCATCTCCATGGTACCCTCCCGGACTCTCCAACTTCAGAAGGAACCAGCCCTCCTCTATGCTTCTCTGATCCTGCTGTATACGTCTACTGGCTCTCAGTCTTGTAATTGTGCAAGTTATATTTATTATGGTTTCCTCACGGCTTGATTAGGAGTTTTTCATGTGTGTGTTCTACTCATCTTTACATTTTCAGTGGTTAGGTGGCAGAAATGCTTGTCAAAGGAGGAAGAAAGAGGGAGAGAAAAGGAAAGAAAAAAACAAAGGAAAGAAAGAAAGAAAGAAAGAAAGAAAGAAAGAAAGAAAGAAAGAAAGAAAGAAATACGTGTAAGATGAAGCAAATTCAGAATGGCTCAGTCTAGTGCCATCTTGCATGGCTTTTCAATTGCTTTGTTTCTGATGGCCCTTTTTCCCAGGAAGTGATAGCCTTTTTGAACAAGGTGACGACACTGTAGTATGCAACCTATGGGCGTGTCATATCGTCCGTCATCTATGGCAGGGACCGTAGTCACAAATGGCGGAATTTCCATAACCAGTGCAGGCTCAAAGGGGGACGTGTGGGCTCCTGTAACCAAAGTGGGGGGTTGCTGTGTGCAACTGGACTTGGGGACACCTGGACATGGGAGAATGAGAAGAGGACAGGACTCACTGTCCCTTACCTCAGTTTCTGCCCATGTGCTGAGCTTTGTACCTGCCATCTTTACCCCAGTGAAGAATGGCCTCTTCTGCTGAGGTCTAATTCAATAAGTCTTCGGGAGGCATTGGCCTACCTTGGATGATGCACCTGGCCTGTGACCGGGGAGCAGGTTTTCATAATTGGCAGCCCTTTGTAGAATAGAATGATCTCGGGATGGGAGGAAGACACCCCCAAAGGAAGGGGGCTGCATTTCTTAGAAGTAGGGCAGAGGTATGCCAGGCAGACCGAAGAGGAGCTACCCCTTCAGTACCTTCTTTTGCTCAGTGCTTGAACCTGAGCTGGGCAGAAATGCATGTGAATGAATGGGAGCCATTTTTCTTCCTCTCATCCCTGGTTTAAAATTTATCTCCAGCCTGGGATGGTCCAAAGCCTTTTCCAGAGTCAATGCACCCCCCTCACCCTGACAGAATAGAATCCTCCTTTTTCACAGACTTTAAGGGATAGAAAAACTGCCATCAACTTTCCTCTTTCTTTCTCATCATTAAGCATTAAATAAGGGAGTCCCAGTCATCCACCATCCACTCCATGCGCCTTTGTCTGACACTTGAAAAAAAATAATAAGGGGCGCCTGGGTGGTTCAGTCGGTTAAGTGTCTGCCTTCGGCTCAGGCCATGATCCCAGGGTCCTGGGACCGAGTCCTGCATTGGGCTCCTGCTCAGTGGGGAGCCTGCTTCTCTCTCTGCCTGCTGCTCCCCCTGCTTGTGCTCTCTCTCTCTGTCAAATAAATAAATAAAATCTTGAAAAAAAAGAAAAAAATAATAATAAAGCAAATTTTTGAGGAGTAGTTTTAGGGTCACAGTAAAATTGAGTGGAGAGTACGGAGTTCCCATCTTGTACTTGGTTTTCACAAACTATTGTGCCACTGGTTTTTGTCAACATTCTCTTATTTCTTCTGCCCAAAGGCTCTGTGAGGTAGGGATGCTTTGTCATCTGCACTTCACAGATAAGGCAGCTGGGTCTAGGAAGCTAAAGAGGCTTGGTCAGCACCTCTGCTGCATTGGCAGGGCCCATCCAGTGGGGGGCCGGGGGCCTGTGGAAGAGCACAGGATTCCAAGGCGGGAGGGGCTGACTTTCTAATGGTAGCATTCTCCTCAGCCCTGCTGCATGTGAGAAGAAATAGTGAGGGTCTTGAAACGGTTTTGAGAACCCTGAAGTCTGCAAATAGAGCAGCTTCTGCCTGCGTGAGTCTGGGCAAGTTGTCAACCTGGAGTCCCCACTGTGTCCCTGGAATGGGAGTTTGGCAATTCAGTTAAGTGATGGGGAGTCCCCCATGTGGCCCCCTCGCCACCAGGGACGCAGGCCCTCTGACCCCTCAATGCCCCCTGTTCATCATCACCAAACAGCAAGGTCCCTGGAGCAGCGCGTTCCAGGGGCAAGGGGGAGCGAGGTTCTCTACATGCCTGCAGTTTGTTCCTTCCAGGACCGGTTCCCATGCCCAGAGGAGTCTCGTGGCTCAGCCCCTGAGGCCTGAAGGGCTAGAGTTCCAGTTTCTTCTTTCTTTGGCTTCAGAACTTCCCATCTCTGGTGTCTGGGGGTTAGGGTGTATGTGGCTGGGAAGTGGAGACTGGAGCGAGGGAGGGGTAGCCGAGTGGAGTGGGTGGCTGGTAATATTTTCCAGTTCTTTCTAAAGTGTCTGCCTTCTCTTAATGGACACGGAAGTGAGCCAGCCGGCCGACTGCTCCGACTGCAGGATTGGTTACTGCTTACATCATCTGGGCAGCCAGACTGGGGATGGGGCTGGGGGAGGAGGGAGAAACTGAGCACGGATTAGTCCATCCCCGAGTGAATTGACAGACAAAGGCCGAGGTGATCAGGTAACCTTTTTCCCAAGCACAGGCCTCGGGGAGGTGGCCCGGAGCCAGGGAGCCACATCAGTGCACGCTTGGGGAGCTGCGCAGCTGCTCTGCCCTCTACCCGCATCTCAGCTCCGTTCCGTTCCCCTCTCGGCTCCATCTTCCTCGCCTTGATGGAGACTCTGAAATGGCTCAGGAGGGGTCATCGTGGGGGAGGGACACAGAGAGATCTGGGATCACCAGCCTGGAGACACCCTCTTTCTGGCGAGGGACAGAGATAGGCATCAGTTCGGTTTTGCTGCATGGTAACCTCCCCCCGCCCCGAAGTCCGTGGTTCGTGGCACCATTCCTTCACTGCTGCTTGTGAGTCTGTGGAGCAGCTGGGCCGTTCTGCTGGATTGGACGGGGCTCCGGGCATCTCCCCTGGGCTTGCTCATGTGTCTGGGGGCTGGCCGGTGGGTCAGCGGGCTGGTCCGTGGTGGCGGGCACCATTGCAAACTCTCTCCACATGCTGTCGCGTCCTCTCCCAAGCTAACTCAGGCTTAGTCATGCGCAGGGGCAGGCTTCCCAAAAAAGTGACGGGCAGCGTGCAAAGCCTCTTGAGGCCCAGGCTTGGAACACGCCTCAGGTTGCTTCTGGTCACATGCTACTGGTTAAAGCCGGTCACAGCATCAGCTCGGATTCAGGGGGTGAGGCCCGGGGTTCCACCTCTTGAGGGGAGGAAGGGCAGAGAATTACAGACAGTTTTGTGCCCAGCTCTAGATGCAGGAGCCGTTATTATGCACAAAAGACTGATAGGGCTTGATTGGCGCTCTTTTCAGTGTGCGGTCCTGCTCCTGTGGGACGGACGAAGCAGAGTGGATTCTGGCAGCCGAGGGGGAGCTGGGAAGGAGTTTGGAGAACTTCACGGGGAAGGGAGACTTGAAGGATGAGTAGTCTTTCAGTGGAAGCAAAAAAATCCACACCCATTTCTCTGCCTTTTCCATTCTGCTCTTCTAGCCAAAATCCAGCCCTGGGCCCCCCAGCTACTGCCTGATCTTTTCGCAGGGATCTCATCTGGGACCCAGTTGGGGAGATCATCTCTGCCTCCTGCAACTGGAGACAAGGAAAGCTCCGGCCAGGCAGCGACTAGAAGAAGGAGGTTCCTTTACCCATGTTTTAGCCAAATTGTGACATTTCTCTCCTGTCTCTCTTCTCTCCTTCATGTCCTTTCCTAGCTCTTTCTCCCACTGTGATTTCTAATCGGTATGGATCATTGGACATCAGCAAGGAAAATGCTAAGGAAACATTGCTTTCGTTCCATTGCCAGTGGAAGAGAAATAAGTCCATTTCTCTTACTTTGGGGTAGGATCATGGTCATGCACACTGTCCCATGCCCTGGTGTGTGCATTCTATGCCAACTGCTAAGTTCAATGCCAGGGTAGAGCAGGTGGCCAATACAGGGGATAGGAGCCTCGGGAGTAGCAGCGATTTGCAACTATTGTGGCTAATGTCTTTGGGGACAGAAACATTTGAGCAGACCTTTACTGCCTTTGAGTTTGCTGGCATGTTCTACCAATATGATCATTAAAAACAAAGAAACAAACACCTTTCTGTTTTGGCACATGCTTGGGAACTTCCCTTCCCTGGACACACGCACACGAAAAACCTCAGGAGGAAACTCAGTCTGGGGTTGGTAATCCTCGGGTGAAATCTACCCTTGGAGAAATCCTTGGGTCTCCCCTCCTGCTGCAGGAAGTGGATCTGACCCCGCTGTCACCCTAGTGCCAGCTGGAGAAGGCAGGAGGGCTGCTGAGGGCAAAGCCTTTTTTTGAGGCCAAGACTATTCGTTTGCAAAGAAAGAGGTGGTGTCCTTCAGTCCTGCTCTGTCCTTTCTCTGCCTCTGCCCTGCCTTCAGCATTCCCAAGGGCCTTGTGCTTTCCTTGGATCCTGATCATGGGGTGGGCTGGGGTCTTTGGTGGGAAGACGTGGCCCACAGTGGGGAATGAGATGCGAAGCAAGGCAGTTCAGTTTCCCTCCATTCATACACAGCTGTCTGCTCTTCCTCCTCTCCGCCTTTCCCATCAGTCGAACGCTGAAATCTCAGGATTGCAAAAAGTGGAAACATAATTCTAATTAGTGTAGACGAATGAGACAGTTATTCCAGAACTGGGCAGGACGCCGAGGTGCCCCATAGAAATAAAGGAAAAATTGCTGGCATTGGGACCCCTTCTTGTCGCTGTTTGCTCATCTCTGCTTCTTTATGCTTCTCTCTGACTGTAGGTTAATTCTGACCCCTTCCCAGAGGCTCTCTCCTCCTGGTGGGTACACGACCCCCAACAATCCCTGCTTAGCAACATTTGCAGAAAGAGGGTGACTTTTTTCCCCCCTCCTGCACTAGTCTTAGTTCAATCCCAGGAAGGATTTCCCTACTTGGTTTAGGAGCCACTGTTGCCTGAACATGAGTCCCCCACTACATCATGTCCCCAACCCTTCTAAGTAGGCCTTTAGCTTCTGTCACCACAGGAAAAAGGGTGAGAATGTTTGCTGAACAGACAACCAATGTCATCTCACAGTCATCAAAACCATAAGTGAGATACGAAATGTTTTCATGGTCAACAGAGCCCACAATGGCTTAGCTACTTTGTGGGGACTGATTGGTGTAACCCCTCATAGTTGTTTCTGCCTCCATCATCAGTGATTGGTTTAGGCACAAGCATGCAACGGAATTTTGGCCACGTAATATAAGGAGACATTAACTGGACCACTTCAGAGAAACGTTCTCAGTTCTGAAGAAGGCTGATCTCTTCTACTTGCCACTAGCCGGTCTGCAGGTGATGCCTGGAGCTTTTGGACCAGGGTGCAGCTGTAAGGACCCAGTCAAGGTTAAGCTGAGATGCCAAGGACGATGGAGCAGAGTGGAGCCAGGTCCTTGAGGACCTGACTGAGCCCATGAGTCAGCTAACCTTGGAGCCACCCCTCGCCAAGGGCATTGTGTTTATGAGAGGGTATGTTTTCCTTGTTGTTTAAGCCCGTGGTTTTCAAAGTTTGGTCCCTGGACCAGGAGCATCAGCACCCTTTCGGAATTTGTTAGCAATGCAAAAATTGTGGAATCTCACCCAGACCCACTGAAGCAGAAACTCGGGAGGTGAACATGATTACAGGAGAAGCACAACCTTTGGACAGACCGGGAGGGATAAGGTGCAAACATTTGCATGAAATAAATGTGGCAAGAATTAGCCCTTTGCAGAAGTTTAATCAACAGTGATGACAAAATGTGTCTGGAAAAGCCGACGGGGAGAAGTGGGCATTCCAGGGCTGCTGAAGTAGTCGGAGAAAGCCGGTCAATGCCCTGGCAGGGGAGGCTATCCCTGCCCAGATGGTTGCCAAGATGCCAGTGGGCTAAGGGCAGGGAAGGTGCGTGAACAGCAGGTGTTTAAGACGAGTGGGGGAAACAAGGGAAAGAGAGGGAGGAAATGGGGATCGACTCTATGACCCCATGCAAGACTTTGACATTTTTGCCAATTCTGGCGTTGTGGTTCAATCAATAATAGGGTCACCGTTGCCCCGCGTAGGACCCTAACCCTTCCTTCTACTGACGGGTGAGGGCATTCTCATAAAGCCCCGTCTCAAAACCTTAGAGAGTCCTGATTCCCAGACAGGGGGCTGAGTGAGCACTGGGGTCAGTTCTGTGTCATTTGGAGGCCGAAACCCAGGACTCAGAGGACAGACGTTGGGCTGGGTGAGTTAGAGGAACCGTAACACGTCTTCGGTTCCTTGTCCCAGAAGGAAGTTGCCAGGCAGGGTCTGGGGAAGGGACATGGCCTCAACTCCATCCCAGCCATTGCCCCTGGTGACCCCAGGCAATGTATCTGCTCCTCTCTGTGCCTTGGTACAGTGGGAAGAGTGAAGCTCTCTCCTTCCATCTTGAAACGACTTCGAAAAGAACACATAATGGTAAAGAGACCAAGGGGAATAAGTAAATAACAACCAGTAATTTACCAAGTGGCACGACATTATCTAATTACAAAGCAGGGAAGAAAAAGAACAAGCTAGGGAGGTGGAGATACAGAGAGCATGAAGGTGTGGGCTGCACAGAGGTTAGAAGAATAATTTATTTGCAGGAGAGACAACCTTACCCCTCTTGCCCTCCTCTCAACGGTGTTGGCTTCTGATTTCCAGATCATCAAAGCGGGGGAGGGCCGTCTGCGTGGCTCCTTCACGGGACTGGGGAGCCTTTGGCCTGAAACATCGTTCCCCAGGATGTGAACTGTTGGAAGCTTGTCGTCCTCAGGATCTCTCCGCACACCTCGTAAGACGCAAGGAACATCGACAACGACAACACACCCAGGTTGCCACAGGAAACGAAGCGTTGTCGAATACTCCTGAGCCAGGCAGGTGGGCATCTGGCCCCTGGAGGCCTGGCCGGAGGAATTCTCGTGTGGTGCCTGTTTCCTCATGAGCTGGGACTGCCTCTGGAATGCACAGAGCACCAGTGGGGTCCCTGTAGTTTGCATCTGGAGTGTGTATGTGTGTTTGTGTGTGTGTCTGAAGGTATGTGTGCCTGCATGTGATTCTGGGCCAGTGAGGTGGACATCCTTCCAAGCATGAGGTGGGGCCTGGCCTGGTGGCGAGGGAAGGTACGTATGGGTGCGAATGTGAACTGTCCTAGAATCCAGGCCCAGGGACTCTGGGGGCCTGTTGCCTGCAGGGCTCATTATAGAGGAGACCAGGTGCTTGGAGTGTCCCCAAAGCAATACAGAGTGCACTGTCATGAGTTTAAAAAATATTCCTGTGAGAGATATAAATAAAGACTCCCAGCCCAAAGCCAGGGTTTTAGAAAGTCTTCCTTAAACACAGGGTAATTTATAGCCCCTGCAACCCTGTCCTGTGGATGACTCAGCCCTCCTAGCCCAAGCAGGCCCAGCCTGCTCCAGTAACCTTTGGGTTTGGCTGAAAGGGAAGAGCTAAAGCCAGCTCCAGGGAACCCAATGAGCTAACCACCCGGCTACCGGACAGCTCCTGCTGGGTTCTCTTCTCTTCCTTTTGGGTAAACTCCAAGGGCGATATGGTTGACCAGATCCTGGTAGCTGCGGAACAGGATACTTGGGTGTTTCCAGCTGGCTGGCCCTTTGGAACCCTATGAGACCGATTCCCGTCCACCTCTGGGATCCGCCGGGTCCTGCTACCTACGGAGGGGGCCCACCTTTCACCCCCTGGCAGGGGGCAGGCTCCAAACACGAACCTACTCCGAGCTAGACCCGCTCGGAGCAAGAGGCATTCTCTGTCTCTGGGATTCTCGAGCTCCATGGAAAGAATCAAAACAAGAGTACTGTTTCCCTTTCAGTTAAAAAATAACATGCCCAAGTCAAGTGCCCAAAAGGGGCTGAGAAGAGGGGCGGTTGGTGGTACTCTTTTCTGTTGCGGTGAATTTGTGGAGGGAGGCAATCAGAAGTGAAAAGGGTTTGTTTAAAAATCCTCCCTCCCCCGCACCATCACCCCCCCCCCCCC
>LNAC01000275.1:2234279-2247758 GCA_002007465.1 Ailurus styani
CCTTCCCCCCCCCCCCCGCCATTATATTTTTAGCAGACTCTTTGGCCAACCACGTCTGAAGAGACAAATGCAAGTACAGAGGGTGCTTATCGAAACCGAAGGATATTCTTTTTTTCTTTTTCTTTTTCTTCTCCTTTTCCCTTCAAAACCTTCCAGGAGTATGGAAAGGACTGGAAGTGCCTGGAGGTCTTTTCAGACACAGGCCTCACCCCAGCTTGGAGCTCAAGGACATTTTTATGCCAAGGCCCATGTGCTTGACTGTCCAAGTGCAGAAAAAAAGATCATCATTCAGGGCTGTTTCAAAAATAGTTTAGCTCTTTGATTAAATTGCACCATAGCCCTGAACCAAGTTTTCTCTGCCCTAGCAGATGAATCTGTGCAATTGGCCTAATTTTAACACAGGTCCCTGATCTTGGAGGCCTGCAAAAATGGTCGAATGTTCAAATAATTCCTTAAATTTGTAATTACATGTCTTTATTCAACATGCATTTATTAAAGTCATCGTGTGTGTATGTGTGTGTGCACATGCTTCTGTGAGTGCATATCAACTAACAGGTTTGTTGAAGATCTAGATGAGGGTGGGCTAGGGTTGGGATGTAGGGGTGAGACCCTCCCTGTGGTCAAGAGGCCTGAGCTCCAGGGAGGGCGGAGGCCTTGGTGCCCACCTCTGCCTGTATGACTGATCGCTACATTAATGTCTGGGAGGAGAGGCACCGGGCCAGGCCCCAGGTGCTTTTTGCACTATATACTGTGTGTTTGTGATAGAAAAGATTTTGTTAATTTTGTGTATGATAAATAAACACCTTCTATTTTTTAAAGATTTTATTTATTTATCTGACAGAGAGAGAGAGAGATAGATCACAAGTAGGCAGAAAGGCAGGCAGAGGGAGAGGGGGACGCAGGCTCCCCACTGAGCAGGGAGCCCGATGCGGGGCTCGATCCCATGACCCCGAGATCATGACCTGAGTCGAAGGCAGAGGCTTAACCCACTGAGCCACCCAGAAGCCCCAAATAAATACCTTCTAAAGAGAAGGAAATGTTTCCTTCCGAGAAGGAAGTCTGAAGTCAGCTCAGTTAAAACACACACCCACACACCCCCCAAACCTATACGACCTGACTCAGAGATGCTAGAAAGCAGAGTACCTTGGAGGCTGCATGACTAAAGCCCGGAGTCTTGGTCTGACCCGAGCCAGCCTCTATGTAAGTGCATGACACTTCCTTCTGACCCCGAGCTTGGCTGTCTCAAGTCTGTCTTCCGTTCCTTGTCTCCTCTTGCATGCTGTTCCTTTCCGGAGTTCTGTTCCAACCAATGTTCGTTTCTCAGGCCTGCATTCTGGGAGCCACCTGTCTTTCCACATGGTCAAAATGACAGGAGTGACCTAGCCACTTATAATACTGAGAACTGATGGCTAATCATGGTCAAATTAGCGTTACAGAGAAAATGCCACAAACTTCCCAATGAGGAACCTGGAGGTGGGGCTGAGGCAGAGTCAAGCCGATCTTTCTGGCCTTTTGAGAGTCAATCGCTCTGCTTGGATCGACATGTGTGGTTCCTCTTCCAGTGGCTTCTTCTACTCCACTCAGGATACACGCACTGTATTCAGAATTCATAGACCCGGCTGGGCGCCCTGGGACAGCATCCGCCTTCTGGAGTTCTCCCGCACCAGGCAGAAGATTCTGGCCTGGCAGTCCTTGGTTCTGAAGGACATGGGGAGGTCTTTGGTGAGAAGACCAGTCTTGGATTTCTGGCTTCTCTTCCAGAGAGGAAGAGGTCCTTTCTGTTGGGTTTGCAAAGTCAGCCTTTGAAGCCTGGCCATGCTCACCCACGTTGGTCACCTGCAGTTCTTGGCTAAACATGCCCAAGATACAGGGCACCATTTTGGGTGCAACAGGGGACTCATAGAGCCAAAAAAGATAGAAACCTTCAGTCCCACGGTTTAGGACTTGGGGGAAGACAAATACCTACGAGTATCTGTTGCTTTAATGAAAGACTATGTATATGCACACGGATGATGGGGTGGCCTTTGGCCAAAAGCAACACAATTCTGACCTGACAGACTTGTAAGATGGGCTGCTCGTGTGTATCTCAGCCCATGCTGAGGCCATGGATACCCGTACATGTGACTACCCTGGAAGAGGAAGAGCTATCGTCTCCAGAGAAAATTCAGAAGAGTGCAGGAGAGGAGGGGGCGGAGGATGGACAGGGAGAGGCCCACCTTGCAAATCCCTCCTCCACCCCCCCCATCTCCCCCCAGGCTCCCCTTTAAGACAGAAGAGCCAAGGGCATGGGCCAGACTCCAGCCAGCCAATTCTGTGGCCTGTTTGTACCCTGTAACCGGAGCCTGTTGCCGCCCAGGCTGCCTGACAGCTGCGGAGATAAGGGGATGGGCCGTGGCTTCCAGAGATTGGATGGCCTGGGCTGGCGTCTATCTCAGGGGCAGCTTATCCCGATCATTTTCCCAAGCCAGGGGGTGGGAGCGGGAACAAGTGGGGCTGGCTCCTGGCTGCTGCTCAGGCAGCGGGGGTGGTCCTCCCGAATCCGGGGCGAGTCTGGGAGCCCCATATTGAACTTCCTCCATTGCTCTCTCCAAAGCCCCCGCCTTCCAGTGGGGTTGCTCTCCTCAGGGTCAGAGGAGGTGAGAGAGGAGTTCTGCCTGTTTCATTGGTTTGTTTTCCGCCCTCTTTATCTTTGTCATCACAGAAACCGGAAAGAACACGTGGTGAAGCTCTGGATCAGGCAGAATTCTAGATTCTGCTGCCAAACGCATCTGTCAGGCCAGGGTGCTTCTCGCCTTGCCCCCACCCCCAGGTGTCCCCTCAGAGGTCAGCCTCATCCTCCTTCCCATCTCGGTCCCCGCAGCCCCTTGGCGGGGACCTCCCTGCACCCTGCCCAGCCCAGCCCAGCCCAGACTCCCTGCAAGAAGTCTGTGGGGGCGAGCTCTTCCTGCCAGGGTCTGGTGATGCTGCACATTCTTCACGTCGGACTTGCCCCTTGCTCTCTCAGTGAGCTGGGTCCTGACCTACCATCAGGTCCATGTCCTGATCCTTCTGGGTTGGTTTCCCTCCACCCTCCAGTCTTTCTTTCTTCTCCCCCCAATGGCTGCCCCTCTAGCAGCTTCTTTGGACTACCGGCCCCTGGTCCAGGGAGTGCACAGTGTGTCCTGGTCCTCAGTGTTCACACCTTTCAAGTAAGAGATTTACAGATGGTTATCATGTTCTTTCCTTTGGTCTCCTGCTCCTCTGTCACTTTGGCAAGGACATGGGGGGCAGATTTAGCTCATCCTGGGATGGCCCGTGACCTGGGACACTGAGGGCTGCCTGCCGGAGAGCTCTTTCACTGTCCCAGCCTGTTCCTCCTCTGATGGCAATCTTGGCAGGGGCAGGGAAGGAGCTCAAGGGGCTGACTGACTTTGTTCAACAGCTGCCTCAGAAAGGGAAAAGTCAGGGTGAAATGATAAGGTGTGGGAAAAACAACACAAAACAAGGCGTTTAGACTTGAAAGATCTGAGTTCAAGTCCACACATGGCCAGTGACCAGCTGGAGGAGCTCAGACAGTTTTCTCATAATTTAAAATGGAAATGATACTTTATATTTCTTGGAATAGGTGCCAGGATCAGAGAAGATAATGGAAGCGAAGGTGCGTGGGAAATTGTTTTTTTGGTGTCTGGCTCAGTGTGGGTGTCAGCAATATTTGCTGCATGCCTGAATCAAAAGAGAGGGAAAAAAGGGCACATCAAACTATAAACCAGAATTCTGCACAGCAAAGAATCCATCAACAAAATGAAAAGGCAAGACACAGCATGGGAGAAAACATTTGCAAACCATATATTGGTTAAGGGATTAGTATTTAAAATAAATAAAGAACTCATACAACTCAATAACACGAAACCCAAACAACCCAATTAAAAAGGGAGCAGAGGAACTGAGTGGATATTTTTCCAAAGAAGACATCCCAATGGCCAACAGGTTTATGAAAAGATGTTCAACATCACTAATTATCAGGAAAAGGAAAATCAAAACCTGAAGGAGATATTGCCTCACACCTGTTAGCAGGGTTATCATCAAGAAGACAAAAGATAGTAAGCGTTGGTAAAGATGTGCACTATTGGTAGCAATGTAAATTGGCACAGCCACTCTGGAAAACAGTATGGAGGTGCCTCAAAAAATTAAGAGTAGAATTACCCTATGATCCAGCAATTTAATCTGTGGGTATTCATCCAAAAGAAATGGAAACAAGATACGAAGAGATATCTGCACTCCCTGTTCACTGCAGCACTACTCACAATATGATAGAGATGAGATATGCAAACAACCTGGGTGTCTGTCAGCAGATTAATGGATTAAGAATCGTCTATATAGACACATAACGTATACTAGAGAATATTATTCAGCCATGAGAAAGAAAGAAATCCTGCCACGTGTGACAACATGGATGGATCTCCAGGGCATTATGCTCAGTGAGATAAGTCAGACAAAGACAATATTGCATGATATCACTTATACCTGAAACCTAAAAAAGCTGAACCCACAAAAAAAGAGAGGAGGCCGGTGGTCTCCAGGGGCTGGGGGGAGGGATAACAGGAGAGATGCTGCTCAAGGGGAAGAGAGATGCAAGTGGAAGAAGAGTGTGGTTTGGAGCTCTAACACAGGGTTTGGTGCTTAGAGGCAGATACTGGATTATGGACTTCAAAGTTGCCGGGAGACTAGATCCTAGATATTCTCATCACAACAAAGAAATGCTAATGACATGATGGAGGGGCTGACTGAAGCTATAGTGGTGATCCTTTTGTGATACACAAATGTTTCCAATCAATACATTGCACACTTCAAACGAACAATGTTTTATATCAGTCATATCTCAGTAAAAAATAAATACAAGAAGGAAGGAAGGGAGGGAGAGAGGATGGGAGGGGAAAAAGGAGAAAGGAGCTCCCTGGGTCCCCTGTTTTTTCAAGTATTGAAATATGAAATGCACCGGATTTTGAGGTGAGCCTGCAGATTCTGGCTCCGAGATTTGCTGTAGTTCAACTTTGTAACTGGGCACTTGCTGCCAAGGCTTCCCTGCCTTCTTTCTTCTCCTTGATCAGAGTCTAAGGATAGAGGAGAGCCCTTGTTTTAAGGACTTCTGGGGCCTCCTGGGCAAGGGGGCCAGGGATGCCTCACCTGCCAAGTCTTACCCTCCCCACCAGCCCCCTCGCTCCTCGTGTCTATTCTCATCGCTCCCCATTTGGTTCCCAAGCTTCCCCTGCCCTCTCCCTCTTGAAGCCCTTTGCCATGTCTCCCCTGGGGCCTAGAACACTTTCTGATGCAGGTCACTTCCAGGATTCTGCCACTTTCCATCTGAATGACCCGGGCAGTCCCTGAACCCATCTGGGGGTCAGCTTCTTCATCTGCAAAGAGAAAGACTAGACAAAAGTTGTGGCTGCTTGGGGGAGCTCACTGGGATCAGGAAACGGAAGCTCTTAGCTCAACGCAGGGCTCAGGGTCCTTGCCTAGGTGGTGACAGCCCTCTTATTTTTGTTCATTAGAATAGCTCCCTCTTCTCTCTGTTTTGGGGGGGCTGTCACTCTCCATTCTACTCCTTGCTCTGTGTCTCACCCAACCAAGACGGGCTGTAACCAATTTCCTCACTGCCACCAAATATAAGTCCATTGTCTCCCACCCTACCTGCCCACATCTTTGTTTTACTAAATGTCAGAGAAGTTGTAAAGATTTTTGAACTTCACAAGGTCCTACAAGCATGCACCTGCATAATAACTTCCCTCATGGGATCATAGCCAGAAGCTCTGTTGGAAGCTTGACTCCTACTTAAATTCTTAGTGTTCTTTTCTTTTTTTAAAGCAAAAATATGTTTATTTACTAACCAAGGGGCTGATCCTAATTAAACTGACATTTTGAAATAGTTGCCTGGAGAACACTGGTATAAAGCTCACCATAAAGTTGACTGAGCACAGGAATGAAACAAGAGAAGGAGCACTGTGGAGATTAGAAGAGTGCCTGTTGATCTTCACAGCTGAGTCCCGTCAAAAACGGTGATGAGATTTTCGGTCTGCCTTTTCACAGATTGGAGTTTGGGTTCACAATGCATCCCACCACTGATTCTCCACCTTCCACTTGTCTTCCTGTTACGTGGTCCCTTCCTGGCCCTTTCCTACTGGGACGCCCAGGCACCACTTTCAAATTGCACATCAGAGTATTTCTTCTATCAGCTGCAATATCTTGAAACCTCTTTCCCGGTTTATAAGAAAACTGAATTATTTTCAAAGTGCTTTCCATTTCATGGCGAGGCTCTTGTCAGCAGAGGTGGCACAGTTGGGCTTGTTCCTTGCTCCCATTTTTCACAGAGCCGTTCCCACTTCTACTGCCTTCATGTCTTCATCAAGTCTATGCTCTCCCCCCAGCGCCATCTTCCTCCCTGCTGTTGAATGGTGGCCACGCAGGGCACGGCTGTGCTTTCAGGGTGTGCAGAGCAGGGTCTGGCTGGGGAAGTGGGCACCCAGGGGAGTGGGCCCCTGATGGCCAATAGGAAGTGTGGTCCTCCAGCTTGAATTCCCCATACTGGAGTTCACAAAAGTCCAGCTCCCCTATTTCTGACAACTTCCTCCTCCTGGTGGCCCCGTCCTTATCAAAAGCAGACTTGCAGATACAGTGAAGGCAGAATAATAAATGGGTGATTCTTGTTCTTTCACCACACCAGCTTTGACCCTGGGAAGATGAGGGGGAAGTGAGAAGAAATTTCCTTAGCAGTGGTTCTCAGATTTTAGTGTACAGAAAAATCACTGGGGCACTTTCCAAAAAATACCAATTTCCAAGCCCCATTCCCCCATTGATTATAATTCAGTAGGTCTTGGGGGAACCCTAGAATGTACTCTTTAACAGGCTTCTAGGGTGATCTGAGGCAGGTGGTCTAGGGAACCCCACCCACAGTTGCAAACACTTGAAAAGATCTTTTGCTCATCCCATGGGAGGTGTGTCATTCCCAGTTGTCTGTCCTGTCACAGTCGGCCTGAGTTGATCTCCTCAACTGTGGCCCTTAATTCTTCTCAGTGGTTAATGGTGGAGCCAAAGGAGCTTGAGTTGGGTTAACTATTCCCAGGCTAGTCTCAGACCAGATTCCTACCTATAATTCTCAAATAAGCATTCGTAATCAAAAAGCCATGATTGCACATCTGCTCTGCTAGCCTACATGGGTCTTATAGATGCTCTGTTCTCCCACGGGAAGTTTACTAGAGGCAGAAAATCACAGTTCCAAAGGCAGGCTCCTGTGATGCTGACAATTAGCCTTAGCCCATTAGGGATCCTCTCAACCAAAGGATGGACACCAAATTGCTTGTAAGTCCCAGAAGCAAAACTAGGTACAGGCCTAGGTTTCCTTGGGTCCTTATGCAAAGTGGGTGCTCTTAATAAGCTACATTAGCCAACCTATATATTGCGAATAGCTTTAATTTCACAGAAGAACCCATTTTTATCATTCATCATGTTAATAAAAAAGTCCCTAACTTCACCAGTAAAAGTTAGTTGGGGTCAGCAAATAAGTAAAGTCTTAGATGTGCTCAAGATGTTGATCCTTGAAAGGCTTGGGGTGGCTGGAATCCCTCGGATGATTCTGGAGCCCCTGTGGGATCAGGCAGAATCCCCCGCATCTGCAGGACCTCTTGTGAGCCCACATCCTTGCCAGGTTCCTTCCTCCCTCTCCTGCTCCCCCATTTCCTATTGACTTTTCTGGACAGCACTTCCATTCTAAATCCTTGCATTAAGAGCCCTCCTTTTCCTTTCAGGGTATGCTTTTGGGGAACCTGCTCGAAGACACAGCTGGCTATGTTTTTCAGAGAGCAAATCCAAATCTCCAGAGGGCTTGTGAAAAAGGTATATTTCAGGGTCCAGTCCCAGAGATTGTGGCTCAGTAGGGTAGGGCCCAGGAATCTGCAGTTTAGTGAGCTTGCTGGGAGAGCCTGCTGTTTGTGGCCCTTGGGCCTCATTTTGAGAACCACTGCTGCAGCCTTTCTGGAAGCACTAGTGACTCCAAAAATGGGTTGATGGCTAGCTTGGCTTCTGCGGCCCCATCCTGTCCTGACATCTGCTGATCCCTTGGCTTCAACCAGGAACAAACTGCTGCTGCCTACAGTCCAACTGGCGCTTCCCTGGTGTCAGGCTGATCCTCGGGGCCTGGGTCACTTACTCTCTGCTCCAGTCCAGCGGGGGCGCTTTTCGGAGACCTACACAGCTGAACATTGGAGAACCATGAGACCTCTCCTTGGCTCCTGTTCTGTTCTTTCTGACACCTGCCTGATGTGCCTAGTTTTCATTTCCTTGTCACTCAGACACACACACACACACACACACACACACACACACGGTCTTTATCTCAGATCTCAGATCTCAGGAGCACAGGGTGGGAACTCTGAAACAGCCATTTCTAGCAGTAAATCTAGTAGCTACACACACAGGCATTATTGTCATACTTCCTGGGTTGATTCTGGGCTCCATCACTTACTGCTATGTGACTTTGGGCAAGTTGTTTTACCTCTCTGGGCCTTTGTTTTTTCATTTGAAAAAAAAAGGAGATAATATGAGTAACTACTTCTGAGAGTTGACTTGTTGCTGGTAAGTGAAGTGCCTGGTACGTGGCGATCGCTCATTAAATATTAGTTAATCTGATTGTGCAGGCAGAACAAACTCCCCAGTTCCCAGCCAGGCAAGTTACCTGGAGATGATAGAACGCTTTTGTACCCTCAGTGTAACGGGGCTGCGTGGCTCCCAGATCTTTGTGACACGGGGTTGTCTTATTCCTCTTCAGCCCCGTGTGCTCTCTTCAGGGTAGCAATGGGGAATGTACAGGAGGGAGGGGTTGGAAACAAGTTGTACGAATATTCTATAGTTTTGCATGATTATGTTTGACCAGTGACAGAAATGCAGAAATTCTGACTGCAAGGAGAGCCAAGAGGGAGAGAAACTGCCGGATTTGTGTGGAAAGCATCCTTGTCCAACACACTCACACAGAGGGGTTCACACATTTGCACACCCACACAGACTCACTCAGAACCCCCCCCCCCACAAGTTCTCACAGACTCACACATTTGTATACTCACAGACTCCTCACACTCACATGTGGAGTCAGTGGACTACCTCTGTGGAGTCAGAATTAAAGAGGCCTTCAGCAGGGCTGGGCAGGGGCGTCAGGGTCTGAGGAGGGAAGGGCAGGAGGAATTCAAAGGCCTTTCATGGGTCTACTCTGAGCAGGGCCTGGGGGGGTGACAGATAAGGCACACTTGAGTCCTGTGTTTTCTGAGTAAGGTGGCCATGGGTAGAACCAGTCCTGTTACAGAGCCGAAGAACTGAGCCCCAGGCTAGAGATGCAAGCAAAATGTGGTTGGAGCAGGGAGGCAGGGTGGGTGACATTTGCCTGTGAGACTCCACTGCCACTACCAGTGGTAGAAAGAAAGTTCTATGTGCTGGGTGACAAGCTGTGTGCTTTCACGAAGTATCCCTTCAATCTGTTCAACCATTGGTGGGCGACACTATGATCCCATTCTGCAGATGAAGAAACTGAGGCACGGTGAGGCTCAGTATCTTTTTCCAGGTCCCTCAGTGGGGCATGAACCCAGGCAGCCTGTGTGAGGGTGTAACCCCAGGGTTACACACAGGGAGTGATGTTTGAGCTGCACGCGGAGGCCAAGAAGAGGCACACCAGTGGGAGAGTGGATGGCATGTTCCAGCAAAGGGACGGCAGCCACGGTGCGCGGGGGAGGAAAGCCTGGTTAGGAAGTTCATACAGGGAGGTAGCCCACATGAGAATGATGAGTCCAGGGTCAGAGAGTTACCCTGCAGGGGTGCATGGAGCAGGGCTTTCTGGCCTTGGGGGAGAAGGAAAGGAGAGGGAAGCTTCTGGCTGGGAAGCTGGAAAGATGTGGGGCTGATGATGGTTCTAAGAGCACAGAAGACACAGGGAGGAGCAGGGGTGAGGTGAATGGCACGGAGGTGCTCCTTTGTTAGGAGGTTTGGGGAGCAGGCGCGGGGGACCCTCAGCCACAGGAGGCTCTGCCAACCCTGGGGCCTGTCGGGCAGGCACGTGGGGCTGTGCCCTGAGGAGAACGCCCGCGTAGGAGGCTGGGAGCACTGCCAGGCTGGGCGCCAGAGAGGTCAGGCAGGGAGTATTCCCCTGGGAAAGAATGGGCAGTGTGTGTGCGTTCTGAGACTGCCCTGCCTCGTCCCTTCCCTCCCAGAGGCAGGTTCTCGCCCTCAGGGCCTGCTTTCTGCAGTTGACCTCTTCTCCATGGCCACTGACAAGGGCTGAGTTCCTGCTTCCAAAGTGGGCTACTTTCTAGAGCTTTGTTGGCTCGGGGACAACCAGCAGTCTGGGGCTAAGCCCTTCCCTTAAGGGCAAACAACTGTGACTGAACCAGAGCCGTGAAGCCCTGGGATGAGGAAAAGAGGTGGTAGCAAGAGGTAAGACCTGTGGCCTTGACATTGGTCACTCTGCCCTGGCCTGGCCAGAACCCCAGGGGTACAAGGATGCCTGAAACCCACCAGGGGTTCAGAGACCAGCAACAGAGACCATGAGCAAACACCCCAAGACTGTCAGGGTGTGGACGTTGTAATGGGGATACCAGTGGTGGAACCAGGGAAAAAGGACCGATTGATTCCTCCTGCAAGCATAATGGAACATGGCCCTGAAGAAGGAACGTTATTTCCTGGGCCTGGGTTGGTGAGGAGGGTTTGTGAGGCCAGCAGGAGTGGGGGTTGGGTGTGTGTGTGTGTGTGGCGTAGGGTAGGGAGGGCACTATTGACAAAGGAAATCACATGAAGACAGTCACAGACCTGTGCAGGTACAGGCTAGGAAGAACCTGGGTTTGGTGCAGAGTCTAAGGGCATGGATGGGCAGGTGAGGCATGAGATGAACCTGGACAGGTAGGTTGGGACTAAATCATGAAAGAGCCTGTGGCTTATGAGTGTTGGCTATCCTCCTGCGGCACCAGGCAATAGAATTTTCTGTGATTGTGTAAATGTTCTCTATCTGCGCTGTCCTTTAGGGTAGCCACTAGCCACATGTGGCTATTGATCTTTTGAAATGTGGTTTGTGGGTCTATGGGATTAAATTTTACTTTAATTTGCCTTATTTAGATTTTCAACTTAAATAACCACATGTAGCTAGTGGCTACTATAAGGGACAATGCATTTGCAAGCAATAGAGAGTAGTTTACATGGAAAGGGGGGCCAGGGGCCAGGCCAGGAGTGTAGTGGACATGGTAGAAAGCATATAACCAATAACTGGCCTTGTGCAGTATGTCAGATCATTCCTACAGAATATAGTTGGGAAGTTTCTTAAACCACCATTTTCCCACAATGCCTTTCTATCACAGTAACAGCTGACATGTACACCTTTCTGCACTATCAAGTATGGGAAATCTGTGCTCACAATGACTCTACGAGTCAGGCAGAGATCACCTGTCCAGTCTTCAGGCAGGCTGAGCTTCTGGAAGATTATGTGATCTGTACAGTAACATGAGTATTAAATGACGGAACTGGGATTTGCATATGGATTTCCTCTACAACAAGCCATTCATGGCGATTGCCTTGAGTGATGTAAGGCTCTGACCTGCCTTCCGAGTCATGAAGAAAAGATGTTCACAGTAGTAGTTTTTGAAGACTGGTCCCGATGGGTTACTTGTGGGAGTTCAGTCTGTCATCACATCAACCTCCTTCCACAATGGAGAAATACAAATATGAAGGAGGTAATACAATCAGAGAGGGTGGGGGAGTAGGGTGAGGCCATTGCTGGGGTAGTGGGGTTTTTCTCTTGACTTTGTCAAGTGACAAAATCCAGTGTGGACCTTGGACCCGTCACTTCCCACCTGTGGAACAAAGCATCTTCACTGATGGAACCAGAAGGCTGGACGAGATGACATGATGGTCCTTCCCACCCCACTTTTGGGAACTAGAACTCAGTAGGAGCCGTGCTCTGGAATCCTTACAGCTCAGACAGGTGCTGATGGGGCTGATCTCAGGTGAAGGTGATGAACAACTTCGGTGTCCTGTCCAGAGGCACAGGGTTTGAGGTAGATTCAAGATTCCAATATGGCAAATGCAACTTTATACAGTTAGTTTTATCCTCCCAGGGATGAGGGATGAAGTGCAGGGATTCTGGTGAAATCGTCACTCTGGCTAGGCTAAGGACCTGAGCAGGACAGAAGTTTCTGATGGTGCAGGGGCTGGGGAGACCTAACTAACCGACAGATGTTAAAATTCTGGAAATGATGAAGCTACAAGGAAAACAAAAAAAGACAGTATTATTTTTTAAAAACCTTTACTTTTTTTATTCTTAAACTTACAACAGGAAACATCTTCTAACTCTTTAGTGCCCTTAAAATAATCACATTTGGTATATTTTGTCTGCTGGAAAACAGCAAATGGATTTGTGGGAGAAAAAACAGGCTTTTGACATTTGTGTTCTCATTTTTAATGAAAACAAATATTTCTGTTCTCCCATTTTCTTCATTGTCTAGGCCTTCACCTTTGACATTGCTGTGATGGTCCCACTATGGAGGGTGGTGTGTGTGTGTGGGGGCAACACCAGGCTGGGTTTGCTCAGCATGGGGTCTTGCCTGCGTCAAGCACAGGAGTCCTTCCCTGGCCTTAGAGACCCTGAAAAAGTGGACATTCTGTGTCCCCTTTCATATCACTGGCTGCATTTTCTTCAGCTTGCCTTTCTTGTCCTTACACAAAGAAGCACAGGTCATCACTCCTAACTGAGCCACTTCTGCAACCGAGATCCTCAAGGCAGAGAGATATAATCTCAAAGGAGACTGTGGATGGGGCCTGGGGCTTTAGTATGGCATGCCTCCTGTGCCCCAGTGTGCATTGCACATAGGGTGGCTAAATAAAACAAGGGATGCCCAGTTACATCTGAATTTCAGATAAACAATGAATCATTTATTTCATATAAGCATGTCCCCAATATTGCACGGGGCATATGCTTATTCGTTGCTTATCTAAAAATTGAAGTTTAACTGAGCATAATACATTTTTGCAAAACCTGACAAACCCTAATCGTATATCTTCTGGGCCCACCTTTGATGCTGTTGTCATGGCAATCAGCTCAGAGTCCATGACAGTCTTCATCTCAGCTGCACCTTGTATCTCTTGCCTCTCCCTGGGGCTTCTCTGATGGGACTGTGGAAAACTCCTGGGCACTGGCATGGGTGCAGACCAGGAAGGGTGAAGGAGTTAACCCCGTGGGATAACTTCTGACCAGTGGTGGATGAGAGGCAATACATAAACGTTCCTCTCTCTCTATTCCGCTGGCACACAAAATTATGAGGTGCATTCTATATGGTTCTTCAGAGAATATTAGTGGGACTGAGCCTCACTTTGCTATAAGGATGGCCAGCTCCATAATGTACTCTCATGTTAGCCTGCCTTCTTCCTTCCTTCCTTCCTTCCTTCCTTCCTTCCTTCCTTCCTTCCTTCCTTCCTCCCTCC
>LNAC01000275.1:2249352-2306693 GCA_002007465.1 Ailurus styani
ACCACAGCCCCCCACCCTGCCCCTCAAGTTCCTCATATCAGAGAGATCATATGATAATTGTCTTTCTCTGATTGACTTATTTCGCTCAGCATAATACCCTCCAGTTCCATCCATGTTGTTGCGAATGGCAAGATTTCGTTTCTTTTGATAGCTGCATAACTTTTAAGAAATTACCTGCACTGAGGTAAACAAAAAAATAAATGACACGAAAGAAGGAAGAACGTCTGTATGGGTTAAATGCTTTCCTCGTGACCAGAACAATCCCCCAAACAATGTCTCCTCTCTGCATGTGATATTGATAAAATTCATGATAAAACTGGACCTGTTAGCAGGAAGTGGCCTTCCTAAGACACAAGCGTACCAGAAAGTGTGAAGTTAAGTCCACAAAGATTCAAAAACGTACCCCACTGAGGCCTTTTTTAGAGGTTCAGTGGTTTGGAGCACACAAAAACACCCCCCTCTAAGCTAACTTTGAGCACCATACACTTACCACCATCACTACTTCACTTGGGGTCTTCATGCCAATAGACTGCCAAGAAAGGAGTTACTATACTGGTGGAGGTAAGAGATCTTGAGTGATATGAGGAGATGTGGTGGCTTCTATACGATGAAGCACGGGGTGGAGTATATCTGAAATTCATGGGATTCATTGGGCATCGCCTCATGCTATGAGTGAATGAGCAATTTCACCATCCATGGCCTAACAGAGGCAAGGCAACTAAAGATGCAGACCCTTCTCTGAGGAGCCTGTAATGTCCCAACAGGAAAGCAATGCAGAACAAATCCAAGTTCTGACTGAAAGGGAGGAGATCGAGCAAGGGTGGTGGAGGAAGGGGATGATGAATATTAATTATGGCTTCAGTAGAGGCCCTAGCTGATTTCACTAACCTGTTTCATGAAGTCTTTGGGGAGACTGTGGCTGGCTACTACCCCGAAGGACACTCTGTCTTAGATTAGACTGAGGGGAAAGAGGACATGAACGAATCTGAGTTGGTAACAGGGGTGGACTGTATCAGGCACTTTTTGAGCACAATTTTATCCTCTGCACAGTGACTGCTTCCACAGATACTGGGACCCATGTCACAGAGATGTCATCTATCAGTGCCTTACCTCCTGTCCCTGTCATGTGCCTCTCACAGACCCCGGGTTTTCTGTTGACACAATAAAGGACGCCCATGGGAATCTACTAGGCATTCCTATTCATGCAGCCCAGTAGGGTAGGGTAATTAACACCTTGGGGCCGAGGGCAACCCTCACTCAGAAGGGACTTGGAGCTGATGGATAAATTCTTCTCCCTTCTCCTGAGATATAATTCATAAGTTTTTTCAACTGGATACAGGAGCAAGCAGCAGTTCCCCTAACAGGGGCCAATCTGATAACACATCCTTGCTTTGGCTCCTCTAGCTTCCTCGTTTCAACCCTCCGTCCCTTACTCCTGATCCTGCGACCACATTCATGAATAAATTACTCACATGGAATTCTTCACCTGGGGGTCTGCTTTCTCTAGGTAATCCCAGCTAAGACAGATTCCCAGGTTTTCTACTTTGGAACTGGGAGATTTTATGTTATTTATTTATGTCTTGTCTTCCCCCGCCCCTCAAACATGAGGGAGATGCTTCCTGAAATACTTAGAATCCTGGAATTAGAACAAAATGGGGCTCTGTTAGAAAAGAAGAGAAGGACAGACGATTGTTGGTAAGGGGATCCGTCAGGGTCCTGGGGGCAGGAGAAGAGATGGTACAATCAGAAGGAAGGGTTGCAGAGTTCAGCAAAAGAATGATACAGTGTAAACAGGGTTGAGGGAAACCAAGAAGGGGTGGGGGAGTGCACAGTGACAGAAACAGTGGGGCGGCTCCCATCCCCAGTGTGGTGCTGTCAGGTAGCTACAGGAGATAGATGCCAGCCCGTGCTATGGTTTTGGTAGAGGCACTGAGCCACTATCAAGCCCAGGACAGGCAAGGAGGGCATCAGGGGGAGAAATAGCCTGATCTTTCTTTCTTCCCACCTTCCATCTTTCACTGAGAACTTCCATTAACCAAATCCAACCAGAAGCCATAGGACAGGGAGGCCTAATTGACCCGGTCCACATGGTTAGCCTCCTGGGGCACAGAGTTGGTTGAGAGAGTGTGGAGAATGTACCAAAAGGGGCAGGTGGAGAATATCTAGTCTAGTTGGAAACAAGCATCTGTCCCAGTAGCTTCACTTAAAATACATAACTATAGGGACACATGCAACTGGCACGGACAAATTTGGGAACACCACGGGCTCTTTTTGATAAGCAAATAACCCAATTCCCGAGAACAGAAGTGCATGAGAGAGTGGCCCAGTGGCTGTGAGCAATCAGGGTGCCATGGGCTTTTCTGGTGTATTAAAAAATGGAGGACTGTGTGTGGAGGTGGGTTAAAAGAGCTTTCTTATTTTATCTCCCTTCCTTCCTGGGGTGGCTAAGAAGCAGAAGAGATGCTGAGGATACAATTTAGTACTTCCTCTGCACCTGTTACCAAGAACTAGATGCTGTGGGGGAGAAATTGAGGAAGGAGGAGGTATGGGCACATGCCTCCTGGAGTTTACATTCTGGGTGGAGACATAAACTATATAGATGAACCAGAGTAATGACAAGTGGAAAGAATTAAAATGCTGAAGTGGGGGGGGTACAGATGAATCACCAGGAATTTGACAGAGGAGTCACTACATCCAAGCCTGTGGTTTCTGCAGGGTGCTCCAGGGACTCCCACCTGGGTGGGACTAGGTTCAAGCCCTGACGCATGCATTTGGAGACCAGGGTGTGCCTAATCAAAACTGGGCAATGGGACGTAACAGGATGTATCATACTTGGACTTCTCATCTCCTTCCTTTTGGGTGGAGTCCTCTTGGATCTCTTTGTCTTCACTGCGTCTGTTGCAGGCTCCTGTTGAGATTCTCAGGGCCCAGACTGATGAAGGTTGATAGGCTAGAACAGGCATTCGGGAATTCTCTGCTCTTTGCAGATGGCGTGTGTCCAGGGCAGAGGAGGAAAGCCATTTGCAAACCTATGAGCCTGGTGTTCCATTGCAGGGGTGGTGGGGCCGATAAGAGATCCGGTGTCTTTCCAGCGCTGAGCTCTGTAAACCCCAAGGGGAAGGTGGAGTGTTAAACCCATTCATTCACCTTCGAGGGTTAGAGCGGGCTGTCACAAAGTGTTTTTCGTGGGACATAAAGGTCCAGGAAGTGACAATAAAAGGGTTCCTTGGCTGAATATATGTAGGACACACCAGAGCGAACAAAGTTCAATAGGGTTCCTTGTTGTGAGGTCTCTAAGTCTTCCGTGATGCTGTATTATGAAATTCCTGTGCAGGGCTAGCTACGGCATAAAGCGATGCCCAGACTTATTGGACGAAAGAACCCCCCCCAACTCCTTTTTCATGAACACCCAAGAATATCTCTTGGAACCTTTGCATTCTGAGGAGTAGTTTCAGAAATGCTTACTATGTGGTGAATTTGCCTTTTAAAACGGGACCCCACAAGAGAGAGAAAATAGTGTTTCGTGCTATAGGATTTCTGCTAATCTTTCAGGTGTTGGTTGTGGGGGCAGTTGGGGGAGTTCTCCCAGCATTCCTGGAGTCTCCTCTCTGCTCTGTTGGGCTGAAGAGTGAGTTAAAGGAGAGGGAGGGCTTCAGCAGAGGGGCAGGTGGTGGGGGACTGCCTGCTGAGGGACAGAACAAAAGAAAACAGAGATAGGGATTCAGGAACCGCTTTCATAAAGGGCTGAAAGAACAAGGGGAGGGGAAATGTGGAATGTCTGAGAGGTGGGCCTTGGAAGGTCCTGAGGTGGTGCCCTTCTTTCTTAGAAGGCTTTCAGTTTGCCAGCCCCAGGCCAGCATACATAGTTTATCATTCATTTCCCTGAGGGAATAGGAGAGAGACAGAAGAGCAAGAATCTGTTGCATCTAGAATGTATATTTTTACCAGGGTTTCTAGTTCATGAAATTATCTGGCAACTGTAGCTCAGATCTGTGAGGAAGGAAGGCCCCTCACACATCTGAGAGGCTGAAGTATTTTCCTCAGGTTTTTTCAGTGCAGTTGTCATAGAAATGGAAAAGAACAACTTGATTTGGCTTAAAAATAGCAAGATTCAGAGATCAAAGAAACTCCCCAACTCCGGGCCTCTTCATTACACATATTAAATTGAACTGTATTGAATTGCCCCATTTTCCTAGGTCAGAAATGGTTGAATATTGGTAAATTGGTATATTTCAGCCTGTAGTTGGCAAATATTTATGAGAAAGCCAGAAGGGAGAAGTACGTGTGTGTGTGTGTGTGTGTGTGTGTGTGTGTGTGTGTGTATGTGTGTGTAAGGGGGGCTGTTGCTGGGGAGCTAGTCTTATATATAGCAGATATAGTCTCCCTGCTGATAAAAAGGTATAAGAGGAACACTCTCTTAGGCATATTTCCAAGGAGTGAATAACAAGATTAGAACATGACAGTTAGACTCAAGGAGATGAAGGAGGAGGTTATAGTGACCTGCCCTTAGGATTAGGTGTGCAAAGAATAGGCACCGTTGGTCTCTGGGCAAAGGGCATTGAGACTTAGGTCGGATGGTGAATTAAGTCACAAGCACTAAGTGAAAAGACATAAGAAAGTGCAAAATAAAGGAGTCAATGTTATCAGGAGACATTAACCCCAAGCCTTAGAGTGATGGCTTCTTCCTTACTTTTTGGCCTGTTTCTACATTGTCTGCCTGGATCCAAAGTGTTGGATGGTAGGGTAATTCTGAGTGTGTGTGGGGTGGCAGAGAAGGACATCATTAATGTAGGAGGGGTTGTAGTCAGTTCTGGGCAATGATCCTATGTGTCTCTATCCTCATTACCTCAACTAGTCCTTTTGGAGGATGTATATAGCTGTAATAACCATGTTTTCTAATTTCTATGACGCTTTACAATTTATGATTTAGCCCACAGATATTATCTGATTTTTTTTTTTTTTTTTAGTTCTCAAACACCCTGTGAGATAGGTATTGCTATTCGCATTTCCAAATTAGATCGTGGCTCAGAGAGCAAATTTCCTGAGGATGGTAACTGGCAGAATCAGGCTCAAACTTGTGTCTTTGGGCTCCAGATAAACTTTTGGTTTTGTTTTGATCACATGAAGGGTGACTGAGGCCATCACATAACCAGAAACTCTTAAGGTAGAAGCAAGTGTTCAGGTAGTGCTGGGGGCCAGGCAGGTAACAGGCATCAGTGAAGGTGGTTAGATATGGGACAGTAGGGAAGGGTGGGGACTGTGGTTCAGGACTGGTGAGTCCATGCTCTGCTGATGGGGAGGGGAGAGCTTAGTAATCACTGCTCAGCTCCAGGTGATTATTACCAGAAAGAAATGCCAGACCGACTTTTTTGAGGGAAGCTGGAAATTCAATTAGATATTTGAGTGCTTACTATGTATCAGATACTAGGGATAAAGCAGTGAATAAAATGGATACAGATCTCTGGCTTTTCATGTGAACTTGTCCAATTTTTAAGTGTTGGGAACTAATAGAAAATTTAGAAAACATTGTCCAGGCCAAACAAAACACATCTGTGGGCTTCATTTGGCCTGTAGGCTGCCAGTTTGTGACTTCAGTTCAAAGACTTAGATGGGCCAAGTGTTCTCCAAAGAGGGGCCTGTGCCGATGGGCCCACTAGGGCCAGGGAAGAAACTCCTAGCACTTTTATTCATATTGTTTTGCTATCTTGTCCTTTGAAAATTTCTTTTTTTGTGAATGCTATAGTGTATACATAGTGAACTCATATAGCACATATATATCTTTATAAATATTTAAATAGATGTTATTTGTGTATATTAAGGATTCATGATCAAAGTATTTTATTGATAGAATGTGGATCAGAAAAGGTTCAAGACCACTGGGATAGTCTTTAAAAGTAGATATTCGTACTCTCCCTGCTTGAAATAGGTCAAATCTATAGTTTATAGCTTAGTGCTCAGAGGGCTTCAGGGAATGTGGGGGTGAGCAGACTGGCTCAACCCAAACCTTCTTTTATTCCTTCTGCCAGAGCATGTTCTGTGAGTGACAACTACAGGCCCCACTGAATGATGGAAGAAACAAGTGCATGATGGGGCCAGTTCAGGCTAGACCAGCATTTCAGCCACCTGACCCAAGGGTATGGCTGTTGTGGTCATGATTGTTTTTATTTAGAAAAGAAAACATGTTTGGGGGACTATAGCTGTGCTAGAAAAGTGGAGACTAAACAGTAATCCAATGCTCACCCTTCAGTGTCGGGAAGGTTATTATAGGAAGACAGGTGATCAGACACTCATCAACTTCCCTGAGGACAGAATATAAACAGGGGGACAGAAACTGCTAATAGGGAGATTCAGGTTACAAGTACAGAAGACATTTCTGACAGTGAGCTTTGTCTGAGTCCTGTTCTAAAGCCTGTCTTGGACACTGTACTTGACATCTGTCAGTAGAGTGGCAACATCGTGTCCTGAAAAGGAGCCAGGAAATGAATGCTCTAGTCCTGCAGAGACCTTTTGGTCCCCATGACCTTAGACAATGCCAGATTGCTCCTTCTCTGGATCTCATTTCCTTTCTTGGATTAAGAAGGGCATGGTCCATGGTCTCTGAAACTTCTTCCTTCGACCATTAGTCTCATGCTAAGAGTCTAAATGTTGGAAAGTGTTTTCCTGGGTCAGAGCAAGTTGTCTCTAACCCAGGTCAATATACTAGCTGCTGTAGCAAACAAATCCTCAAATATATAATGGCTCATACATGGTAGAAGTATGTTGTTCATAAAAAGTATAAAATGTGTTTTCCTGATTGGCAGGCCACTTTCCCCCATGTAGTGATCAGGGATCCAGATCTTTCCACCTTGAGGTTCTGCTATCTTGAATACATGCTCCAAGGCAGTCATGCTCATCTACACCAAGATGATAGAAGGGGAAAAAACATGGATGATGGAGCTTGGGATATTTTTATGGGTTGGACTTAGAAGGTGTGCATTAATTCTGCTAAAATTCTATTGACTAGAAATCAGTCACATGGAAATGCTTAACTACAAGGAAGACTGGGAAAGGTAGTTTAGGTGTATGCCCAGGAAAAAGAGGAAGTGGATATGGTCAGTAGGAACCAATCTGTGCCACAGAGAGGACAGCTAAAAAGAGAAAGCTTAGTGTGGAGTGAAGAGTAAGGTGGGAGTGATGCTAATTATTCTCCTGTATTCTCCTGAACTTGGAACAGTCTGAGGAAGAATGAAAGCCTGGGCTTAAAATGATTTCTTGGTCCACAGAGAAGAGCTCTGAGTAAGACTCAAGACACCCCAGGTTCCAGTTTTGGAAGTATCTTCACCTGAATAGAATTTACTTGACTATAATGCTTCAGTTTCTTCACATGTAAATGGCAACCAAAGCACTTAACCTAATTACTGGACATGATGTTCTTACAAGTCAGATATAGCAACACCATGCACATTTTGAGAAAAAAATACAAGAATGATAGCAATAGAGAATCAGTCAGTAAAATGGCAGTTGCTCTGGGAGTATTCTTGTTCCTTTATTTCTGTCACAACCCACATCCCACTGGCCAGCAGGTCCTATCACTCTACCTTCAAAATCCACTCCAGATCTCACCCTACCTGCCAACACTTTAGTGAGCCACTGTGGCTCTCCCCTGTGCCAGGCCAACCATGCTCCCTGCTCCCACTCATGCTTTCTTCCATCTGGTTTTCACACAATAGGCAGGACGGTTTGTTTTTCTCCCTTCCACTGGAAATCTTCCAATGACTTCTCATCACCTTTGGGAAAAAAAATCAAACTTTTTGCCTTGGCCTGCTGAGATTTCTGACCTCATCTCTACCCTTCTATTGCCCTCCTAACCACTTCCCAACTACGCTGCCCCCATTTTGGTCCTTCTTCAAAACCCTGGGCTCATTTCTGTCCCAGGACCATGGTGCTTGCTGTCCCTTCTGCTTGGGACACTCTCCCTCCAAACCTTCTCTGGCTCCTTCCCAAGCTCCATGGAGGTCTTAGCTCAAATGTCTCTTCTTTGAGGGAGCCCGAGTGTCCACCTTCTCCAACCTTTTCTAGCTCCCAGTCCACTGAGTTCCCCTCACCCTACCATTTCTCCTTAAAGTACCTCACCCTCCCTGAAATTATTTTCTTACTTGCTTACTTGTGTATTTCCTGTCTCTCTCCACTAGAATGTTGACTCTATAGTTGCAGGGACTTTTTCTGTCTTTTGCACAACTCTGTCCCCCTTGGCAAATTAACCAGCCTTCAGTAAGTGTCAACTGAATGAACAGGTGAATGAAGAGAAACTGACCATAAGACCTCTGCAGACACCACAGTTGCCAGTGACCAACATTCTTCAGCAAAGCGGGTAGAGATGGGCATTTGGGTTTGATGGCCTCGGGTGAACCCTGGCCAAACTTCCCCCAGCCCAGGATGGTGGCACTTGAGTAGGGCAGAGGTCTCTGACACTGGAGGCCAGCTGTCTCTGCCTCGTGGCCTTGATCAGATTTGGTGCCTGGAGTTCTACACTGCCCCTCCTTTTCTCTTTTTAGGAGATACTTGGATGGCCTCCCAAGGGGCATATTTGGCTTCTTCTTCAAGCCACTTGCTCTTGCTGTTGAGAAATGACTAAGCAGATTCTCCATCTCCCAGCGGCCAGCTACCAGGTTGTGAGTTGACACTGCCAGCTCAGACCGGTTTGAGGGGACATGCCCTCCTTCTGACAAAGCCCCCTTCCTTTGCTTGTATTCAGAAAAAGCACAAAGCAGACACCACCATCACTGTCTCCTTTAAAATGGCCTCACTTATCCCTTCTTGATGGGGCTGTTGGCTGGCCCCCACACAGAAGAGGAAGGCAGAGATTAGTGTGATTCCTACTCCCAGGGCTCAACGTCCAAGTCATGCTGGGTGTTGCAAAATTACTGGCAGAGAATGTTCAGATGGTGGCATAATAATGACACCCTTTTCTGCGTCCTGAGTGCTTGGTCTGTGCCCAGCATGATGCTACATCTTTGGGTACATCAGTTTATCTGAGCTCAATGATTTTAGGAGGCAAGTGCTGCAACTTTATAGACAAGGAGGTAGAGGGAAAGAGAGGCTAAGGAACTTGCCCAAGGCAACATGGTTGACAAGTGGAGGGATGCATTTAAGCATGGGTTTCTCTGTTTCCATACATGGGTGCTTGGTCCTCAGGACTATGCTCTCCACGCCACTGCACAGATCATCCCTCAAGCTGCACACAGTGGAAGCACAAAGGAAAACAGAAGAAAAGGAAAAGCATTTTTTCTAATTTTCTCTGCACCCTCCACTTAGTTCACACTAGAAACCCCTATCAAGTTCAGTGGGAGGTTAACAGGCTTAATGTGGAAAACTGGTTTAGAAGTAAACTAGATTTGGGAACTACTGGGTGTAAAGTTAGAAAAGACTTTGCAGAATCATTAATGCGTTGACGTTAAATTTTAGATCTTTAAGAGAGGAATAGACATTGCTGCCATTTTTAAATTTAATTGATCAGGGAACACTGCCTCTTCCCCTGGAGTATATTGAGATTCTAGTGTTCCATGAATACTCTGGGAATTGCTGAGCTCTACTAATATACTTACTGACCTATAAAGATGCTTGGGCATTCTTCTTTCCATCCATCCACATATCCATCCATCCATCCATCCATCCATCCATCCATCCATCCATCCATCCATCCTACCACCCATCCAACCACCCATCCACCCATCCAATACCTACCATGTTCCAGACACAGTATAAGGTGTTTTCTCCTATGTCATTTATCTTATCCATTCTCACCACAACTCCATTTTATGGATAAAGAAGCAGAGAATCAACAAGACAACAAACCTGAGCAGTGCGAGGCAGTGAGAGGGCTGATATTAAAATCCAAATTTACTGATCTTCCTTCTATACCTCAGGGTTTCTTCCTTCAGTTTATTATTCAAATCCTGGGCATTTGTCAAAATAACACCTCTTCCGCTTTCTTCAGAAGGTTGTATGTCCCTTCCTCCCTACCCACTCTATGTGTAGAGATCTGTCTCTCTCCTCACCTCCCTTCAAACTCACCGTATCCACTGGAATATGGCACCCACTTTGTCAGATTATTGGTTAGGGGGTGAGCAGGTGTGTGTACATGTGTATCTCTTGGATCTTAAGTGAAGTTGAAGTCAAGCACTTGGCACATATTATTTCCTTAAATTGGCACATCAGCATTTCGAAAGAGGTACTGTTCAAGGAAGACACAGTCTACAGGTGAAGAATTGATGCACAATGAGGTTCAGTCACTCGCCCAAAGTTTCAGAATGATTTCATGAGGAAGTCTGGCCACAAAACCCACATTCCTTCCACTACTCCATTCTGTCTCTACCTAGTTCAACTCCTTGTTTCATAGCTGGGGGAACTGAGATCTAGAGAAGGGGAGTGGCTAGTCCCAAATCACACAGCTTGTGAGCAACAGTGCTGACACCACCTGTTAAGACTCAACATGGGAGTTTTTCTCCCCAGCAGGCTGTGTCTCCAAGTTTAATACTGGTCCCAGCCATTGCTGCCAGTCAGCTCCTGTTACTGGATGCTGTGGAAATGGTGCCTTGTAGCTGTAGAGATAGCAGAAGCCTGCTATCCTGCTCCCTGGGGAATAGCCAAGGAAGGTCAGCCTACTAGTCTGCAGACCCAGTACTTAAAATAAACCAGGCGGCAAGCCCAAAAGAAACCACACAGCCTTGCAACAGCCCAGGGCCAGATGCAGCTTCAAGCTCCCAGGTTCCCTTGGCATAGAGCCGAGCACAGTGCTTAGTGGCTGCTGCTGCTTCTTTTCATGTTAAAGAAAATGAATTCTTGTCCCTCTAGAAGTTCAGGCTGGCAGCCACCGAGGAAACTAGTAGGTCTAGGGGACCCTTGGAACTTGGTGGGGACGGGGAAAGGAATATTCTTCATATTCTTGACTCCCAAATATGAATGTTTATCGGAATCACTGAGAAGGCTTCTAAAAATGATCCAGGTTTCATTCCAGACCAAGAGTATCAGAATCTTGGAGTGAAGGGGGAGGGGCAGGGGGACAGGTCTGGGGACTCTGTATTAGTGCACATGCCCCAGGTGAGTCTATTTTGGTCTGGATTTGTGAACCAAAATCCCCAATATGTTCCTTTCATTTGCTGGTTCACTTGATTTCCAACTTCTGTTCTTAATTCTCACTTGGTCATGATTTTTTTGACTTGTGAAACTTAAATTCTAGTTTATCCATGTCCAGAGCATTGAGGGTTGGTGATATAAAAAACACCTAGTGAGGTTTCTGTTATTTTTGCCAATGGGGATTTCAAGTTTTCTCTTCTGGTAGAAGTTTAGGAGGGTTCTGCTCTGCAAGAGTTGTATAAATCCCCGGAGGAGTCAGTTCTGAGAAATTTGGTTGCTTAAGAAGTCTGTTACCAAGGTCTTTGGTATCCAAGGCAATCCATAAAAGTTAGAGGTTGCCAGGGTAACTGCAGCTGCCAGGAGACAGATCACTGTATTTAAATTTCTTGAGTCCCCCCTTGCTAACTGCTGAAAAGACCTGTTGAAAGAGAAGAGTTTCTCTTCTTAGTCGAGAAGAGATTTGAAGTTACTGTCTTCTGGCTTGGAAAGTGTCAGGACTTTGAGCTGTGCGTAGAGGTGACCATTGCTTTCTCTTGCCGCCCAAGGTGAAGAATGAGGATTCAGATAGGTTGGGGGACCTTCCTAGCTTATCAGAAGACCAGAAAGGAAACATAAACGAAGGCTCTTCCTTCAGCAAGCTGAGCCCTGGGGAGCACTATCCAAGGCGACAAGAGCCACACTAGCTGTGGTCGACCCTGGATGGGTGTTGACATCAGGCTGATCTGAACTCCTGGGCTGAGGTTCTAGATGTGTGTTCTCACCTGGGAAGGACTTGTTTCCCTTAAAGTGATTCTGGGGAGGTGGGGAGCAGCGCTGCAGCGACAAGAGCACTGGCTTCCATCCTGCGCCTTCTCGCGGTACGACAGGGCAGCGGAATGACGGGAGAGAGGACTCATGTCAGTGGTCCACCTCCCTCAACAGCAGCATTGTGTTAGGTGTGGGGAAATAAAAATCAGTAAGACAAAGTTTATGTGTGCAAGGAGTTGGTTGTGTAGAGGCTCATGTTGATGTGGTAAACAAAGGCAAGAGAAAAATTAAATTTCCTTACTACCTACAGCCCACTGACAAGTCCCTGAAACTTCCTCTAGAGACTCAACTGCCTCAAAGTTCATACTTTGCTAAGGACAAAAGGCAATCTTAGCCCAACCTCCAGGATCCTGTAAGCCTACTTTAACATACGAAAATTCCTTTGGAAACTTCCTTCGTCTCTCCCAATATACATGTTGGCAATCATCCCCCAAGTATATCACCCACTGATATACATCTGAAAGGTCTCATGACTCAGGTTTTATTAGACAGTAATAAACGACATTTTCCCAACAATAACTAGCCCCCTCAAGGTCCTAGAAAGCTTGTTTCCAGAATTCCTTAGAGACTTATGCTATCCCTAACCCCCTCTCAACTTGAAAGTATACAACGGTCCACTCTTCATGACCCCAGTGCAGTTCTTTCTGCCCACAGGTCCTGTCCCTGTTCTTTGATAAAGCCACCTTTTTGCACCAATGATGTCTTAAGAATTCTTTCTTGTCCATCAGCCCTGAGCCCCAACATCTTTCCAACATCAATGTGACCAAACATGGCAAGGAATTATAATTTTATTTGCTGACTAGATTGTTGTGATTGATTGTCCCTGCCATGGCTGTGTGCGTCTGTGGGGAGGGAGGGACAGATGCCATTTGCTATGTCTGAATCTAGATAAACCATACCATGATCCTGCTGCTCAAGAGAGCTGTCTGTGCACTGCAGCCTGGATCAGAGAAGACCTTCACAGATAGTGCCATTCATGTTGCCTCAAGATGGATGAGGAGTCCGGGGAGGCAAGACGAGTAAAGCAAGACCTGATACAGGACATGGTTGTTTCAGGGTCAGCCAATGGGTCCTTATGTGAGCTCAAAGAAGTTTACCTTCTGTATCTTTCATCAGAGCCCTGGGGGCAGTGCTAGCCCTGACAATACATAAAATGGACCAAGTTTTTCTTGGGTGGTCCCCTGTTTTGAACCTTCTAGGTCTTTTAGAAATTCCTTCCCTAGGACACTTTGTCTTTGAATAGCGCCCCCCCTTTTTTTTCATGGAGAAAACCCATCAGACAAATAAATTATACCACTAAAACTAACTTAAAACACTTCTAGAAAGATTTTTATTTAAAAAGAAGGGCAGAGAGAGAGAGAGAGAGAGAGAGAGAGAGAGAGAGAGAGAGATGCTTAATCCAAACCATGAATGTTGGCTTTTTAAACAACATTTATCTAATTGGGGAGATTCTTTAGATCAGGGGTCAGCAAACTTCTTCTGTAAAGGTCCAGATAGCACATATCTTCAGCTCTGTAGGTCTTGTGGTCTCTGCTGTAATTGCTTAGCTTTGCTGTGGCTCTGTAAAAGCAGCCATGGAGAATACCAGTAAGTGAATGGGTGTGGCTATGCTCCGACAAAACTTTCTTTATGGACACTGAAATTGGACTTCACATATATTTCACGAGTGACAAAATATTTTTCTTTGCATTTTTTCAGGCTTTTGGAAATGTAAAAGAAATTCTCAGCTCATGGATTGTACACAAATTGAATTTGGCCCACAGGCTATGGTTGGCTAACCCATCACTTCTATCACAACCTAAGAGGAGAGGCACTGAGGTTGGATGAAGTTACTTTACTTGGAGATTCTCCTTCTACAGTCTGGCAAATTGTCCATTTATTTGGTCAAATGCTCGCTGAGGACCTATGACGTGCTCAGGGGTATTGTGGGCACTAGGCTTACAGAGGTGAATAAGGCAAAGGGTCTGCTCTAGGTTAGTTTATATTTCCCTAGCCATCAGGAGAAGAGTTACAGCCTGGAGGCAAGAGTTTGAGTTGTGGACTCAGTTCTTGCTTCCTGGCTTTGGATATCTCAGTCACAGTTTTGGGGACAAGGTACATTTGCAGTACTGAGCTCAATAGCCTTAGCATAGGTCCCCAAGTGATCAGCTTGGAACTAATGCCCTGGGAGAGGTTTAGTGTTCCAAATTTCCAACTAAAAAGTCCAGCCCCAAAATAAAAATGAATAAAATAGCTTAAAACCCAAGACCTTTCAGGCTCAGTGGACTCTGGCAAAGCATTCCAGTGGGATTCTGGGATGGTTTTCAAGAGCCGTGGCTTCTCATGGACTTTCCCATGGCCTATTCCAAGACAACCACTACTCTGCAGATGTTCCCCCAGGACTGGGTCACAGCAAAGGCTCATCATGACTGCAGCTACCTCTGTTGCCAGGGCTGCAAGACCAGTGCTCACGTGGACTCTGGCAGTGGCCCTTGTCCTCCGGCTGCCATCCATTCCCAAGCAGATGACCGAGAGACTGCGAATTTCTTGTCTGAGATCGAGGGTCCCCTCCATGATGTGGGTGAAATGATATCACTGCATTAAGACAGAGAGTGGCTATAAAGTGAGTAGAAACTTTCTCTCAGGCCATGGGCCCTCATGATTTACAGGCCACCTGCTCCACATCCAGGTGCTCTTGCTTCATGCTTTGAAGAAAGGGTAGGGAATTGATCCTGGAGAGAAGACAGCAGAAAGATAGGGGAGGTGGTATAGTCCCTGCTTCCAAGGTCAGTATAATCTGGCCAGGTGGGAACTCACACAAGACAGTTGAGAACCCCAGGCAGCACCACCTTTGTTCCCTCCTGAAACCCAAACTGGCCTGTCACCAATAAGCCATGTGACCTTGATGTCTCTCAGTTTCCTTGAGTAGCCAGTGTATGATTACATAATTGCAAGAGGGGTTTTCATGTTGTCAGACTTTAAAGTTTGAAACCTCCTGCCTTCTTCTCTGGGGCTCTCCATCTCCTATGCATCCATCCATCTGTCTTCTAATCCCCCTGCCTCTTCTACTCTGATCTGGTTTAGAAATGTTCAGTTTTTGACTAAAGCTCATCTGCGAGTGCCATCCAGGGCCAGGTTCCCAGGAAACCAGAGCAGAGGATGTAGGAAGGAGGAAGGAGAGGAAGGATGTAGTCCCTGGCCCCTGGTTTTCATTAGGATCCTCCTTTGTCTACTGCCCTGACCCCCTCCCAGATTTCTTTTAGCAATTCTGAATAGAGATGGATGGCTATTTTCAAGGCTTGACTGTACATATTACATATCACACATTCACTCATTCATCAATTATAATGCGTCTGTTACATACCATACACAATGTTGGGGATAGAAGATTGGGTGAAGTAGACCCAGAATACAGGTCCCAGATGGTGCCTTCTATTCTAGAAGATCATCTACTCTGACTACCTCATTTTATGGTGGAGGATTTTGACACTTTAAGTGGGACCATGACTTATCTAAGGTGACACAATGAGTTAAGGGCAGAGCCAGGATAAGAACACAGAAAGTCTTATCCTAAGTGAGACCAGGCCTCCTTACCACCAGACAGATGAAACTATATTTTTATGCATTTGCTTAGCATTTGGAACGTACAGAGTATGTCTGATTTCCATCTTCCTGTGGGAGTGGGCAGGCATAATAATTTTTATTTCTGTAATTATAAATAACCTATACACAGTTATTCATTTTTTTCTGATGAATAAACTGAAGCTCTGGAGTTTAAGTATTTGAATAAAGGTCATCTGGCTAGAGGTGGTAGAGCTGCAGGAAGAACTTGGGTCTTCTGACTTGCAGTCACTCACCCGTAACACAGAAATTTCCACCTGTACCAGCCACCCATTCTCCTCTTTCCTCTATGGCCCCCTGGATACCTCCAGTCATGGAGGACTGAAAAAACCCCAAGCAATCTCAGCAGTACGCCCAGTCTTATCAGAATGCAGGGAAGAAGCAAGACCATGAGGGGGAGGGCCAAAGAAAATGTAGGAAAGACCTGGAGCATTGAGAGAGGTGAGGGGTACTGGTGAGATTGGAGAAGAAAGAGACATGATATAGGGAGAACCAGATCTGGGAGAATGGCCCTTGAGAATAACTGTGACAGCCTTCAACATAAAAATTGCAATAGTCTGTATGAATCAAAACAAATGCTGTGGTAAAGGAGGAGATGTCACACACAATGTGGCTTGGACCACTGATAATCATGGGTTTTATAAGCCCTGCCCGGGATTTGGTTCCCTGGGGCCCAGTGATCTGAAGTGCAAAATTACCTAACTTCACCCTTGACTTCTGATCAGATTCCTTCCCATCAATCCCTCTCCCCCTGGGAACTGGGGATTGCAAACATGTGATAGACATACTGCTGGAATTCTGTTTGTGCAGGTGAAGTTCTACATCAAAGAGAGTTGGCAAAAGAGGACAAAATCTCAGGCTTTCGTTGTTGACTTCTCTCTCCCAGGACGTTGGGGATCCTTGCGGCAGAGGTCATTTTCCAGAACGACTCCACTAGTTACCCATCCATTAAATCATCAGTTTTAAAATCCAATTTTCTATCAAATAATCGGTGAATGTGAAATGACAGCTTCTCTGCAGCCATTCTTCAATCAGCTGATTTGGGGGATAAGGGAAAAACATACTTCCAAGACTTTTCAGCAAGTGTATGAGACTCTTGGATAAAGATTAATGCCAACACTATGTGTAATTATTCACTTATTTGCTTGATAGACTATGGAGGTTCTGGAAATATGTCTCCCACCCATCATCACCCTTCCAGTGGCTCTGTGTTGTATGGATAGGTTATGACTTACCCATCCATTTGACAAATATTTATTGAGCACATACTGTTTCCTAGATATAGGGATGAAATAGTGGTCAAAGTATTCATGGCCTCTGGCTTCTGAGAGCCAATGTTTAGTGAAAGGAGAAAACCAATGTTTAGTGTTCATGGCTATGAACAGAGTAACTCTATTATGAGAAATGCTGGAGAGGGAGCAAAGATAACTGAGACAATGTAATAATGTTCAAAGTGGTGCAGGAACCAGGATAATTGGATGGGGTTGGGAAGGAAGGCCCTGCAATGAGGATAGGGCCTGAAGTTTGGTAGTGATCAACCATGAGGAACGTGGGGTAGGGTGGAGGAGGAGGAAAGGGGGTCCAGAGAAAGACAATGGGTCCTTCAAGTATCTATTGCTCTGTGACAAACTACTCCAAAACTTAGTGGCTTAAAATGGCAATGTATTATCTGTCACAGCTCGTGGGTTGATTGGGCTTTGCTGGGTGTCGGTTCTCACTGGGAGTCTTCCTGGCAATTGTAGTCAGATGGCAGTTGGGACTGAAGTCATCTGAAGGCTTGAATGGGCTGGATACTCAATGTAGTTTCTTCACTTATGTATCTGGTGTGTGGGCTGAGCTGGCTGGAATAGTTGGAGGTTGACTATCAATGCTCTCTCTTTATGTGACTTCTCCAATATGGCTAGCGTGGGCTTCCTCATAGCATGGAGGGATTAGGATAGTTGGACTTCTTATGTGGAAGCTGGCTTTCTCCTGTGAGTGGGAAGGAGGAAACTACTTTTCTTGTTAAAGACTGGACTTGGATCTGGTCTAGTGTCACTTCTGTAGTAACATGTTGATCAAAGCTGTCATAGACCAGCCTAGAATCGAACACATGGAGGATTAGGATCCCTCAGTCAAAAGGAAAATGGCTGGCTAATTCAAAGAGGGAAGGGATTGATGGTGGCCATCTTGAAGACCAACTAAAGCTTTGAGATATAAAAGACTTAGAGTGTTAGTGCACTAGAAAGACAGCCAGTACTGCTAGACTGTGGAGAGGGATCACTCAAAATGAGGCAGGAATGTGAGGCATAACAGGATTCTTATAGTTAAGCTATGGTGATGATTTAGATTCTTTTTAAAAAAGATTTTATTTATTTATTTATTTATTTATTTATTTATTTATTTATTTAGCAGAGGAAAGAGCGAGCAGGGGGGAGGAGCCTCTGGGAGAGGGAGAAGCAGGTTCCTCACTGAGCAGGGAGTCTGACATGGGGTTTGATCCCAGAACTCTGGAATCATGACTTAACCCGAAGACAGACGCTTAACTGACTTAACCACCCAAGCACCCCAGAATTTAAATTTTTTAAAAGGTGTCACAGTGGTCTTAATATCCTGCTTTCCAAGGAACGATGATCATAAAGAGTCTCTTTTCTTCCTCCTTCCAGTCCATCCCCAGTCTCTGCCATTAGGTTGTCCAAAGCCAAGTACTGAGTCATGTGCTCCCATGGATCCAAAACTTTCAGGGATTCCCCAGTACCTCTTGAAACAGGCACTGGTTTTTCAACCTGGCATGTAGGGTCCTCTGCCAAGTTGTGCACCTACACATTTTTCTCACATTTTTGCCCAGCCTGTCATACGGGACCCCTTCTTTCCCCTTAGAGGTGACTTTTGTCTCCCTGCCTCCATGCCTGGTCACTTTAGTCACTTTGTTCGTGGTACCCTCCCATGACTCCATCTCCAACTGTCAAAATCCTACCCTTCCTTTAAAAATAACCTCCACTATCACTTCCTCAACCTGAGTGGGACCCCTTGCTCCCGGAAACCACCTAGTTCTTGCTGTTTGAAGGGTGTAGTTACAACCATATATGTCTAGTCCTCAATTTCATGAGCCCATGCCCTTTGACTGTGGGTCTCTGTGAACAGAAAATATGACTCCCTTGCTTCTTCTGCCCCACAGCCCCATGCCTTGAGCACAGCAGTCATCCAGCTGATGCCTGCTGAATTAAACAGTGGTTTCTCTGGGACACCAGCCTCCAATTGTCTCTTCCTTTCCCATGGCAAATTTCAGCATTCAGCTCCCGGCAACCCCTGGTCCATGGCCCCAAGGTTCCTGGCAGGCCTTTCCCGCAGGACCCTAGAACTGCTGTTTCCCAGACAGCCCGGCCTGCACCGGCCAGTGCCGGCTCCCAAGGAGATGGAGAACTTCTGATTCTGCAGGCCCCCTGGCTCTTCTTTTCCAGCTGCCTCGCACTTGTTTTCCTTGGCAGGAGGAAACCTCCAGTCACCACTTCATCTTCCATTTATAGGCATATATGCATCTTTGTTATTCTTTTCACAAAATGACAGTGTTCTCCGCTAAAAAAGAAGGAGAGAAAAAGAATTAAGGGCTGTGCAAAGCAAAGAAGCTGTCTGATACAAAACCTACAGGGATTTCTGCAATATTTCTGTCCATATTGGAGAATGGAGGACACCCTTCCTGCCTCTACTGCCCTCTTGTCTATCCTCAGCCTGTACCATTAGCTCCTCAGACATTATTTGCAAGCTATCATGGGCAAAAGGAGGACCAGGGCATGTGCACTGGATATGGCAAAAACTTGTCAATGGGACAAGAAAATGGGCATAGCTTCCTGGCTGGAGTTCATGTCTACAGGTCCTCGAGTCCTTCTGACACCAAAGTACCATGTGGCCAAGAGTCAAGCTCTGTGGGTTCCAGGTTTGTCAACCAGGCAGGCTAAACCTGCATGTAAAAAGGAGAAACAATAACAGAAACATTTATATAGTGCTTCTTCTAGGCCAGCCGCTGCTTTAGGCAGTTTTAAAATAGTAACTCATGTAAACCTCTCAATAATCCTTTAAAGTAGTACTACTATTATCCCCATTTTACAGATGAGGGAACCAAGGCAGAGAGAAGTAAAGACACCTAACCTAAAGTTCTGCCAGTGATGAGTGGCACAGCTGGGATCCGAGTCTAGGAAGGCTGGTTCCAGACTCTGCGTCTAACCATTCACAATGCTGCTTTAACAGCTCATCAAATGAAGATGTTTAAATAACCTAACAGAATCGCTTAGTCCTTACATACCCGAGTGTACTGGAAACAAGTGTGTCTGAGGGTTGTGGGCAAGAACTTGGACAGGTCTGAATCAGTTCTCAGTACAGGTAATTCAATTTGGTTCAAATTCTGACTTTCCCACAGATTTATGATTCTCAGGCTAGTGTTTTGCGCCTATTTGGAAGGGTAGATTAGCAAAGGGATTTCCTGATGTATCCAAGAGCAACCTGTTTCTTTTGGCTCAAACTCATGGCCTGGGAATTCATTAAGTAACCAAATGATTCATTTCTTCTTTCCTTCATTCATTCATCATTGATATGTCTTGTGTGTGTAAGACACCATATGGCATGGGAAGCATGAGTGGAAAAGAGAGAAATGGAATGAAACAGATGTAGTCTCTACCTTCAAGCTGTGGGTTTGTGTGCACATGTGCATACTTACAAGTAAACCTAAGAAGCCAACTGTATCTGTCTACAGTCTTTTGGGTCATTTAGTACTCTATAAAGTGCTAAATGTGGCATATTTCTCTGGCTCCCTGGAGTCTATAATGCCTTGCATTAACACTACCTGACTTCAACAGTTATTATAAAACTACAGTAATGAAAACAGTTGCATTGGCGAGAGTATAGAAAAATAGATCAATGGAACAAAATAGAGAGCCCAGAAATAGATCCACACAGATATAGATAACTGCTTTTTGACAAAGGAGCAAAAGCTGTACTAGAGAGCAAAGATGTTTTTTTTTCCCCCAACAAATTGTGCTGGAACAACTGGACATCCACATGGAAAAAATGAATCTAGACACAGACCTTACACCTTTCATAAAAATTGACTCAAAATGGATCATAGACCTAAATGTAAAACTCAAAACTATAAAACTCCTGTAAAATAGCATAGGGAAAAAACCTACATGATCTTGGGTATGGTGATGATTTTTTAGATACAATGCCAAAGGCATGGTCTATTAAAAATAATAATTATTAATAATTATAATAATAATCTGGATTATAATCTGATTTCATTAAAATTAAAAACTTCTGCTCTATAAAAAATAATGAAGACAAGCCATAGACTGGGAGAAAATATTTGGAAAGCGTACATCTGATTAAAGACTATTACCCAAAATATGCAAAGAACACTTAAAGCTCAACAATAGGAAAACAAACAACTTGATTAAAAAATGGGACAACCACCTTAACAGACACCTCACCAAAGAAGATACACAGATGGCAAGTAAGCAGATGAGAAGATGCTCTACATCATATGTTATCAGGTAAATGCAAAAACCCTTACTACAATGGCCAAAATCCAGAACACTGACAACACCAAGTGCTGGTGAGGATGTGGAGCAAAAGGAATTCACATTCATTGTTGGTGGGAATGCAAAATGGTACAGACACTTTGGAAGACAGTTTGACAGTTTCTTATGAAACTAAACCTACTTTTACCATACAATCCAGCCAACATGCTTCTTGGTATTTTATTCAAAGGAGCTGAAAACTTAGGTCTATAAAAAACTTGCACACAGAAGTTTATAGCAGCTTTATTTATAATTGCCACAAGTTGAATGAAACCAAGATGACCTTCTGTAGGTGAATGGGTAAATAAATTGTGGTTCATTCAGACAATGGAATATTATTCAGTGCTAAAAAGAAATGAGCTATTAAGGGGCACCTGGGTGGTTCAGTTGGTTAAGTGTCTGACTCTTGATTTTGGCTCACGTCATGAGATGGAGCCCCATGTCAGGCTCCACATGAGGGTGGAGGCTGCTTGAGGTTCTGTCTCTCCCTTTCCCTCTGCCCCTCACCCTGTGCTCTCTCTCTTTTTCAAAAAAAAAAAAGGAAGGAAGGAAGGAAGGAAAGAAAGAAAGAAAGAAAGAAAGAAAGAAAGAAAGAGAAAGAAAGAAGGAAAGAGAGCTATTAAGCCAGAAAAGACATGGAGGAAACTTAAGTATATGTTACAAAGTCAAAAAAGCCAACTCGAAAAGACTATACAAGTGTTATTCCAATTATATGACTTCTTGGAAAAGGCAAGATTATGGAGACAGTAAAGAGATCAGTGGTTGCCAGGGTTTGGGGGGATGGGATAGGGATAGATAGGCAGAACACAGAAGGCTTAAAGTTCAGTGAAAATATTCTGTATAATACTACTACAATAAAGGGTACATGTCATTATACGTTTGTCCAAACCCATAGGATGTACAATACCAAGAATGAATTGTAATATAAGCTGTTATAATGTGTCAATGTAGGTTCATCGAATGTAAAAAATGTACCACTCTGGTGGAGGATATTGATAAAGGGGGGCATGCAAGTGGAAGCAGGGGGTATATGGAAAATTTCTGTATCTTCTTAATTTTGTTGTTAACCTAAAAGTGTTCTAAAAAAAACAAAGCCTTTAAACAAACCAACCAACCAAGCAACTAACCAACCAACAAATCCATCCACTCTGGGGCTTTGAACTTGAAAAAACCACTTTTTATCCATCACAGATACTAATTGGTTATCTTCCCAGCATCCATTTTCTCTTCCTCTTTTCCTAATCCTCTAATTTTATCTGGGAATTCAAGTGGATCAGAGGAAGATACTTTTGCTCTTGGCTCAGAAGGAGCTTCGACAAATAGGCTATTCTACTTGCTGCTAATAATGATTCTTTTTTTTTTTTTAAGATTCATTTATTTTTGAGAGAGAGAGAGAGAGGATGGGAGGGGAGGAGAGGGAGAGGTAGAGAGAGAGAGAGAGAGAGAGAGACTCCCAAGCAGACTCCCCACTGAGCGAGGGGCCCACAAGGGGCTTGATCTCATGACCCTGAGATCATGACCTGAGCCAAAATCAAGAGTCAGATGCTTAACCGACTGCACCCTAGTAATGATTATTTCTGAAGTGACACGTGTATTCAAATAGTCAAGTCTGAGTGAGTTTCAGGACTTTTGTCGTGAGTGCTAGGACAAAGATTCTCCTGTATTTCTTCTAGATGTGAATGGGGAAGCCCATGACTTTGGGAGCTGCTGGCAGCCACCTTAAGAACAGTGGGGGAACCAGTGTTAAGATGAAGTTGAAGTTAAGTCAGAGATATAGAAAGAGAATAGGTTCTAAGTGAAACTACTGAAACCAGTATAGCTGTCATCTTTTAATTAGATGAACCAATAAGTTCCCTTTAAAGTTTAAGCCATTTGAGTCAGGTTTTCTTTTACACAAAGTCAAAAGAGACAGCAGGTGGGTGCATTGGCTCTTCTGGCACACACTAGTCTAAACATGAGCAAACAATTTAGCCTCTTTAATTACTTTCATAGATGCAGGTGGAGTAAAAAAGAATTAAGATGCATTTTTAAAAAGTTAATTCTTTTTCTGTATCTCATTTCCTCTTCTAGAGAACACAGATGCCATAACTATGGCTGCCAGGACCTGTCGGTTATTATATTGGGCTGCATGGACAAGTGTTCTCAAAAGAATAGAACAGAAGGCAGTAGAGGTAGAGATTCTGTATTTACATTTCACTAGCAGGTTTTCTTTCTATATTGACTATCTTTAGGAAAGCAGACTCCCTCTCCTTCATACTTTTTCTTGGAGATTGAGAGCCCTCTAAGGTTTGGGGGGGGTGGAGTTTAAAGGGAAGGTGTGAGGAGATGGGTTGTAGAGTGTAGGTAGGAGGAAATACTTTATTTTTATTTTTTAATTTTTTTAAAGATGTTACTTATTATTTGACAGAGAGAGTGAGTGCACAAGCAGGGGGAGGGGCAGGCAGAAGGACTGGGAACTCGATTCTAGGGCTCTTCCCAGGATCCTGGGATCATGACCTGAGTTGAAGGCAGATGCTTAACTAACTGAGCCACCCAGGCGCCCTGAGGAAAGACTTTAGCGCAAATGCCAGAGATATATCTCAGGGATTTCTCCCTGTTTCATAGGAAGATAAACTGAGGCTTGGGTTTGGAATGTGTTCCTATAATAATCCAGTAGCATTATAGAGGTTTGAGCTCCGGAGTCTGAACTCTCCAACCAGACTTCTTCCTCCGGATGACCTCTTTGCCTCCTCCTAAGTCTTGTGCATTGCTTCTCCTGGAACCAAACCAGATGTTCTAAAGAAAGCACTATGTCAGCATTCTAGGCGGAAGGACCTGGTCCCCTGAGATGCCATTTCCTCAACTCACTGTGCTGGACTGATTCTGGGTCCAGGTGTTTAAAGTCAGGTGACAGGCTTTTAGGACCTCTGGGAGTTGCCTAATGAAGAACACAGAAGCAGATGTGACACAGATTATCATAACAGTTGAAAGGAGACTAAGGGGTGAGGCATGGCAGTCTGTAACAATTATTAAGAGTCTAAAAAGTGGAAGCAATTGATAAATGGTGTGTGGAAGCATTGTAACCTCTTATTTCAGCTCTTGGAGTTCAGTAAATGTCTGGGCTACTTTATAGGGGCTGGGATTTTTGCCCTAGTATGATCTCTTGTCTTTCACTGCAGGATTGAAAAGAGCAGGGATAATAAAGCCCTTAGGAAGAATTGGGGGCTGGAAGGGGGTTTGGCATGACAGGAGTGTAGAGTGGTTGTGATGGGGGCATAGGAAAAGATTTGGGAGACTGCACCAGGAATAGTCACAGACATATAAAATTTGAAAGTTGAAAAGCATTTTGAGGGATCATCTCTCCTACAATCCTCATTTCATGGGAGAAGAGATTGATTGATTTCCAGAGAGGGAAAAGTACTTGTCTAAGGGTTCATTGTAAGCTACTGATAGAGATAAGACGAGGACCCAGGCCTCTTTACTTTCAGACTGAGAGTATTATCTATTGCTGTGTAAGAAATTACCCTAAAACTTAGCAACAAAAACACATTATTTCATAATTTCAATGGGTCTTAACTAGTTCCTCTAGCTCAGAATCTCTCATAGGACTGCAATCATGGTGTTAAGAAAGGCTACATCCTCATCTGAAGGTTTGCTTGGGCAAGACTCTGCTTCTAAGCTCACTCAACAAGCTCACTTGTCAGGATTCTGTTTTTCATAGGTTATGAAATCAGGAACTTCAGTTCTCTATTGACTATTGGCCAGAGGCCTCCTTAAGTTCCTTGCCATATACCAGTCTCTGCATGGCAATTGCCTTACATCAGTCTGAATAAGTAAGAAAGCAAAAGAGATAAGCAAGACAGTAGCCAAAGTCTTTTTCTAACCTAATCTTGGAAGTGACATATATCTGTATTTTTAAAAAAGATTTTATTTACTTGACAGAGAGAGATTACAAGTAGGCAGAGAGGCAGGCAGAGAGAGAGGAGGAAGCAGGCTCCCTGCTGAGCAGAGAGCCTGATGCGGGCCTCGATCCCAGGACCCTGAGATCATGACCTGAGCCGAAGGCAGAGGCTTCAACCCACTGAGCCACCCAGGCTCCCTATATCTGTATTTTTGCTATATCTTATTCACTGAGACAAGTCACTATGTGCAGACCAGACTCCTGAATATCAGGAGGGAGGGATTCTTTGGTGCCATCTTAGAAGCTGCCTGACATACTGAATACTTTCCACTATTATTTGCTACCTACTTCACCAATATGGCAGAAAGGGTTGGGAAAGCAGAAATCTAGGAACAGCATGTTCCATTCTTCTCTGCTTTTGAGTTGGACAAAACACCCTTTTTTTTCTCCCTTCCTTGAGGAGAAGGGTGTTTTGTCCAACTCAGAGACACAGAACAACCACCTTAAACCCCAGAAAGAAGTAACCATAATAATAGTTAATACTTATTTTCCTCTAATAAAAATTTTTTATTATTGGTTAGTTGTTTGGTAGCTAGGATAGAGAAAGCACAAGGATCCTAAATCCTTGATTTAGGATCTGAAAACCTAAGTCTAATTATGTGCTATAACCCCAGATGCAAGTCACTTATCCTAATGGAATCTTATCGGCTCATCTAATCACTAGGATAACATGACAACTTCATAGAATTCATTGAATGAAATGTAATACCCTCTAAAGTCAACAAGACACTTTCAGATAAAATGACTTAACTAATACAAATGTGTGTGTTAGAAAGTTGAATGTGAACCTGCTTTTCTGGTGCACTTTAAGGTCTAAAAGAATGTGTATGGTAGCCAATGCAATAGGGCAGGAAATAGAAATAAGTAGCAGAATTGTGGGGGAAGAGTAGCCAAAATTCTTATTATTTTTAATTATATGGTGATGCATTCATTTGCTAAGGCTGACCTAAAATACCACAGAATGGGTAACTCGAATAACCGGAATTTGTTTTCCCACAGTTCTAGAGGCTAAAAGTCCAAGATCACGGTGTTGGTACATTTGGTTTCTTCTGAGACTTTTCTCCTTGGCTCACCAATGGCCACCCTCTTCCTACCTTTTTCACATGGTTGCCTTTCTGTGCACATACATCCTGTGTGTCCAAATTCCCTCTCCATATAAGGTTACCAATCAGATTGGATTAGGGCCCACCCTGGAGGTCTCATCTTTTAAAAGTCCCTAACTCCAAATACAGTCACATTCTGAAGTAAGGGGAGATCAGGGCTTCAAAATATGAATTTTGGGAGGGATAAAATTCAGCCAGTGATAGATGGCATATTTAAAAAATTGAAAAAATAAACTAAAAACTTATGAGAACTTATAAGAAATCAATAAGGTAACCAGATATGAAATAAATATACAAAAATCTCAAGGCTTATTACATATCAGGAATGACCTATTAAAAAACACAATTAAAAAAAGACTCCATTCATAATTATTACCCATCTTCAGTCCAGGAGTATTTTCATATAGAGCAGCGAGGAAGGGCATCTTTGTGACTCAGGGTTTCACTTAGTCACCTGGGCATGGAAAGAACATAGCTTACAGCCAGGGTCTCATGCAAGATCTTATAAAAATATTCCAGACTTCTTGTCCTCAAACTTCTAACCCAGAGTGTGCTGCTCCTGGGTGAGACATAAATGCTCCACCATCCTTCTGGGTTCTCATTTCTTTTTTAGGTAGGACACATGTCCTCACAAATCTCCTGGTCCAATTAGCTCTGCTCCAACACAGGGACATATTACACAGGGACTATTACACCACCCCCACCCCCGCCAAGAACCTTTTCTCCTGGCAACCACATTTTGAGTGCAGAAGCCAGTCTTTACTTTCCATTTATACTATTAAAACCTTCATTTGAACAATTTACTCAGAACAAAGAGACCCTCTATACTAAAGGACTGTTGATGTTTCCATCTTGTGCCAGTTAGAAATTGCTTGCAGCTTGAAGAAATTAAAAAAAAGTTAATTAGAGAAGTAATATGCAATAAAATTGAAACAATATAGGTAAATCAAAAGTCTTCTTTGTTCACCACTTAATTTCTTTCTTCTTCCCGGAGATGATCACTGTCAACAGCTTGGTGCAAATATTTAAAAAATGTACAAAATTGTGTGTGTGTGTGTGCTTGTAAATATATACATATGCATATATATGTGTGAACATACACACACACCTCTAATTTTTACATATAAAAAATTCTATCCTCTTAAATTTAAAGGGGATCCTGCTATGGGTGCTGTCTCACTATTTGCTTCTTTCCCTATCTATGTCTTGGAGATCTCTCCATATCAATACAGATATGTATATGGGGATCTATGTACATATACATATATATCTACATTTTAACTGCTATGGAATATATCACTTTATGTCATTTACTTTATTTAATTAGTCCCCTAGAATACTTCAAGAGGCAAGACTCATATCAGACTTTATAGCAGGCTCACTTTTATTAGTTAAGTCACTCTGCAAAAGAGTCTTGTTAACTTTCAGTGTTGCTGTGACTATTGAACACATCTTGTGTAGAGATGTAAAGCTTTCTCTAGAATAGATGTCTACGGGTAGAATTTCTGGGTCTGAGAATTTGGCCACTTGCATTATTAAGGGATCGCCTTTTAAATTTATTTATTTATTTATTTTTGGTTTCTACTTCTACCTTTCAGAGTTTAAAAAATCTTAGGGCCTGAGTTTCTGCCCAGACACCTCAGATGCAGTTCTGGGGCTCCTCTCACAGTGTATGGGTACCTACATGACTTGGTTGCATTGTTTTGTTGGTCACAATAGTCTTCCTCAGACTTGACCTTAGAACCAGGACCGGCTCCTCATGTTCTAAATTGAAAGCTTTCCTTGAGGAAGAATTAGCCTCATGATCGTGCTCTCAGTTTTCTGGTTAAAGCTCAAAATCTCAGTGTACACTCCGTATCCTGGCGGATGATTTATAGGCACACAGCTTGGTACAACTTAACGCAATCATAATAAAAATGTCAGGCTTATGTTTCACTATCTGGCTGACTCTGCCACCTCTCTTAGTCCTGAGTCTAGAGAATGCTAGGTGGTGGTCTTCCTAGTGGTGCTCTAGATACAAACCTTCCAAAATTGGGGTCCAAACCTTTCTTCCAGCTGCCACTTGCTGGCTGGTTGCTTACTCTCAGTTTCACTAGCAGAGTCTTCTGCATTCCTGTCTTCCCCAGACCCACACTCTAGAGGAACTCCCTCATGTTTGCTCTCTCTGCTCAGATTAGTATTAGTCTGGGCTTTGAAAGACACCCCTCTTTCACCCCATCTTCTGAGGCAAAATGTCTTTATTTTGCCCTGACAGCCATACAGTTTTCTAGGTCCCACCAGCTCTCCAGCTCTCAACTCAACCCTCTTTAGATCAAATCAGTTTTCTCAAACTCCAATTTACAGTTATAAGGTGACTGCCTTTGCAATAAGAGCCCTCTTGCCTCCATGAAACATTTAATATGTAACTGAGAAGGAATGTATAGTTAAATAGATTCATGTATTTAACAACTATTTTTTATGCGATTCAGGTAGAGGTAGGGGATATTATGGGCAGTGAGAAAGAAACAGGGGTGCCTGGGTGACTGGGTCAGTTAAACATCTGACTCTTGATTTCAGCTCAGGTCATGGTCTCAGGGTCAGGGAGTATGCTTGGGATTCTCTCTCTCCCCCTCCCTCTGCCCCTCTCCCTGCTGATGCTCTCTCTCAAATAAAATAAAATAAAATAAAATAAAATAAAATAAAATAAAAAACAAATTGAAATCATGACCTCCAGCTTCTGGAAGCTTCCAGTCAGAGAATTATAGAAGAATAAAATCATGAATATGAAGAGGGATATGCGTGTGTGTTGGGAGTATATAGGTAGATGTGACCTAGCCAGTGGCAGGAGAAGGAGTGGCCAGGGGGGCTGCCCTAAGTGCACCTGCTACTTACAGGTCTTTTCTCTTTTTGTCAAAATGAGGGGGTCCTGGGCTCCCAGATTCTGTTTCACTGTCCCTTTCCATTCCACCATGTGGCCTTGGGCTTCATGTTCTTTTGGAAACATAAGAGGCTATTCTATAGTCCCTTCTAACTGCAATGTTCTTCTTTCTTTGCTTCCATCTTATGAGATGAGGCCAGCATCACTGGCCTCATCCATGTGTCCCATCTATTCAACACGATCGTTGAGCAGCCATGACATGGCAGGCACTCTATGAGACTCAGGACACACAGCGACATCCCTCACGGCTGCCCTCATGGCAGTGTACAGGCCTCTACTACCAATTTGGGGTCGTGGAGCCCTCCCCATCCCTCTTAAGCTAAATGGATACATTTAGCATTTAGATATGCTAAAATTGGGAAAATTGGGAACTCCTGGTGTGCACCCTGAAGGGCCCAGGACACTAGTCTGCATCTTTCAGGTACTTAACGCACTCTTGGTGAATCCCTGCCTCTTTGGCGTCAATACCTTGCTCACTTTAGGGACATAGATCTTAAAAGGCACAAATGGTACCAGGGACCACTCTTTCAGCATTAGTACTGCCGTAGCATAATGATCTTTCACTCCATTGACATTTATGGAATGCTGGCTGCTGTCCTGGATGGATGTGGAAATGTATAAATACAGTTCTGGGTACAGAGTAGACATCCAATAAACCACCCTTGATTTAGTAGGGACACATTGTCCCAGCCCGAGGGGCCTGTAATAAGCGACATGGATGAGACAGAGCTGATGCTGGTCTGTCTTCAGGGAAATTATGCTCCAGGAGGGCCTTGAGACCCACCATATCCCAGGGGCTATATTATTACTGTATTCAGGGAGGACTGCTGGAATGGCAGACGCAGGGAGCTGGAAATGGGGGGTGTGTGTGAGAAAGCCCATTCATTTCTGGCTGGTTGATTAGGAAAAAATTCTGGGATTTGTGTTTTAAAATAGGGGAAGATTGTTAGAGAGATGATAGTGAGAAATGAAAGAGGTCTCTTTCTGGAAGAGAGGTTTCCTTTAGTCTCTGGTTTGATTACCTTGTGGTTGAAACTATGGAAAGTCAAGTAGACCCAGAAGAGAAGGTGCCCTCTTGTCTCTAGGAGTCTTGGGGTCTTGCCCATTTGTTTTCCAGCTGTTTGATAGAGGTGGGGTGCAGTCTGTGCTGTGGGCAGAGAGAAGGAGAACATGACGCCAAGAAGAACTTCTGAGGGCTCTCGGACATTTTGCGAGTCTGACTTTAGTGGAAGATACCAAGGCATACAAAACAGGACCTCTTTAAGACCAAAGCTCTAAAAACCAATTTTAATTAGTGAAACTGTAAGCTGAAAGAAATGGGGAAGAGACATCTCTCTTTTTCCATCTTTGCTCTTTGTCTGCACCTGTCCCCAGCTCACAGGGGCGCCTTTGCCAGCCCTTGCAACACCGGGGGCTGGGCATCAGGCCAGCCTTTCTTAGATGAAATCCAGGCTGCCAGATCACCCCGCCCACCACACTTCCCCCTCCCCCCGCCCCTTGGGAGACACAAAGGGCTTCTGTGACTCAAGCTAGAGCTCACAACCCTCCTCTGTCTTTCCTGCAACAGGGTGAGGCTGTGGGGTGCATTTCGAGGAGGAGACCCTGGCCTGACTTGCTATGTTGCAAACAGCATGGACGTTTCTGTTCCTCAATCCCCGGGGCCACTGCTCCCGACCTACATGCCTATTTCACTCCCGTATAGGCCTTTTGCAGAAATGTCAGGGGTCCCTGTTTGGCTCCAGCTGAAGTGGAGGGCAGGGCTGGTCTAGAGAGGAAAGGGTATTTATAGAGCACTGGCTCAGGATACACTGGGGATGGTGCAGGTTGTTTTGCATATGGATCTTCTGAAGATCCTTCTGGTGATCCCAGAAGGAGGTGTTCTTAACCCAATTTTATTCAGCAAGCGACAAGATCAGAGAAGTTGTGTAACTAGTTCAAGGTCCTCTGACTGTTCTGTGGTTGTCGCAAGGCTTAAGTCTAGAACTGCTTGATGCCAAAGCCTTTGTTTTTTCCTGTTAGTGTTCGTTGCTTAGGGTTTGAATTGAACAGCCCAGGTTTTACCAGGTCAAGAGAGATGAGAAATGCCTGCTCCTACTCCTTCTTGTCTCCCACCCCCAAGTAGCCTAGACTCCCATCCAAATACCCCTAGGCCTTGGATTGACGGGGTCTGGTGGCAGGGGTGGGAGACTGGGGCAGTGTGGGAGGCCTCACAGAACAGAGGGCTAGTTCTGTCTCTGTCATTACCTGGGTCATCTTTAAGTGTGTATTCTCCAGTCTGCGGGACTCGGTTCCTTCCCCTGTGAGAGAAAGGTGGTTGATGGGACAGATTGCCTGATTTTCCTGGGTCTGTTTCTTACCTCTAAAACAGAGGTCATGAGATTCTGCCTACTTCATGAGGTTGTGGTAAGGGTGAAGCTAATGTGTATAAATCTCTTAGGAGAGCACATAAATATTGCTATTATCATTATTATTCTTGGATGCAAAACTTTCCAGATTTCTATTAATTTAAAACGAACATGTGCAGAACAACATATTGAGAATTTAAAGCTGAGTGCCACCACTCTGAATTTTTCTTTTCTAATTTTTGCCTTTGTGTCAGGAGTCAGGCAGGGGAAGAAGGATTTTCTTTGTGCCCCCAATTTGCATCCTTGTGTTCTGGACTCTCACAGAGAGCACAGTCTCCCTCCCNTTGCATCCTTGTGTTCTGGACTCTCACAGAGAGCACAGTCTCTTCTGACCCTTCCCTGTAATCCAGGACTCTTAGGCATGTTTACTTTTGCTTAGGCACGTTTTACTTTTTGCTGCTCCCCCTCGCAGCAGCCCTGTCCATGGCTCTGACTCTGTCCTCGCTCTCTCGTTTGCTGCTAACTCAACATCATGAAAATGTTCGACGTGGGGGAAAAAATGGAGTTGAGACTCAAACCCACTCCTGGTTCTGGCAGCGGAAGTGAAATGTGATCTACAGGTTCTAAGCAAATTCTGTGTGCTAAGGTGCAGTTTCATAGGAGCTGCATAGGCTAGAAGTGATCACAGATGGCGAGATTCTAGTGGCGGCTGTACTGCACTCAGACGCTCTTCTCCCCATGCGGCAGGCCCCCTGGAATTGTCTGCATTGTAGGGAAGTCACTGTCTGCACTCTGCGGTAGGCATCCCTGGACCCACCCGCCTGGCACACATCTTCCCTTTTTCGGTGATTGTCCTTCCCTTTGCCTTTCAGGACCAACCCGCCCTGCTGCAACCCACACTTGACCATCATTTTCTGTCTCCTGGGCCCTTGACTTTTGCAGGGGAGTGATGTCAGAATGGGAAACAATCAGAGCCACTGCAGTGCGAAGAGAGCAGTTTGAGTTTCTTCAGCTTGCTGCCTGGATCCCATCATGAGTCCCAGTTGTCCACTTGGACCGTCTATTCTCTGAGCAATTCCACATCCTTCCAGGAGACTCCATTTCCCTCTCTTTAAGTCAGCTGGGATCTGTTTCTGTTGCTCTCAACCAAAAGCAAACAGATGCCCACTTTGGGCAGCAGGTGGGCTGTGGTCTGGCCCAGGCTCTGCAGGCAAGGAGGGCAAAGAAGTAGAAAAGGACAAGAAGGAGGATGAAGTCATTAAACCAGAGATTGCTTTTCTGGCCTCCAGTGATGGCAAGGGTGGGAGAGGGTTCACTGTTTCCAGAGCTTTTTCTCATCTTCTCTCTTACTTCTTTCTCATGAGATCTCTGGGAAGTGCGATCCCCATGTTCCGAAACGAGGCAGCCTGCCCACGGCTCAGAGGTGATGGAGAAAGAGGCATTTTATCCAGACTCTACCGTGCCACCACCACTTTCTGTCTCTAGGAGAGAAGTCAGGGAGATGGCCACCACTGGGCGACATTTCTTTAATCCTATCTTTTAAACGCTTAGGACTTTTTGTAGTTTTAAGAATTGGAAGGGACTCTCAGAGAGAGCCCCAGAGAGAGGCCCTGACCACCATGCAAGTCTGGGTGGAGGTGAGCTGGAACCTACTCTTGGAGCTTGCAGTCGAATGTTCTGGGTCTCTTCGCTATTCACAGTGTGGGCCCTGGACTAGATGCATCAGCACCACCTGGGAGCTTCCTAGAAAAGCAGCCTCTCTGCCCCACCCCCACCCCCACCCTGACCTACAGAATGAGTTACAGAATCCAAATCTGCATTTTATCTGATTCCAGGTGTTTCTATGCATGTGAAAGTTTCAGAGGCTTTGTATCTATCTGGTGTGATACTGTCCTTCTGTATTCCTGAAGGAAACAGTAAGCCAATACATTGAGGTCTGGTTTCTAGTCCTGTGAGGAGCTCTCTCTTCTTGAAAGCTTCCATTTTGAGTCACTTTTGAGGAGGATCCCTGCAAATTGTGAAATTCAATCTCTTTGTCTTTTCAATAAAAGCCACCTGTGTGTTAGGCCTGAGGACTTTTATAACTGATTAATTACAGAGATACTTGCCTGTTGCAAATGGAAAAACTTAACACGATCGTAATCGGTGAGTTTATTAATCTATCCTTGGTCCCTTTGACTGACATCCACGCTCAGATTTTATTTTTCACAGCATATTAGGTTAAGAAGTGGATTCATTGATTTGTTTTCCAAGAAACAATGGCTGTTTGTGTGTCCTGATGTGATCCCTCACTTGCGGATGGTTTGGCCCTTGCTCCCAGGAGTTCACCGTCTGGTGTTTACAGTTTACAGTTCTAGTTGGAGAGACAAGGTTGTGCTCAACTCCTGCATTTCATCGGCGAGCAAACAAGCCTCAGAGAGTTGTGGGGCCTGGCCTAGGCAAAAGGGTCAGGCGAGACTGAGAGGCTCCAGGTTCCAGAGGGAGTAGGTTCTGACGAGGAAGTTCATCCACAGGTGCAGGGCGCGGCCTCCGCTGGTCGGGGACCCTGAGGCTAAGGTGGGCAATAGGGTACTGAATCAGGGCCAGGCAGGCACAGTGATACTGAAGAGCACAGACCAACTTACTCAGGGCCGTAAGTCACAGCAGTTTATATCCTCATAAGCCCCTGTGAGGTAGACATTGTGACTGATGTTTTTATAGATAAGGAAGACGAAGCTAATGGAGGTTGCAAAATTCAGCGAAGATCCCATGCCTGGTGGAACCAGTGCTCATCTGTGTTGCCTTCCCCTGCCGTCTGCCCGGAGATGGGTCACTCATCCTTCTGTCCGAGTCAGGCTGGGTTACAGTGACGGTAGTGCTGGGCTGGAGCGAGAGATGAAAGGGCCCCAGCTTCAGGAGAGGAGGTGTGCCAGGCTTGAACTGAAGCAGAAGTAATGGATTGATCAAGGTCACAGAGCAGGAGGATTGGCTCTGATGGAATCCAGATGCCTGACTCTCTTCCCCGGTATAATGCTCCACAGAGACAACTGTTACCTGTCTCATTCTGGGACACTGAGCTCAAATGGCAGGAATGGCTGGATGCAGGGCTCAGCGGAGGGAGAGATTTTCCAGTGGGATTGATGAAATGTCGGAGAATGGGAATGGCTTGGGGGGGTCCAGAAGTGAGAAGAGGCTCTCTTGAAGGGAAGTAGCCTGCTTCCCCACTCATCAGCCTGGCGAGGTGACCAAGACCGTGCTCCTGGAGGTTAGCGATGAAGACACTGCCCAATTGGGTTCTTGCCCCGCAGGGTGCGCCTGGTGATCGAGGGCTTAGAGCGCAGAGCCAGGCTGCTGCTCTCCTCTGGTCTTGAAGGCCCAAACCTTTGGGTGACCCTGAAAGCTGAGCCCCAGGCCATGTCTGACTTGCCCTGACTTCCCCCGGGGCACACAGAGTCCCCTCCCAGCAGCCGATGCTGGGCCTTCACCTCTTCAGCACATCCCTGAGCGTTTCTGCAGAACTTCCTGTTGGCTTGCAGCTGCACAGTCGCACCGGTCCCACCCGGGGTCATCTGGCGAGGCCCTGAGCAAGAGGTGGGGGTCAGCTGTACCCTCCCCGCCGCTCCTCTGGGTTCTGTCCACCCACACAACCAGATCCTCTGGGACCACTCCCATTGCACCCCGAGGCTGGTGGAGCTGAAGCCCTGTATCCAAGTTCAGCTCACAAGAAGGTCAAGGTGACCCAAAAGGGCTTATGGCCAAGATCCTTAACATTTTTTTTTTTTTTTGACTTTCCACAAAGGCCAAGTAAGTGATGACTTCAGGACATGGCGTTCCAGAAACAACTGGAGAGAGGAACATAAGTCCCCCTTGGTTGAGGCGATGTAGCAAAAGCACTTAGAGGGTGAGATCTTTGAGTGTCACGTGTCAGAAGACCCCTGTGCTGGTTAACTTCAGTGGGTCTGCCTGGTGGGTGCTGAGCTCACAAGGAGCTGCCAACAGGGAGACAGAATGAATGTTCCTGGAGGGCAGGGACTAAATCAACACTACTGTTGGAAAATCTCCAGCATGTGGGCCTGGAAAATGTTCTTGCAGCAAAACAAGAGTTTTCCGGGCGGCTGCTAGTCCTTCCACAACCTGACTGAAGTCACCAGGCAAGGACCTGGCTGCTCTCACTAGCCCGAGGCTGTTCGCCAATTAGTTAGATTGTTTCAATGCTGAAAGAATTATTGAAATACAACATTGTAATTGAACACTCTGTCTGGGGAGAGCACTGTCTTGCAAAAGATGGACAGACAGGCTTTTGAAGCCAAGGGTCGGGGAGCCCTGAGGAACTTGGTCTGGGCTCTCTCTCCAGTGACTTTGTGACAACAAATAAAACCAAGAAGTTTCCCTCAAAGTTTTGTTAGCTACCACTCCTGATGTTCTGAGAGGCTGGCCCTTGGGTTCTATATCACCTGCGTTCCCTGCCCTGATGGCTACCAGTTGAGTTTGGCCAGGAGAGAGAAATGTTGGGGGTTTTCCACTGTGCTCCAGCTCCCGCAGGAGCTGCAGCCTTCCCCACCCCTTCCCCAGAGATCCATCTGCTTCCCCATTTTCCTTCACCAGACACATAGTTTGGGCTCTCCTGGGGCTCCTGTGATACTGTTTGTTTCTTCTGCTCCTTCAGAGCCACCACTGCTAGGCTTGAGGGGTCTTTCCTCTCTGAGCAGTGTCTTTAGGAAAGGCTCTCCTTCTTCGAGCCCTCCACAGGGTCTGCTTTCCTGTGGGACCCTGACAGACACAGGCTGACCTTCCAAGCATATTTCACACTGTCCGCCTTATTGCTTTTCTTGTTGATCCTGACTCTTGACTTCTCCCTGTGAGAGCAATAAGGTGGAGCAGTGGGCAGGTGCAAGGGGGTGAGCTGTGTGAGGAGGCATTGGAAGGCTCTGGCTCGCAGTGGCAGCAGGGAGTGGCAGGGCTGGGCACTTGGGCAGGGGTGAAAAGTAGGGAAAGGAGCCTGGAGAGGAATGCAGGGACGTGAGACCCAGCAAGCAGCCCCCAGTGGACACTAGCTTCAAGGTCTGCCTGAGCGGGTAGGGATAGAAGGGCTCCATGGGACCCCTAACTGGGTCCCTGATGGATGGTGCTTTGTTCCCCTCCTTTCTGAGCAAAGTCCTGCACTGTCCTTCCTCATGAGCATTGGTTTCTCTTCAACATCTGGCACCCAAACGCCAGCTTACTGTATCCTCAGAACCCAAGAAATCCTATTTCTTTCCTGAGCAGCAAAAGCTTGACATGTTGCAAGGATCTCTCAGGCTTTCTTTACGTGGAGGCAGAGGAACTCCCAGAGGGCTTGTGCCAGTCATTTCAGATTAGGGATGGCAGGGCTTTGTGCACACCCAGAGGGTTAGAAAAAAAAAAAACAGACAAAAGAAGGAGATAAAACTGTGGAAGATGAGGGAATGGAAACTGGAGGGGAATATGAGGTTGAGGAGTTAGAATTGTCTTTGTGCCTGATGGTAAAATTTTGCTCTGGAGCAGTGTGCGTTCTCTAGGAGACTCCTAGGAAACAAGTCTTTATTCCGTGACCTTTTATTCTGTGACCCTTTCCTGCAGTCTTTGTCCCCTTCCCAAAGGAAGCAGGTGGCAAAACCATTAGTTGTTGGGGAGAGGGGGTGAAAACATCATGCCCAACCTCGTGCTCCTCTCATTGCCTCTTATCCTTTCCTGGTCGCTTCCCCTTTCAGGATTCCAAGTGGGTGGCTTGGTTTAAATAGGAGTCTCTGTTCCATCCTGAGCCACCCTCATACTGCGTCTGAGGTGACAGGAGGCACTCTATTAAGCAAAATATCCCCCAAGTGAGTGGATGCTGAGAAGAGGTGTCAGACCCCTGGATCCCTGGCCAAAGGTAGAGCAAGGTAGAGTTTACGGCTAAGACGACCTACCTACCTGAGCTTCATTTATGACATCAGACTCGCATGAGCCGGATCGCCCAGGCAATATCCCCAGGACCTAACAGCCTGCTAATCCTGCTTATACATAATCAGGTAAATCAGGGACCTGACTTTTAGTTTTAGTTTAGCCCACGGTTTGGGGCCACTTGTTAGTAACCCCCAAGGGGTTTAGAGTGGTGGCCAGCCTAGTTTAGCCCACGGTTTGGGGCCACTTGTTAGTAACCCCCAAGGGGTTTAGAGTGGTGGCCAGCCTAGTTTAGCCCACGGTTTGGGGCCACTTGTTAGTAACCCCCAAGGGGTTTAGAGTGGTGGCCAGCCTAGTTTAGCCCACGGTTTGGGGCCACTTGTTAGTAACCCCCAAGGGGTTTAGAGTGGTGGCCAGCCTAGTTTAGCCCACGGTTTGGGGCCACTTGTTAGTAACCCCCAAGGGGTTTAGAGTGGTGGCCAGCCAGTGCTGGTGGCCAGCCAGTGCTGGGGCACATGGGGAGACAGTCCAGCACAAACTACTCTTGATATTTTCCGGCTTCATACCTGTTAATTCTTTCCCAAGTCTACCCAAACCCATTTTCCAGCCAGAAGATCAAAAGGAGACATTTTCAGTTTTCAAAATTTTATTGAGATGTTGAGGAGAAACAGCCAACATATACACTCCTCATTTTGTCACGATTGGCATTTTACCCACACGACAGGCTCTTCTCTGGCTGTCATCCTCTCATTGCTGCCTGGTGCTGTATGAAGTCCACCAGGGCAGAGCTCACGGGTGGCATCACAAGTGGGAGCGGTAATTGCGGTTGGCTGTAGGAGAAGGACATGGTTGCAACAGGGACGCCGGTTAAAACATCCCCATTCTCTTCCTGCCCCAGTAGGAATTGAACTGGAAATGAAATTCTCAGGCTGAGATTCTGGGTCCAGGAAAATCCAGCTCCCAACAGGGAGGGGCCCTGGGGTGAGTCCCCCACGTCTGACTGCTCGCCTGCTCATCCCTACTCACCATCATCTCCCCGTTTCCTACTCTTCAGACTTCCCTTCCGGTATTTTCTTTTGCTGCCACCTCTCTTCACTCCCTTGTGAGGAGCTCGGTTCTTGCCCCTCCTCATGCCATGGCTCTTTAATTTGCGGCTGGTCGACATTGTAAAATTCTGCCAAAATGAGGGACTTTGCAGGGCCGGGAGGCCAGGAGTCTGGGTATTTAAGGCCTTAGCCATTGTGACTGTGAAGGGGTGTGGCTTAGCAGATGGGTGGGTCTCCACTGTGATGTCAGCGCCTTTGTTACACTTTGGTCGTATATGAGAAATAAGATGACCCCTTTAATGTAGCTCAAGGCTACCCTCAATTTTGAGGCCTTTTTTATGTTAAATGAGGATTTCCAGACAGGTGTTATTGAGCAATTTAATTTCAGCTCTGTGCCGGGCATCTGGGGAGTACAGGATACCATTAGAATAGGTATCTCCTGCCTGTAGGAAATTTAATGGCTTCATTGAGTGTGGGTATGTGCATGTGTGTTTAAAACTCTCTTACAGCACTGGGAGATCCCAAATGTATTTCTGTAAGGATGTGACTCTAGAAAACCCAATTCAATATGAGCAAAATAAAAATATTTCTTCTCTTTCATCTAACTATGACACTATGGCGTAACTAATTTGGTGGGGCTGTCTTGTGTATTGGAGGATGTTTAGAAGTGTCCCTGGCCTCTACCCATAGATGCCAGTAGCTGTGACAACGAAAAATGTTTCCAAACATTGACTTGGGGGAGGGGTACAATCACATTTTGTTGAGAACCATTGGTTTCACCATTTAAAAAAATTCAGTCATCAAATATTTATTGGTCATCTAGTATATGTTATGCACTTAGGTGCTAGAAAAATAGTTATGGATAAAACCAGACATAGACCTGTTTTCATGGTGGCTTTCAGCCCCATCAGGGAGAAAGCCATCAGAAATCTTCACAAATCAGTAAATAATCACTTCCCAACAGGGTGAAGGATAATTACATCTTGATATGGTGAAGGGTGAGGTTGGAGAGAAAAGCAGAGACCAGACTAGGCTCATGTGCATTGGGAAGCGAGGGAAAAATGTTTATGAGGGTGAAGTGACAAGATTATATGGAAGGTGGACTGATGGGGATTTAGAGTGAATAAAGGGAGATTTTAGTACTAGCAGTAGTGGTTCAGGAGAGAGAATGTTTGATAATGGCTCAGGCATGGGCCAGAAAGGGTGTTGATCAGATGGCAGAGATGTGGACAGGAGATACGGACTTGGTGATGGATGGACTGGCTTTGGTTGGTGACAGCAGAAGGTGTAGAAGGTGTGGCTTTTATGTGTAATACAGCTATCTGGATGCTTGTGCCACTCCCTGGGATAAAGTCTAGGCACGGGGACAGGGATCATCATGCATTTTGGTTTAAAACATTTCAGGTTTGAGCTGCCTTTGAGATTTCCAAATAGAGACACTGCATGATTTCTGGGTTCATGGGTGTGGAGCTCCAAGTAGAAGCGTGAGCTGGAGATATCCACCGTCTCCAACTTCCCCAGCAATGGATTCAATAGCCAACCTTTTCTTCTTCCTCCTTCATACCTTATATTCAGTCCTTCAAAAAACATTTCAGTGGAACTTGGAATCTTTCTGTCCTTCCTTCTCTCTCCCTTGCCATCATCCTCATTCAAGAACCAAGCACCTTGCATATATCAGGTTCTTAGAAAAAGTTGGCTGAATAGAAAAGAGAACTATTTCAAGTTCTACTCTCAGCATTTCTGATATCTATAGGTAAAAGGACAAGTCATGTTTTGAAACCCAGATTCCTTGAAAAGCCATCATAAGTGACATTTTCCATTATCCTGTTTCCAGGTGGGTTCTGTTGGAGATTGATTCCCTCAAAGAGGGAGGACCTCCAGAAACAGGCTTGTCTTTTTGTATCTTGGGACTTTCCTGTACACTCCTGCCTTGTTCCTCCTATAAGCAAGCTCCACGAAAGCAGAAGTTTAAAAATTATGTTTGCCGCTCTATGTTCTCGAGGCCTGCCACAGAGCAGGAGCCCAATAAGGATTGAATAAATTAAAAAAATCCTTCGATTTTTCTGACTATCTAAATCCTCCCCATTTTGTCTCACCTCTCCAGGGAAGGCTTCTTTGATTTTTCAGATTCTCACTGTTCTTTGTAATTTGTCCAAAGTTCATGGTCCTGAATAGTGTTCTCAAAGTCAACCAAACCTAAGTGTGTGACACCCTCTTCCATGCCCATACTGCTGTGTAGTATGCATGAGTATGACCTCAAGAGGAGGCTATGTGTCTTGGTTCTGGTCCTGACTGTGCCCTAAGTATCATTTCTCTGGACTTCAGTCCCTTTATTTTGTAAATAAACTGGTTGGGTTAGGTGATCTCTGACATTATCTGACTTGCGCAGTAGGCACTTTGTAGTTAGTGGTTGTATTTTTTATTTCTACTGCATTTTCCATGGGTACCGACACAGTCCACGGTGGGTGGTCAATAAACATTCATTCATTCTCACTCCTTGGGTACTATGAGGATAGACAGTAAGACACAGAATGACTCTGGATACCACATAGGAATATTTCCAGACAGGGAAGCGTCAAAAAGACATTGTCTCCATCATAGGCCCTCTTGCTCCTGTGCCTGCTGACAAAAGCATTTGCAGAGGAACTAGCCTCTTTAGTTGGAAAGACATTTTCTGGATGGTCCTGGAGAATGGATCGTATGTCTCTCCTCACTGCACCAAGTCCATTCCATCCCCAAAGACCCACTCTGCTCAGGGGAAGCTGAGATCACAGGGAATAAGGCAGCCAAACTTGAGGACTGATGAACAAACAAAGAAGAGTCCCTTTTTGCCTAGGATTAAGGAATGTGGTTACAGACACCCATGCTGAGAAACTCCAGCAGCAGAGAGCCCAGTGTGGGGGGAGGCACTTGCAGGCCAGTTGGGGCTGGGGCTGTGGGTGTTTGGGTTGGCTTCTGGCTCAGGCCTCCTGGAGTGAGGACAGAGCAGGGTTGAGCATTGGGCACTGCTGCCCATCTCTGTTTCTCTTTCCATTTCTGCCCCAGTGTTGCTTGAGCCAAGGGCAATTTAGATAGAGTACAGTGAGTTCACTCCTGACCTTTCATGGACCCAGAGCCAACCTTTTATTTTGAGAACTGTTTGTGAATCCAGTCTGATGGCTGTCTTCTTATCTCTAATTCTGCTCTTTTTCTTTCCTCTTCTTCTTCTTTTTTGGATGAAGAAATGGAGGCACAGGGTGGTTACATGAGCTCCTTCAAATATTCCAGCATGGGAGTAACAGAGATGCCCAATAAAACAATTTCCTCCATACTTTGACTTCCCTGGTGGGTCTTAGTTTTATTTCTGTTGATGCAAGGAAATGGATATTTTCTGATATTACTAAGGGGACATGGAGAGAGAACTGAAGTCCTTGTGTTTTTAGAGTAGCTGTCAGCTCTCTCTGTCATGGGGCTGGCTGAGTGTTACCTTGCCTGAAAACAGGTGGATAAACAGAATGGCAGTCTTTATCTCCCAGGATGATGGCCGAAGTTGTGCTGTGGGGAAGAGGTTGGAATCCAGCACTCCCAATGGCCCCTCTTTTAGGTTAGGAAGGGGAAGAGGCTTTGGGCATCACTGTGTTGGAAGTCAGATCTCTAGTGAGGTCCCATCTCACCTCTCCAATTCAAACTCACTGCATTAATTTTCCTGATTAGTCCAATAGATGTCTTCCCAGGGCTGGATCTCCCCAGCAGGCCAAGAATTGGGGCTTATTAAGAAGGAAAACAGAAAAGTTGCTGACAGTCCTTACACATGTGATGACTCTGTCTGAATCCTTCTCTAAAACCTAAGTCTCTCCAGATGTTGACCTCAGCTGGGAAGTGGGGACCTTCTACCCTGTTCACATGTATGTTCTGTCTTCTTTGCTTTTGCTCTTGCTGCCGCCGCTGCTGTTTGGGCAGGTGAAGGGGGCTCAGGGGCAGGGTATGGGATGAGAAAGCTGCTGAGAGAGGGGTCTCACCAGGGGCAGAGGTCTCTGAGCTCAGGACTCATCTGATGTCTCCAGTAGGGAATAAAGAGAAACCAGAGCCCAAAGCCAAGGAAGGAGGGAACTCAACTCCATTTGCCTCTTTCCATCCAGTTCTGGGAAACAAGGAAGGACCTTGGTTCTGAGGATGTCTGGGTTCTGCCGGAAGATTTGTTGAGATTCTTTCCCATTTGCCCTCCAGGCTCCTTTCCCATACTTGTTGACTGCTTTCCTAAACTGTTTTTCCATAAACAATTTCTGTGTTCCAGGAAGAGAGAGTTTGGGTTGCTAAAAGGTGGGAGACACATCACAAGACCAGTGGCCCTGGGAGGTTCCTCAGTAGTCACCTGGACCCCCTCCTTTTGGAGGCCAAGAGGCTTGTCCAAGGGCTGAACGCTTGCAGTGCAAGAGACATGGCTCGACCCAGAATTGGTGATTCCTTTTCTTTCTTTTTTTTTTTTTTTAAATTTTATTTATTTATTTGACACAGAGAGAGAGATCAGATCACAAGTCAGCAGAGAGGCAGGCAGAGAGAGAGGAGGAAGCAGGCTCCCCGCTGAGCAGAGAGCCCGATGCGGGCCTCGATCCCAGGACCCTGAGATCATGACCTGAGTCGAAAGCAGAGGCTTTAACCCACTGAGCCACCAAGGCGCCCAGAACTGGTGATTCCTATGACAGAGACTGCCCACTCCTCCTTACTGCTTTCACTCTCCATCTTTTGCCTTCTCTCTCTTACATATGCTGCTAGGATCACAGTGAAGGAATCTAATACTGAAGGAAGACAGAGTACTGGGAGGCGAGCATAGTGAGTTCTTAGAGGTAGGGTGTGAATTTGGAGGTCTTCTGCACAAATTTGAAATTCTAACTTGGAGAGAATTCAAAGTTTTATTTTTGTTGTTATTTCTGGACTTTTTGGACTTATAAAAAGTTATTTGAATATGTCCATTCCTTTTGTAACTACTAATAACAAGATGACATGATGTAATAGTACACAAAGCAAGTCCAAATTTTACTTCTGGATTTACTTTACAATTTACTTGTAATTTACTTGTAATTTACTTTACAATTGGAAGCTTCTGAACCTTCCAAATAAAGTTTCCACATTAACTACCCCCCTCACCCCACTGACCATATGACCCCGTCTATACCATAGTGAAGAAGAAGCTGTCCCTTGCTGGAATGCACTGGGGATATAGTTCCCTGCAGCCATAAGGCAAAAACAGGGCTGTGGCCTCAGAATAGAAAGGGGGTGTTATTGTATGAAAATATCACACATATTCAATCATTTGGTTTCATGTGGTGTTTAGGAACAAATGTGTTTTATCCATCTACTGACTGGAGTAAGGAACTTTGAGTTGGTGGTGTTGCTAGAGAACAGTTTCATAATAAATAGGTCAGAGGATGAAGGGTAACTTGGTCAAAGTCACAAATTATAGGCAAACTTAGATCTCAAGCACAGATCTCCCCATCTCTAGGCCAGGTTTCTTGCCACTCTGCCATGAGGCACTACAGTTGAGATTTATGGCTTTTTCCCCTTTCTTTCTTTCTGTGCTCTTTCTCTGTTTTCTCCTTCACTCATGTTCTGGTAGCCACATGCCAGGAGACTTTGCCCTCTTGAAATCATCCCACCCACCAACCACCATCATGTCACTGAGTTTGAGGACACCTGCCCTGTGAAAGGGAAAACAGTTGTCACCAAAAATGGCCAAGGATCATAGTAATAGACTGTTGCCACAGTCAAGGGTCAATGCCTTTATACTTGATTGCAAGGCATTGTGACCAATATGTTGGTCGGGTATATTGGCCAGAGGAGACTCTCGGTATTTCTGGATTATTTTTAATATAAATGCCCTTATAACTCTACTGACTAAAGTTAGGTCAAGAGAGAATATCACAATCCAGTGATATCTCTTTGGCCTGTTACGAAGAAACTCCACTTCCTACTCTTAGTGGTGAGCAATAAGGGTGAAGGAGAGAAGAAATGTTGGAAGAAAAATTTTACTTTGCCTTTCAAGGATCTTGAAAATTAGAACTGACAGAGAAAGCGTGTCTGACAGAATTGTTGCCTATTTGGTTTCTGCATTGTTATTTTGGGCAGAATTCTCATATTTTGAAAAGTAGATTTAGCTCTATTTATAATAAAGAAGGGGAACAAAGTAACTCTTTCACAAATCCTGGAATTCTGTGGTCCAAAACACAAAGATTGGGTGACGCTTTGCCCTTCACACACCCTATGCTGGGGCAGCAGGGATGACTGCCTAGTGAAATCTTTCAAACAAAGCCTTTGCTTTCAATAATGGCCCCCTTCTCCCCGATGCCCCTCTACCAAAAGACACAGATTCTTGGAGTGTTGGCAGTGATCAGATTTTATTGATCAAGAAATTCTCAATGATGGGCAGCTTCATTTTTGTTCTGGGAGGAAATGTGGAGGGTAGTGCCGTAGAGGTGCTCTGGAGTTCTGGTAAGTACTGGTAATCACCATGTGGAAATATTTGTATCCCCTCTAGAGCATTGTCCTGCAATAATACTGGGCAGTTTTTCCACACTGTAAGGAAGCAAAGACAAAATTGAAGTTATAAAGTTCCCTGGTTAGGGTAAGAGAGTCTCAGGAGGTTCTTCAAATGGGCACACAAAGCCACCTTGGCATTTTCCAGATTTTTCCTTATGGGTTTGTTATCCTTTTAGCTATGGTTTGTCCTGGCTTACTTGAAACATCCTATGATGTCTGTTCCTCATAAGCCATGTCTCCCTGGAATAAGCTACATTTTTTGTGGGACCCAGGGCAAGATGATTATACTGGCCTCTTGTTAAAATATATGTTCTGGATGATGATAACAGAGCATAAACCAAGCCTCAGGTCCCCCAAGTACAGGGCTGTTTCACTTCTACTGGTAAACATCCAGATCGAGACATCTCTATCTAATTCATCTTTATAGACCAGGAGAGCTGGTTAAGGTCTTTTCATAACGGGGGCTTGATGAATACTTGTAAACGGCTTGTTTCTCACCGAGGACATGTCATGTGCCTGGGAACAAATGAAGCCTCTTCAGTAATGCCTTCATCACCACTTCCTTTCTCCCCTCCTCTCACACATCCCACAACTGCTCGCTTTACTCCTCCTGCGCTCCCTCAGGACCCCACAGTCAAGAGCTCACCAGTTGCTTTCCTTTTCCTCCCCCATGCTCTCCTCGGTGGTGTATCTTTCTGTGCTCCCGAAGTAAGTCCTCCGAGTCCTAAGGGATGTGCAACATTGCTGTATCCTAGGGTAGCTGCCCTCAGTCACGGTAGATGCTACAATCCTAACATGGGTTTTCTGGTTATTTACCTGAAAATGTTTTTCTGAGCCTTGAGATGGGGTAGGGGGGAGCATCTGAAGAAACTAGGCCACCGTGGCCTGGGACTTCCCCACTCTGGGATGTCACAAAGTCTGTATGAGATCAGCAACCAAACTACAGGAGAAGGGCTAAGCAGTAGGACCTAGGATGATTTCCTTCAACATTTAGTCAGACTGATTTTTTCTGGATCCAAGCCTCTTGACCTACTAAACTTGTATAGATTATTTCATTTCTCTGGTCGTAAGAATCTTCTTTTAGTTAAAGCCAGAAGGATAGGGACTTAATGGCAATCTTATTATTTTACTAAGGAGGAAACTAAATGCCCAGTTGGAAATTACCTCCTTATAGGCTTCAGGAAATTTCTCAAGGACACATATATACTAAATAGCAGAGGAGGGAATTAAATCTGCACCTACTTAATTTTAGTGCTTTTGTGCAGTGTACCCTCATGTATTTGCTGCCATGGTAGATAAAGGCAGAGAGTATAATCACCTAGGAGGTGACATATACTTCATGTTTACCAAGAAGAGAAATATGGACAAAAGGCTTGAATATTAAAACCCAGAGAACACTGACCCAAGTCAGTGATGGGGATGGAGAAGGGATGGATTATAAAACACTGAGGTGATTGAGGAGAAGAAGGGAAAGAGCTATGAGGAGAAAGTTTGAATCCTAGACTTCTGTCCTGAGTGAATAACCACCACTACCTCCCTCTAGTAGTTACTAGAGCAGCACCTACATTTGGACAGAAAGTACTGGTTTTAGTTTTGCACAGACAGAGATGTCTACTGGACAGACCCAATATCCACTATTATGTGCTCACTGGACAAACGAGATATAGGTAACTAGCTCGGAAGAACAATGGGGCTGGTGATGTAGAGCTGAGCATTGGCAAAGTAGAGTTTTGTGTAGTTGAATCCACAGGAGTAGAAGAGATGGTCTAGGGACAAAATTAAGGGATTCATCATCAACATTTAGGCATTTCAGGGAAGGGAGCTGAGGAAGGAGACAGAGCAAAATAAAACTCAAGAAAGTGAGTTTGCAAAGTAACAGTTCAAACATGGAAGTGCCAGATGTGGGGTGCCCATAGCACTCACTGGGGACCTACTGGGTGCCAGGCACTGTGCAGAGCACTGGAGGATCCTCATCTCATTTTTTAGTCCTACCTTATTTGACTCTGTAGAGCATGTGACATTTAGGTTCCTGCAGAGACAGAGTAGGGGATGTGATCAAGAGGGCAGTCGGTAGAGAAGAGACAGGAGGTGAGGTAGTGGGGAGTAGAGGTTGTTTTTGAGCAGAAGAAGGTAAGCCTTCTATTCAACCACTATTCTCTGACATAGAACGTTCTTGCAGACTCACTTTACCCACATTTCCTTCACCCTTACCTGACCTCAACTTCCTCCTTTAGAGATAGATAAGTCTGCAGTTTGGGATGGCCATCCAGTCTTGACTGGTCCTTATTATTTCACCTTTGTATCTTCCTTCAAGCACCTTATACTCTGGGAATACAGAACCAAGATATCAGCTTGTGCTTGGAACAGTGCCAGGAATATGGTAAGTCATCTAGAGATATTAACCTATTTATGCAATCCTTACATCAGCTCTGTGAGGTTGGTACTATTATTGATGTGTTCCAGGACCAGGGTGTTGGGTAATTTGTCCAAGACCCTGCAGCTAATAAATGGAGGAGCTGAGGTGTTCTTGTGTAAGAAACTGGATTGATTTCTCATGTAAGACATATTTTACAATTTTTAAAAAATGTTGAGCACAAAGATAGGCACTCAAGAAATTGTCAATAAATCCTTGCCAATTGAGAAATCGATTGCTATTATTTATCAAAACAAAGTTCTTGAATAAAGATATATTGTTCACAAAGTAAACATTTATTCAGGGATTTGGTGTGTGTGAGAAAGGGGGATCCACATTGATATGTACCTAGGTTGGTGAGTTCTCAGGCATGTTTTAGTCATAATTTGGGATCTCACAAACATGGCTCCATCACTTCCTTTCTGTCCATTCTTCACTCTGACCCATGCCACTATGAATTGAATGCATAGGAAAGAGCACAGAAACACACAGGCCCAGAGGCAACTGCAGATCCTCAATACAAATTTGAATGAATAAATCAGTTGTTCTATGAAACCATCTCTAGGACATAATATCATGATCATTGACTCCAATCCTTTTAGTTTCAAGATCTGAATTCTGTGGATGTGGAAACAACTGGATTGTTAGTAACTTTTGATGAAAGAGGACATAGAGTAAATTAAACTCAACCTCACCAATGTGTACATAGGTTGTTAATATACAATCCTATGTCCCTCTCTTCTCTCTCTTTCTCTCTTCCCAATCTTTGTTACATTCCCTGGGATTAAAACTTTAGGTCTTATGTTAAAAAAAGAGCAAGAGTACTGCAGAATTCCTTGCCTCCTAGAGTGTGCAAGGGGCAGGAAACTAGAGGGACTGTGGGAGGTGCTTGGATTATGACCTCCCTTGCCCGCACATGAGATGGATCCTCTTGGAGAGGGTGAACCATCATTCAGGAAGTGTGCTTGAAACCAAGCTTTGAAGGAAAAGAGGAGATGAGATGACTTATGTCTTGGGGGCCTCCCTGCCAGTTTTTGCCTTCTGGCACCACCCAACACCCATCCAGCTGTGTTCCTGCACTCTTCCCTCTCCTTTCTTTTCCATGTTGAGTCTTCCTTCGTGGTGCTGACGTTTTCATGCACTGGGGTGGCAGCCCCTGACCAATCCTTGTTACTTTGGGATTATATTATTACTGAAGCTACTTGAATCTCTGTTTTCATGCTAACTGTTGTCCAAATAAACTTCCTAAAACAAAACTAATCATGTCACTCTTGTTCAAAATGTTTGGGAAACTTTACTGCCCTAGAAGTTTTCATAACTGCCCTCTCAACCTCAACCTTGCTTTCTAGCCATGTCTTCTGTTCTCACCCTCAAGGAAGCTTGGTTGTTCTTATTAAATTCTTATATGTCATTCAAGACTCAAAACAAGGTCCCAAATTCTATAGTTACTTCTTCAATGAACTCTTCACATTTTGGACACATTTTACATCATTTACCAGATTTTGTCTAGAATTTTTTTGTATGCATATCTTCTCTTCCCAGACATTGAGCTTCTTGAGGTCAAAGCTATACCTCTGTGAGGTTCTGGGGGACAGGGCAGGGGGGGCAGGTGTAGTAGATAACCAAGATAAGTTGGACTAGAGCTTTGAACTCCACATTGTTATGTATTGGAGTTGAGGCTGGGAGGGGCAGAAGGGAGAGATTACAAAGGGTCACAGGGAAACTTTTGGGAGTGGAAGATATGCTTATTATCTTGATTTGTTTAGATATATTTATGGATGTGTACCTGTGTCAAAACTTATCAAATTGCACATTTAAAATATGTGCAGTTTATGGTATGTCAATTATACCTCAATACATTTATTTAAAAATGTCCATATTGTTCAAATCCTTGCTAAAAAAGTTCTTTCTAGAAATAAGATGATGGGACCAGGAATGCATACCTAAATGTGCCAGCCAATAAATGGTTTGAAGATAGTGGGTCTGAAAGGCCAGAACAATTTTACTTGGTTTGTATCTTTCAGAGTTGTTCGTATGGGCTATACTGATGGGCAGTCAGCTGATTCTAGCAATCCTAATAGGTACTTTCTTGATTTTATCCAAATGTCTCACTACTCCCCAACTACTCAACCAAGCTCTTCTGTTGACTTTAAGCCATTGTGACAAGGCATCACTAATCATCAGGTCCTTTTACCAGGAGCTCCCATGTCATGGCTACTTGTCTCTGTATATAAAGAGAGTGATGGGGTGCTGCTTTGGATGAATGGACCTGGGGTGGGGGGAGGGGGCAGCAGACAGAGGCTGCCTTGGCAACAAGATCTCTGCTGCTGGCCAGAAATAGGAAATGTAAGAAGATGGTGAAGTACTGTAGATGTAAGTGTTCGGTATGCCATCTGAAGGATTTACTACAGAGGAAAAAATCAAAGAAGTTATGCCAGAAAAAGAACAGGAAGACAAGGTATTGATGAAATGTTCTGATTACAAAAGGGGACTCTCAAATTGTCATCCTGGCTTGCAGGCATTCCAAAATGTCATGCTTTTGGCAAAGCAAAGTTCTCCATTTGCCTTCCAGAGACTGTCTCCAATTCTTTCCTGGCCTCCCTGCTCCCTGCAAAACCCCAGCTCTACCCCACTCTCCCACCAGTCCTGAAAAAAAACACTTTCTTTTTTTAAATTTTATTTTATTTTTTCAGTGATCCAAGATTCATTGTTTATGCACCACACCCAGTGCTCCATGCAGTATGTGCCCTCCTTAATACCCACCACCAGGCTCACCCCAAAACAGACTTTCTGCGTTTATTACTTGCCTCCCTTTATGCTAGAGCCTCTCTTGAATCTTCCCATTCAGTAGAGAGGTTGACATTACCCCTGGACCCCCTTTTTGAAGGTGAGTTTCTCAAACTCTTTGGTCTTGTGTCTCATGAAATCTGAGAAACTGAGCTTAGAAGCTCCCTATATAAAAAAACACATGGGTTTCCTGAGTATAAATCTTGTCTTTTTTTCATTCTTGTTTCCTTAGTCAGCAGCATAGGCTAATGCCCTGGTTGAAGACACTGCTTGACATCATGTTTTTCCATGTCATGTTTTCTCCCATGGCCAGCAAAAAGAAAAGCCTCTTTTGGTGCAGGCCCAAGACCACCATGATCATCTTTGATTTTACAGCTCTGCCCCAGGGTCTCTAAGTAAAATCTCTCTCCTTTCACTGATGAATGTGTTTTGTGTGTTTTTGTTTAGCTAAAGGGTGGCCTCTGGCAACCTGGTGTACCCCTGACTTTTCTCATGTTAACGGGAGAAGTGGGGTATAATAGGTAAAGGGACAATCAAGTGAGTCAGACAAAAATACAGAGTTGCTGTTTAAGGGGCTTTCTAATGAAATGATTGATTGTGTTTTGGCTATCACTATTTGGGAAAGGTTGAGATGCTTTCTGGATATAAAACTTGTTAACTTGTTTTGATAGACTGGTAGACCTTTTAAGTTGGCTGGGCTGGGGCACAACAACCAGAAAACCCATAGCCAGATCATCAGCTTATGCTTCTAGCTTCATTTATTGGTAGTTAGTAATGAAGATGCCCATTTTTCTAGAAACAAGTTCAGGTCACATTAACATGGAGCCCAGGAATTATAAACACAAGGAAGGGTCTAGAATGGCATATTCCAAATGTATATTTGGAACTTTTTAAAGGACGACATCTCCAAGCTTCTTCTGATAGCATACTCTAGATACAACTCAGTCTTGGGACCCTTGGGGTCAACTAATTTTGATAGCTATGTGGAAAACCTTGTATAATTCCTATAAAGGTACCATGTCATCTCCTACCCCCAACACATTACCCTTAAATTGCAAAAGTTCTGCAATCTTTAAAAATCATGTGCCAGCCAGACCAAAACTGATCTCTAAGCTTGAGGCTTCAATAACCCAATTCTCCTATCTTCTTCGCAACCTGAAAAATGCAGAAACTATTGTTCAGCCGACTTAGGCAGGTCCCTGGGTTTTGTCACATTTTCTAGATATTGATCAGTTTTTTGTTCCTGTTGGAACATGGGCTCCTCTGATGGTCAGTTTGCCCTTGGTTGGCACATTTGGTCTTATCATGGAGTGGGGAGAGCTTATCTCTGGGCCCAAGAAGAGAGGCATCCAGCAACAATGTTCTGTCACTAGATATAACATGTGGTAACATGTTACAACATTAGAAAGAAGTATTCCTTGCAATGGTAACCCACAGTAATAGGTTAGTTATAACATTATAACTAAGTCTATTTTGTAGTGGTGCCTTGTAATAGTAATATGCTATCCTTCTGTCTTGGGGTGGTACCCTGTCATAATGCTCTACTGTATCGTGTAATAATGTGCAGTAGTCACATGTTTGGCATATACTGGTGTAGTCTTGGAGAGAAGGCAAAAGCAAAGGATGATTCATCCTGGTGCCAGTTATCTATACCACACACACCATTTTTGCCAAATTTACATAGAACTTGATCTTGTTCAAATGCATGTGTTGTTGAAGAGCTTATAGTCTAGAGTCAAAGTAGCAGCACAGGGACACCTACCTACCAGGTGACCCAAGATTGAAATTAAGGGTAAGACCTTTGAATCTCAGGGTCCAAGGCATTAAATATTTATTGATGTAAGTCTTGTATGAAGGAAAAAAATCATGACCCTAGTTATACCTCACAGCCTCTTTTGTGAGTTATGTCAGGTGATAGGGCTACTTGAAGGGGGACCTTGAAAGTAAAGAGAGGATAATACACGTTGTAGTCTTTGCAGGCAAAAATAGTCACAGCAAGTGAGTGGCCATATGGCCATGTTCCAACAAGACTTTATCTGGAGCTTGTGCTAACTATTATTTCACTTATCTTGTAGCAATGATCTCAATTTTACAACTGAAACACACTGAATAAACACACTGAATGACCAACTTGAAAAATCACTGAAAGGCAGAGGTAATGGAGTGTTCTTTCTACTCTCACAGTCCCCTGAGCTAAAGCCCCGAGGGGCTTTATCCGGGCTCTGCCTGGGCCAGGAACTTCTTTCTTTGGGTCTTGTCTAAGTGTCAACCTTACTCTTTCTTTTCTACCCTTTGTGATAGTTTATCCTTTCTATTCATGGGCCTTCACCTCTTTCTGGATGTCTTCATACAATGGACCATCTTTCTACTTGTCTTGTTGGTAGTCTCAGGCTTCTTGTAAAAGAGGTAATTTTGGGGGTTGGGGGTAGGAGTAGGGGAGTGGGGCTAGAACCTACGAGTCCTAAACCAGATGTTCTCAGGCAGGTAAGCCAGTGATAGGAAGAAGAAAGCTTAACTGGCTGTTTCCTAGGATCAGGATATTGTGTGATGCACTTGGGTCATAATGCTACATAAAGTCACCATTATCCTTTTACCTTATAATAGCAGATGTTGAAACTATTGAATGGGTTTATGAATTTGTGTGCAGTCCCTTTTGCCTGTCTGTAACTGTGTTCCAAAATCTTTCTCCATTCTTTCTGCTTTTTCCAAATTTTAAAGTTGTCTGTTACTATGCCATCTGATGTCTATTTCAATGCATTCTCCAGCTACAGTAGCTTATCTCACTCCCCTGATGTATGTCCAGCTGATGGCTTAGAAGCCAATTCTACAGCTGTGTTTTGACCATGCAGACCAACATGGGGTGAGCAACAAACATTGGAACTGGTTACTATGACTGAAGTCAGTGACTTTTAACACTTAACATTGTGTGTATGTGATCGATCTATTTATATTTATCTATCTCTGTGTTTTATATACACACACATATAATTTCTGTATTACATTCTGCAATACAGGATCTGCATAATATCCTGTTATTTGGATTTACATAAACTTAAATTAACCAACATCCTATATTTAGTACATTTCTAAGTATTTGTTTTTATGAAAAAATGCATACAAAATATACATATTTTTTCAGTATTGTTAGTATTTTTTGTATTTTCTTAAGATACAGCTATAGAAATGAAGTTACAGAGTCAAAGAGGATGACATCCTTAAGATTCTACATTTTTTTTTCCAAATTATTTTTCTGAGAGGTCTCATTGACCTATCCTCCCATCGGCAATGTCAGAGAGCATTTAGGGTGAACTTTGGCAGTGACCGGGAATGGGTAACCAAGAGTTTGTAAAGTCTTATTGCTTAAAGAACTTTCAGTACAGTGGAGATATCTACTTATTTAGGATAGGTTAGGATAGGTTAGGGGGTTATTCTACTTAAATAGAAAAGGGATGGATGATACTCACTCAGCATTCCCTGACTTCTCTATTCTCTAAATGCTTTTTTTATTATACTGGCTGAAAAGAACACATGCTCACCCACGGGCACACATTAAACACACAGATTCGTAGCAAAGAGCCCTAGTCTGGGAATTTTTTAGTTTTCAAAGTTATCATCATTTGTTCCATCTCATTTTCTGTTGATCCATGTAATAATAAGTGAATTTCCAGGTATTCTGTGTTCAAATTTCCATGACTATATGGAAAAGGATAAACCAGGTACATGTTAGGATTCTTGGACTTTCAATATACATTACCAAAGGTTTTGAGGAAAAAGTCTGACAAAGTGAAGGCTCAAACTATTGGTCATCAGGATTGGAAAGGACTTGATTTTCCTTTGTGTCTTCTGTTTCCCATGAGTTGACTGGTTATCAAAGAAAGGATAAAAAATGGGTTTCAAGAAAAGAGGGAAGACAAAGATCTAGATAAGTTAGATTTCAGTTAAGCCCTTGGATTAGTGAGCAGGGGTCATAGTTCTCCATCAGGTGAACAATGAATTGCAGCCACATCCATGTTTTTTTCCAGCCTCCTCTGTCTTTCCACCTCCTCTGTCTTCATGTTTGACCTCCTTGCCTCCTTATCTTACAGGCTGAGGGCATTCACATCTGTCGCTAACAAGAAATGGGCTTGGGTGTCACCGGGAATCTAAGGATTCCCAAGCCCAGAGAAAACTCTAACTTCCCCATTTCCTCTGAGGCTTCACACTAGATCCTTTAAAGTTCTCAACATGGATAATTGGTTACCTTCATGAAAGAACTTGGTGAACAGCTGATTTTCAACCCTTGTAGGTCGCCACCAGTGTCAGGAGCATTCCTCCAAAACACCAGGGGGAGCTGTTGTGCTGCCCAGTCCCAGCACCAAGATGGTTCTTAAGCAGAGTGTGGTTACAGACATACGTGCATGCAAACCATTGGGACTCAAGTACCTAGGATATACCAGTCATAGAGAGCAGAATATTTGAAACTGGGACAGTCCTAGAGTTTCCAGAACTATGGTGGCCAACGTCCATGGAGGGAAATGTAGTTCCTATCACATCTGTAAGCTGCTGCCTCCCCAGACATCCCTCTTTCATCCCAGTCCCCTGCTGTAAGTGTTTTGATTCTTCATGAGGTCTGAAGATAAAATAAGTGAAAAATGAATCCATCCTAAAGTAATAAATAGAGAGCATCTCGGAAGGAAGAAATGTAGACAGAAACATTGCTACCACCATGTGGCTTACATTCCATGCCTACCAGTTCCTAAAATGTCCGATTAATGGACATATTCCAAGGACCTTAGGCCTGGGGCTGAGACAGTAGGTGCTCAATAAATAGTTGCTGAATGGAGCAATGACTCCAGTTTCAGGGCTGGTCTTGCCACTCTCTGACCACTTGGTCCCTCTGGGTACTAGGGGCTGGGAGGAGAAAGTGAGATTCCACTATCTAATCAGCGGTCTCTGCCATATTTGGGATGTTCTGTAGTTTCCATATTCAAGGACCTGGTTAGGTAAGTCTCTTAAGTAGTAGGGGTCTTTTTTATTGTCTCCAAGAATAAAGTGACACATACATGAAAGAGAAACAGTCCTCTTCTGGAGCACAACATCAGAATATGCCTATGTCGAAACAAAACAAAAGCTCTCTTCTTCCGCTTTCGCTCTGCCTCTGTTAACTTGCAGTTACCCCTGGAACTCATATACACTGCAGGTAAAGTGACTCTAACATCTATAGGGGGATACGCTCAATCCTCTCTCCAAGGCAGTCCCCAGTTTGGTGTGGCCAGCACTCCTCCTTGTTTGCTTTCTGTTGCTCTACGTGCTCACTGCTCCTGTGGGGATCCCATAGTGGTCCCTTCCAGAAATAGCTGGTGTTCCAGTTTCCAGTTTTCCCAACGCTGGCAGAAGTAGGCCCAATGTTACCCCTCAGAAATGCCATCATCAGTTGGCTGACACTCCCTTCTCAGGGCTCTGGGTCCCAGAGCCACCGGGCCCTTCCTCCAGCAGAGCAGCAGCCCCTTTGAGAGAGCTGAATTTTAGCCCTGGGGGTGTCTTCCTCCAGGCCTTGCAGTTTTCTTCATTCTAGTACTCCCTTTTGTTTCCTCCCGCTGAGAGACTTAGCTGCTTCTAATAATTGCTACCTCTTTGCTACTTAAATATTCCCCTTGGCCTTTTCTGTTCTTAGTACTAAGTTAATTATTCTTTAAATTCTCTCTGTGAAGATAACACATGTGTTTTCTGTCTGCCAAGCCTAGATCCTGACTGATAGATGTCCTATAACAGGGAAGACCAAGCTCATCCCATGAGCCCAATAAATGCCAGGCATGTCAGGCTGACTACTTGTGTGCAGGTCGAGTGGCTCCAGAAGGCCAAAGGTGGTCCCCCAAAGGAGAATGGAGGCCAGTACAAAGCACTGGGGAAGAAAAAGCACACCAGATCTGGAAAAGCACACGATCAACCAGTAAGAGGGATCTGAAGGGACCTGCCCAGAGCCTAGTGGTTTCTGCTACGTGGACCTAGAAAAATCCAGCTTACTGCCCACAGAGGCTCAGGGGCCCCAGATGTGTGACTCAGGCAGCTGGTGTCCCGGGAGCTGGGGAAGGGAAACATCAGTCAAATCAGGGAGGATCAGAACATCTCTCAGAGTGGCACACATAGAGAGGGGAACAGCGCTTTCCAGGCTGGAGAACCAGTGACAAGAATGGTCAAGGCAAATCCAGGGACACGGACTCTACTTCAGGGAAGCCTCATACATGAGGCCAAGGAACTTCCTGGAGTCTTTGCTTCTGTGTATTGGCATGATATCGCAATGTCATCCTCAAGAATCATACATGACTCAGGCACAGTACACACCACCTAGCAGGTCCTGGGTGCAAGTTGGGGTGAAACCAAAACATGTGCTTGCTGAAGGAAGGGACCCATCTTCCCTGTCCTAGCTTTAGACGGGCCTGAGATGGCGCCCTGTCTGCTGGCTCCTCCTAGAAGGGACATCGGACTTGGTTTATTTTTTTAGGGAAATCTTCAGTTGATGATAGGATGTCAGACAGTAGGAGGCTTGTGATGTGTGGTCTGGAGAATAGGTCCCTTCAGGTTTCCACTGCATATTGTCTTCATTTCCTTAGCTAAACAACGAAGCCATTGGACACGCCTTGTCCAAATGACTCCAGATCCTCCCCAGACCTGGTTGAGGGCAGTGTACTTAATCTCCACATGGAACAGGTTTCCCAGGATGGTCCCAAGTGCACATGTATTGGTTTGGGAGTGTGGTTACAGTGGCCTTGTACCACGCTGTCAAAAGGCACAGGTCCTCCTCTCAAGAAGCCTGTGGTTACCTTGTTTTATCGCTCAGTGATTTCACCCGGATGCACACAGCTTACCATAGAGGTCCTAGCACCAGGAGTGGTCCCAACACACTTCCTTTGTCCTGGTGGGTGTCAGGCAAGTGAAGTATGTATGGTGGTGGGGTGGTGGCTTGGAGAAATGGGGCTGTTCGGCTGCTCATGAGTCATGACGACCCAGCAGGCTTGCTGCCTTAGGAGGAAGCAGGCTTTGAGAACCAGCCTTTACTCTGGATCACCTTCTCCAGCTCCGCCTGGTTTCCTGTCTGGCTGGAGAGAAAGAGAGCACCCAGGAGTCTGCAGAGCCACTGTAGAGAAGTGAGGCTGCCTTTGTGAATCTGTTCCAAACTCCACTCGAGAGGGACAGTGTTCAGGCCTAGCTGCCCATTTGTCCTTGACTGCTTAGCTATGAAGTGTGGAACCACAGCGAGGGAGGGTCAGGTGGAGGGAGAGAAGTTCCAAGGGGAGAACAGAAGAACATGAGGAGCAGGATGGAGGAGGAGGAGGAAGGGGGGGTGGG